>CM076578.1:745332363-745739863 GCA_034641835.2 Pinus albicaulis | reverse complement strand
TGAGGGTCTGCTTATGGTATTGGTTCAGTCTCGTTGGTTGGAAATGGTCCTCTAGAGGGCCAACTCCCTCCACCCTTTAGCTAATCCATAACACTTAATTTATTCAATCTCAGCTATATTTTTGAGAGTTTTTGAAACCTCCTAGGTTCTCCAGGAGATTCAAAATACTATTCTCTAGAAGCTCCATAGGGTATATCCAAAATTCCATGTTCTTCTATGTATTTTCCTTGTGAATCTCCATTACCTATGGGTTCTTCCAAGAAGGTTCCTAGATATCACCTTTAATGAGGCCAAAACTTGCCAATTTCATCATTTCTCTTTCCCAAATTTGCGACTTGTCACCATAACTCACAATATTAGCTATATTTTACAAAGCCTTATAGACCGAGGTTTTTTATTCCTAAAAATGTTGGATATTGGGTATCATATTCTGTCTCATATTGTTGTCAAGAACTCTGGGTCCATTGACTAGGATTTTTCTCAAGTCTCTTCTAGTAATCTCCAATTTTTTACAGAATTAAATCTTAGCTTCAACAGGAAATCAACTTTGCAAGTAAGGATAACTAGAAAAAATTTTATGATCCTCCTTGTTCTTCTAAGAATCTGGAATCTTTGAAAAGTTTAACAACTTCTCAGGTTGTATGAGAAGATATGCATGTCAACAATTTTGGATTTTTTTTAGATATCTAACTGATCAAACTAGCACATCCCACAATATTTGAGTAAATTTCTGAAAATTATGGTTGCGGGTTCCTTGTAGGTGTTTCATCATTAGCAGCAATGGACGTAGAGAACAGATATGGTTTTAGGAAAACAATTTGTGTTGCAATAGATAGGTGGTGAGGAGTATGAAATGTAAGTCACGAAGACAAAAAGTTGGAGAACCACATGTCCATTGCACTGAATCACATGCTTCCTCTAAATGAATGAATTTCCCTGATCATGTTCTCTCCCTTGTGGTAATAATTCATGACATAAAAATACCTATAACCTCCTCTGTGTGGTCCTCTTCCTAATGGTTATTTTTCTGTCTGGCCCAAATCTTGTGAGCTATTCAATGTTACCCCACATGTCTACCTACCCCTTGATTTTTTTGTTGGTTTTTCCCAGTCATCCTTGGTCTACCTACCAAAACATTGTAGTCTAATCATCATGGTTCCACTTAGTCCCATGTCCCTTTCTTGCCACCTGTCAGCCTCCATGGATACCACCAAACAAGTCAATATCCCAAGCAGTTTTCCACCTCATATTTGGAATCTGTGTCCCAAACTCAGCCCATTTAATTTAATTAATTTCAATGCTTAAATAAGTGGGAAATATAACAGAGGTTATTACAGCAAGGATGTGAAAATTGATGAAATTTATATCTAAATTATAGAAATACGGCTAGATTGAAAACAAAAAATTGTACACTACAAAAGTAAAAAAATGTTGGAAGTGAAGCATAATAAGTCTCTATTTCAAATTGTGAAACAAAGAATAAAATTAATCATAAGGAGATCATATTTTGGAAAATATTTTGTTTTATATGAACATTAAAGGAGAGAGTTAAAATTTATTATTATAATGGTCATATAGATTAGTTCAATAAAACTATATTTTAATATAGTGAGTTAAGTTATTTAAATGTGATGTCATTAATAATTATAAGTCATAATTCAAACTAGTTTGTGTCTTAATTAATAAATGAGTTGTATGTGACTTATCCTACATTGTTTCCCTTTCATTTTTTTGGTTGCATCGTTGCTTATGTATATGCATGGTTATTTGAAAATAGTATGAGAACATCCTATCTCTCATAATTAACCATTAGAAATCATTGAATTCATTTTGCATGCAACATGTAGAATTTTCACCATGCATTATATTTCATATCTTGTGTTTACTCGTAAATTTCACCTTATCACATATTACACATTTCTTTAATTTAATCAGTTAGGTCCCTATATTACTAGTATAGTCCCTTATTGTTGTTAGTGTAACCCCCTTATTGTTATTTTTGTACCACTGTAACCCCAATATTGTTATTATTGTGCCCTTACATTATTGTTGTTAGGTTTGCTATGATTATATTGTGACCCCATGGACACCTATATATAGAAGGAGGTTTTGTCATTTATATCATCCAAGAATTGTTCATTTATGTAATGTGAAGGAGGTTTCCCCCTCGAAGTGTCTTATTTCTAAGGCGTTGATATCTCTTTTATTGTATTTTTTGAGTTGGTTTCATAACATTTGGCATCAGAGCTTTGGATTCTAGGGTTTCGTTGCTCCAAACAGGTCATCACGGAATTTTTGCAATAATTTTTTTTCTACGAAGGTTAAAAGCTAAAATTTTTACAGAGCGAAGCCAAAATCCTAAGGAAGATCATGTAGAAATTTCAGATCTTGGTTCGCAATATTTTCAGAGATATGATCTGTGGAAGTTAGGGTTTTTTTCAAGCTCCCTAATTTCACCTAAATAGGCCATCATGGAATTTTCACTATAAAAAAATTTTTACGAAGGTTCAGAAGCTAAAATTTTTACAAAGCAAATCCAAAATCCTGAGGAATGTCGTGCAAAAATTTCAGATCTTGGTTCACAATATTTTTGGAGATATGATTTGTGTAAGTTAGGGTTATTTCAGGCTCCCAAATTTCATCTTAAACAGGTGACCATGGGAAAAGTGTCATAAATATCTCTCTAAGAATTGTATTTGAATTCTCTAAAACATGGACGCAAGTCCACGTACTTTAGTTTCATGTGTATCAATTTCAGAGCCGAAGGAGGAAAAACATCACTCTACTGAACCAGTCCATAATTAGGTCATTCTGGGAGATTGGGCATAACTTTTCCTTGAAGAATCCAAATCAAGTCAAACCTGTGGCATTGGAAAGAAGATTCATAGGGATACTATAGGACCGAATTTTAGGTATTGAAGATCCAAAATCACAGAGATAATTTAGTTTCAATATCGAGCTCCTCAAAAGCAAGAAAAAGGTGTGTATTTGTTTTCAAATTTCATAAGTCTTGTTTGAAAAATTAGTTTGAAGTGATTCCAAGAGCATATTGAAGCATAGATATCAGTATTGGTTTATAAAATGCCCCCTAAGAAGAATTCAACACCCATTAAGGCCTCATAATACTCTACTATGACTCATGAAGATGAAGAAGTGCAACATGATATATCAAAAACACATTAGCAAGTGCACCAAATTTCGCTCTCACAAAGAGCAACAAAAAATGAAATGGATGTTTTGAAGAAAGGCATGGAAGCTAAGATGGATGGTTTGAAGAAGGGCATGGAAGCTAATATGGATGGTTTGAAGAAAGGTATGGAAGCTGACATGGAAGATAAGGTGGATGACATGGAAGAAAAAGTGAAAGAAAACATGGAAAACATGAAGAATGATCTAAAAGCAGACATGGAAGGTTTGACAAAGTTGATACAAGAAATGTTTCCTAACGGCGAAAAGATAGTAAAGGAAACTCATGATGAGAACAAAATAAATGTTAATCATGATTTCATAAACTCTAATGTTGGATGGAAGAACCGCCATATTCCAAAGATGGATATGAGGAAGTTTGATGGAAAGGATCCCGTAACATGGATACTACAGATCGAGCAATATTTTGATCTCAATAATGTGCAAAACACACAAAAGGTACGCATTGCAACTTTACATTTATAACAAAATACATATTTATGATATCGATAGCTTTTCTCCCGTAAAAAAATTGTCACTTGGTCAATTTTTATGGAGGAAATAATAACATATTATAAGGAGACAAAGAGCAACAAATTCTTTAGGAAAATGATAAATATAAAACAAAAGGGTTTAGTGGGGGAGCATATTGAGGACTTCCAAAAATTGAATATAAGGGTAACTAATATTCCATAGGAACATAGGATTGATTTCTTCATAGGGACCTTAAAGGATAACATCCAACATGAAGTTCGCATTTGGGAACCTGATTCATTGGAGAAGGCATTCAGGTTGGAAAGAAAAATTGAATGCAAAATTATGGCGACAAGGAAGCCTAGCAATCACATCTATAAAGATGGAAGTGTTGCTACTCCTAGACTTCCACAACCAACAAGGTTGACACCACAACAATTGGAAGAAAAAGAGCAAAATGGCTTTGCTATAGTTGTGATAGCAAATACACTAAAGGTCATAAGTGTGTTGAGAAGAAATTATTTTTCATAGATTGTGAAGAGGAGGAAGAAAATGAACAATAAACTTCAAAAGAAGAGGATATACACCACGAACCAACCCTATAATAAGAATAAATGAGTCCGACCATATCGTGTAATGCATTGGCAGGAATTACCACTCCTCAAACTCTCAAGATAGAAGGACATATCAAGAAGAAAAAGGTAATAGTGTTGATTTATTCGGGTAGTACCCATAATTTTATTCATTGTAAGGTAGCCAAGGAATTGAATTATTTCATATACCTAGCACCAGAATGTCAAGTGATGGTGAAAATGGAGGAACAATAAATTGCTCTGGAAAATCCCATAATATCAATTTAACCATGGGGGAATATGTATTTAATAGTTCAATGCTTTCCATTCCAATGGGAGGTGTTGATGTTGTACTAGGAGTACAATGGTTACAATTTTGGGGGACGGTAGCTTTTAATTTTCAAGAAATTTTCTTGAAATTGTTTTTCTGAAGGAAAGGAAATCAAATTACGGGGTATTGTAGAGAAGATGGGAAATATAATAAGCTCTAATGTCATGGCAAAGCTTCTGAAGAAAGAACAACAAGGCGTAATTGCACAACTATGCTCACTAGAAGTTCCAACATCAAAATCATATATTTCTCCATATCTCCAAAAATCCTTGGACAATCATTCCAAGGTTTTTGAAACTCTCAAAGGACTCCCACCTATTCATGATCATGATAATTCTATTCATTTGATTCCAAAAGTGTTCCTCCAAACATCAGGCCTTACAGATATTCTTATGTCCAAAAGAGTGAAATTGAACATATGATTGCAGAAATGTTAGAGGCTGGTATAATTCAACCTAATCATATTTCTTTCTCTGCTCCAGAAGTATTGGTGCACAAGAAGGATGGGTCATGGCGCATGTTTCCATATTAGGGAGCTCAATAAGCTCACTATTAAAGATAAATTTCCCATTCCTGTGATTGAAGAATTATTGGATGAATTACATGAAGAAGTTGATTTTACCAAGTTGGATATTTGTTCAGGATATCATCAAATTAGAATGAAGACTGAAGATATTTTGAAAACAACATTTCGAACCCATGAGGGTCATTATGAATTTTTGGTCATGCCTTTTGGCCTTACCAATGCACCTTCTACATTCAAAGGGTTAATGAATTCCATTTTCAAACCCTTCCTTAGAAAATTTGTGCTAGTATTTTTTGATGACATACTAATCTACAGCAGGTCTTGGAAGGATCATGTTCAACATGTTGACAGGGTGCTCAAACTGTTGGAGGAGAAACAATTATACCCACAAACATCCAAATGTTTCTTTGGAGTACAAGAGGTGGAATATCTAGGTCATATTGTATCTCACAAGGGTGTTAAGGTAGACCCTAACAAAATTAAATCCATTAAGGAATGGAAAGTCCCCACAACCATAAAGCAGTTGGGAGGATTTCTCAGGTTAACAGGGTATTATCACAAGTTTGTTAATAATTATGGGAGAATAGTAGCACCTCTAAATCCATTATTGAAGAAAGACGCATTTTCATGGAATCATAAAGCAACTAAGGCCTTTGAACATCTTAAAGAGGCAATGTGCCCAGCACCGGTCTTAGCTACTCCAGACTTCACAAAAACCTTTATTATGGAATGTTGCAGCAAGATCCTAGTACATCTGATACATTTAGTTGGAAAAATGATTCCTTACGGTACAAAGATCTCTTATATATTTTCAAGAATTCCCAACTAAAAAAAAAAAACTTTTGGAATTTCACACTTCTCCTTTAGGAGGACACTCGAGATTTTTAAAAACTTAACACAGGGTGAAGAAAGAATTTTTTTAGGATGGCCTTAAATCTGATATTCAAAATTTTGTGGTGGAATGTTTGGTTTGCCAGCAAAATAAAGTTGAGACAATAAATACTCGGGTCTTATACAACTTTATTCATTCCAAGTCAACATTGGGAGGAGATTTCAATGAATTTTATCACAGGTTTACCTAATTCTGAAGGAAAGGGTATCATCATGGTGGTAGTTGATTGACTTACCAAGTATGCACACATTTGTGTCGTATCTCATCCATTTAAAGCAATTACAGTTTCTACTACATTTATGGAAACAATTCAAAAGCTACATGGAAACCCAAAGATTATTGTAAGTGACAGAGATCCCATTTTTACTGAAAATTTTTGGACGGAATTATTTTCTTTTTTGGGTACTCAACTAGCTCATAGCTCTTCTTATCATCCCCAATCCGATGGTCAAATAGAGATAGTGAATAAATGTTTGGAAGGATAGCTTCATTGTTTTGTATCTGATAAGAAAACACAGTGGGTCAAGTGGTTACCTCTTGCTGAATGGTGGTATAACACTTCCTTCCATACTTCAGCAAAAATGACCCCATTTATGGCACTTTATGGATATCATCCACCATCCATCACATCTTCTTTAAGAGAAAATTCTAAGGTTCAAGTAGTGGAAGATAACATCGAGCATCAACAAGAAGTTATCCAACTAGTAAAGGATAGCCTAAATTTGGCACAAAATCGAATGAAACAACAGGCAGATCAACATCACAGCGAGAGAATTTTTGATGTAGGAGACTAGGTATTTTTCCGGCTACAACCGTAAAAACAAATGTTCCCCAAGCAAGCTAAGAAGGATAATAAATTATCGCTAAGGTACTATGGTCCTTACAAGGTGTTGCAAAAGATTGGAACCATGACATACAAATTGGAGCTTCCTGCTTCTTCGCGAGTGCATCCAGTTTTCCATGTTTCATGCTTAAAGAAGCTTATAGGGGACAAAATTCCAGTTCAAACAATATTTCCAGAACTTTATGAGGAAGGAAAAATCATGTTGGAACCTTAAGCAATCACGGAAACAAGAACTCGACATCTACGAAATCGATCAATTTCAGAGTATCTCATCAAGTGGAAGAACTTACCCACTGAATATTCTACATGGGAGGATGAGAATTTTATACAGAAGCATCTGGAGCTACTCAAGAATTGAGGACAACACTTTTTTAAAGGAGATGGGCATGTTAGGTTCCTCTATTACTAGTATAGTCCCTTATTTTTGTTAGTGTAACCCCATTATTGTTATTGTTGTACCCCTGTAACCCCAATATTGTTATTATTGTTCCCTTACATTATTATTTTTAGGTAGATTAGGATTATATTGTGACCCCATGGACTCCTATATATAGAAGGAGGTTTTTTCATTTGTATCATCCAAGGAATGCTCATTTATGTAATGTAAAGGAGGTTGCCCCCTTGAAGTGGCTTATTTCTAAGGCATTGATCTCTATTTTCTTCTATTTTTGGAGTTGGTTTCATAACATTGTTGTTAATTAGATTTCCTTATATTATTTAATCTTTAAATTACCTTTCTTCATAATTATATGAATTATTTCGCACTTAATATTGTTCAACTATTCAAGTTGCATGTGCCAAGAGGGTGCAATTCTAACGAAACAATTTGACACTACATTTTCTTGTCTAGTCTAAATGTTGTATCATAATTTATCACCCAAGAACTATGCCAAAAAAAATGTAAATTTATAGACTAATATTTAATATTTTTAATATATATGTTGGTACATAATTAGATTGAAAATAGTAGCATTTCAAGGAAAATAAAATCACTTAGTTTTGAATTTAATTATATTGAACTTTTATCAAAAATGTTAAAATTATTGTAAGGCGTCATTGCAATTGTTAAAGAAATTTACCACTATGATATTATAGAAATAAAAGAATAATATAATGAATTATAAAAATACCTTAATATTTAATACGTTTACAAACTTATTTATTTTAAATATAATTTTATTAAATAACTGTGTTCATGTAAATTGCAAAATATTTCAATCCCCACCAAACCCAAAGCTTATGATTGTAAGTTTATCATTTCCTAAAATACTTACATTGTCTCTAAAATTTATATGCACTTATATATGTATAATTATTTGTTTAAATATTAATTACGCTAAAGGCATTTTTTAAGGGAGTGGTAATCTTGTAGTTTTCTTCATTTGTCCGTAGCCATTGAGAGGTTGCCATATGTTGTCTTTCCATAACCATTAATAACTCGACATTTTTTATTTCATCCACTTGTTATGCCTAAGGATGTTACTTTTAAGTCCTTCGTCGTCTGTCCACAACATATGAAGAGATGTCATGTGACTGCTTCATTAGCATATGAAGAGGTGCCATGTGACTGATTTCGATGTCATCTGCATGTTGGCAGGGAGGCTTTGGTCATGACTTATACATGTTTTCTTCCTCGACATATGAATAAGTGTCGTGTGATTGTTTTCTATGTCATCTGCATGTCGGCATGGAGTGACCTATAAGGCGATTATGTCGAGGCTTTGTTAGTGACTTTTGCATGTTTTCTACTCCCATTATTGGTTATTTGTAGTATGTCGGTAATCAGTGGTCTCTTCAAATCTCAGTGAGCCATATATGCATCTCTTACAAGAGCATATTAATAAACTCGCTTCAGGTAGTGTTTTCAGTCATCCCTTTCCTATTTTTCTTTGTGTGTTTTTCTATCTTCAATGGTGAGTAGTGAAGGTTTACATTTAATGGAAAGAACCTGAATTGTGCATGATTTGAATTTAGGTGGATTTGGTAAAAATGGTAAGAGTTATGTCCACCAAGAGCCTTGAGGATATTTCGGTGAATGGGGGCCTGATTATACATGATTTGATTTTAGGTGGTTTTGGTGAAAAAAGGCATAGTTTTCTGGTCACCAAGAGCATGAGGATATTTCAATGAATGGGTCCCCGAGTTCAAAGAAAAATCAAGAAAACAGAGATGAATATAAAGTGAATAGCAGGAGGTTTGTTTTCAAAATTCATGAGTGATCCATCATCACTTCCCAATGAAGTTGATCCATCATCACTACCTGAATGACTGCCAAACGAATTTGATCCATCATCCATTTCATCTTCAAATGTAGGAAAGAAAAGAGATCTCTCGCAGGAGATGGAATACATTCGATTCACCCAAGAAGGCTGGAAAAATGACTTTGTATTTCTTGAAAGGATTAATGGTAAACCAGTGAATATTCTTGAAGGGATGGAGTTGAATACAGGAGTCTTGAGTGTTGTAGAGTAGAGGTGGTTGGTTTCTTTCATTTATCAACTCCCTAAGCAGGGGAAAATAAAAACTAGGTGGTATTATATTGTTTTTCCATTTATAGTTCCAATTATTCTATATGATTCAATAGATATATCTCTTTTGGAATTCTATGTCACCAAATTTAACACACCCAATTCTGTTTTGATGGTGTTTGATGTAAACCTCGTGTGCTAAAAGTAATATTTTTTAATCGTAAATAGATTTCTGCTTGGAAATTATGGCTATTTTTACAATAAAATTGGGCTGCACCATCTAATTTGACATCAACACTAATTTAATTCCTCATTATGGTTTCACTTTGTTGAGATTTTGTGTATTTTGGGTAGCATCAGTTGTGCTCTAGCTCCCAAAATTTTGTGCAGGGACTGGAGTACACTTGATCTACAAGACCCAGAAAGGGATTTGGGAAATTTCATCTAGTTTGGGATATATTTAATTAATTAATTATTTTAATGTATTTCCTAAGTCTAAACTTGGGAAAATTAAATAATTAAAGTTAATTAAATTAAACATGTGATGAAATTGTCTTAAGTCACACGGATCAAGATTTCTTTTAATATTAGCCTTTGATTCAAGATCTGATCATTGCCATTGGTTTCCCAATGAGACAAGTATAAAGGAAAGGCTTGGGGTCATTTCTAAAGACACACAGAGGTAGAGAACTTAAGCTAAGCTAAGATTCTAGGGCAAGTTTGCTAAGAATTCTCAGGAGTGTTTCAGCTGTAGAGAAGGGAATCTAGACAAAGGGGATGATCTGATCCCAGTGTCTAGAATCAACAAGAGACAGAGATCAGGTTAGAGAGGAAGCACAGAGAAGCAGGAGACATTGAGGAAGAGAGGGCAGTAGTTGCGCAGTGTAGGGGTAGCTTCAGCTATGCGGGTGTTGTGTAGTCCCTCCCAGGGCAGCGTGATTCAGCTGGAAACCCTCAGTGATTATGCATAGACCCTTAGGGGCAGTGTAGGGACTGCGTCACCCAGTATGGGGTAACGCAGCACTTTCCAGGCTAGCGCTGAGGGATGAAGGGGCTTCAGAGGCTTCAGGGGAAGCGTTGGGGTTTCTAGGGCCTAATTTTGGCTGAGTTATGTAAATCCTATTTGAGGGTGTGGATCAGTCATTATTTTGGCTTCATAATAGCTGGTGAGTTGTAGATCTATTTTATCTCTGTTGGATTTTGCATATTTGGAACCCAGATTTGTTGTATTCAAAAAATTATTAATAATAAAACCCTCCGGCAGCCAGCAGACCAGTTTTCCCGCATTGGGTTTTTCTCAGGACTATTTTTCCAGAAAATCAGTGTCACTTTCTCTATGTGTGCATGTACTTTTTCTAGATCTGAATTGGTGAAATTTTGTTATGTATTTTGCTTCGATATTAATCTGAAACTCTCAGTTAATAACTTAATTAAGTAGGAGAAGCATAACCAGATCAAAGAAATTGTAGATCTAAGAGGGTCACCAGCAAAAAGTTGAAGGTTCTTACTGCAGAAATCAGTAGGAAGAGCAGTAGAAGGGAAGATTTGAACGGACAGCAGAGTTTTCAGAGAAGCAGAGTTACGCAGAAGACATGGCGACGCAGTCTAACGTTGTCTCCCAGCATGCCCACGCACTTACTGCGCAGATTCAGTGTAGAGACGGCACTAGGATTTCTTGAAGCCAGCTAGTGTGATGCAGATATGAAGCTGTCAAATACAAAAGATCCTGAAGAAGAGCTGCAAAAATTCAGAAGGTGTTGGTGGGGTTAAATTTCTAAAGTTTTCATATTTTTAGCCTAAGCACTAGTGACAAAGAGCCAGAGGCGATCAGCTTCTCAGAAATTTTCTAGCCAAAGAAACTTGCAGATTGATCAGAGGATCAAGGAGAGTTGAATCATTGTTGATTTGGCAGATTTCCCAGAAGGGAAATCAGTTTTCAGAGGGAGTAGAAGGTGCCTATTTCACCAAGGGGCTTAGATCCAGATCTCTAGCAAAGAGAAAGGAAGATCCGACAAATTTTTGAGCAGATGGCTCCTCATGGACTGTGTGATCAGGACATATTTGCCTATCCAACTATTCAGTTTCAAAGGCTAGGATCCTGATAGTCCTAGATGCATATCATCTAAGATACCATGCAGAACAAGTTCTGGCTACACCGACCAATGAATATTTCCTAAGGAAGCATAATGAAGTGGTTGATCATAGATGGAATTAAGGACCATATTGTCCCACATATATCTGAGAAGAAAACAGCTAATGAAATGTGGAAGGCCTCAACTTCCCTATATGAGGGAAAATATGTCTAAAGGAAGATGTTTTTGGAGACTCAGATGCGGTCATTCATGATGACCAAGGGAGAAGACATGGAACATTTCCTCTTTAGATTGCAGTCGATCAGAGATTAGTTGACTGCAACGGATGCTAAAGTGGAAAATGAGTTGATGGTTAGAACTGCTCTCAATGCAGTCACAGATGAGTGGGAAACCTTTTTTCAAATTATCTTGGGCAAAGCAAACCTCCCAGATTGGGACAGCTTGTGGGAAATCATGCGGCAAGAAGAACTCTGTAGATTCACCAAGAAGTAGTACAGCACGAGATCAACCAAAGTGAGAAGGAAGATGAAGAAGATGCAGCCTTAGCATCAAAGAGGCAGCAGGGAAAGAAGAATAAGGAGCTGTCAAAGATCAAGTGCTTCCAGTGTGGTGAATTAGGACATTTTGCCAACATTTGTTCTCCGGATAAAAGGGACAAGGAAGCTTCTTCTTCCAAGGTTGTTGTGGCGGATGATGGGTTATAATATGATGCAGCCATGACTTCTCATGTACCTCGAGAAAAGAGGTGGGTGACATGGATCTGTAGAGCATATATAGACAGAGTGGCGGGATCCTTGAGCAGCTCATCTCTTAGATCACAACCGAGCTACGAGAGCCTTAAGATAGTAGTGGGACAAGTAGAGCAGTGGGTGCATAGATCACAAATGAAGCAGAGGCATATCTGAAAGGATGGAAGGATCAGTGTAGTGCAGATGCAGCAGTAGCATAGGGGTTGATGTGACTTCAGCAGTGCAGATCAGATCTGCTTACATAGAGAAGAGTTGCAACAGCAAGGAGGCTTCAGGAGGACAGTGCAACACAGCAACAACGTGAGGGATTTCAGCACAAGGGGATGATGTGTCTTCTCAAGTGCAAAGGGAACCTGCTTACGTATTGTAGAGTTGTTGATGTGCATCATCCTTCAGATGCCAACACAAATCAACAGCCTATGGAGCTTCAGTGATGAGGATACAGCCCAAATGACTTGTCTGTCAAAGATTGGGCAGGAGATTCAATTATTTCTCTAAACAACTAAATTTGCATTGCAGCAGTGGCAGTGCTATGAGCAGCACAAATGTAGAAAATTTAGAGTGAACTGTAGTAGAAATGTTGCAGTGGCAGTGGAAGTGTCATGGGCAGTAGTACATAATGGCAGCAGCAGTGCAGAGTTGAGTGGAAGCAGGCCAAGCATCAACAACACAGAACGAGTGCCCAAAATCTTGTAATGCATAGTGTGATGTATTGCTAGAGCACACTCTTGATACTAAGAGGGAGTGTTGAGATTTTGTGTATTTGGGGTACATCAGTTGTTCTCTAGCTCCCAAAATTTTGTGGAGGGACTAGAGTACACTTGATCTACAAGACCCAGAAAGGGATTTGGGAAATTTCATCTGGTTTGCGAGATATTTAACTAATTAATTATTTTAATGTATTTCCTAAGTCTAAACTTAGGAAAATTAAATAATTTAATTTAATTAAATTAAACATGTGATGAAATTGTATTAATTCACACGTATCAAGATTTATTTTAATCTTATCCATTGATTCAATATCTGATCATAGTTTTTGGTTTCCCAACAAGAAAAGTATAAAGGAAAGGATTTGGGTCATTTGTAAAGACACACAGAGGAAGAGCACTGAAGCTAAGCTGAGATTCTAGGGCGGCTTTGCTAAGAATTCTCAGAATTGTTTCAGCTACACAGAGAGGAATTTAGACAAAGGGGATGATCTGATCCCAATGTCTAGAATCAACAAGAGACATAGATCATCTCAGAGAGGCAGTGTTGAGAAGCAGGAGACACAGATGCAAAGAGGGTAGTAGTTGCAAAGCATATGGGCAGCTTCAGCTACGCAGGTGTTGTGTAGTCCCTCCCAGGGCAGCGTGATTCAGCTAGAAACCTACAAGGGTTACGTAGAGACCCTTAGGGGCAGCGTAGGGAATGCGCCACCCAGTCTAGGGTAACGCAACCCTTTCCAGGCCAGCGCTGAGGGACGTAGGGGCTTCATAGGCTGGTGCAAAGGCTTCAGGGGCAGCGATGTGGTTTCTAGGGCCTAATTTTGGCTGAGTTCTGTAAATCCTGTTTGAGGGTGTGGATCAGTCATTATTTTGGCTTCAAAACATCCGGTGAGTTGCAGATATATTTTATCTCTGTCAGGTTTTCCAGTTCTTGAACCCATATTTTTTGTATTCATAAAATTATTAATAATAAAACCATCAAATAACCAATGGAATAATTTTTCCCGCATTGGGCTTTTGGGGGATTATTGTTTGTCTGAAAATCATTGTGTCACTTTCTCTCTATGTGTGCATGTGCTTTTTTATAGATGCGAATTGGTACGAAAATGTTTGTTATGTGTTTTTCTTCGTATATTAATATGAAACTCTCGGTTAATAACTTAATTAAGTAGGAGAAGCTTTCACTAAGATCCTAGGTAAGGTTTCTGCATAATTATAACATTCAAAAAAATTCACACACTTTAAGCCAAGTTTCATTTCCATTGCATTAAGTAGTTTTATGTCTTTCTGAGATTTCAATCGATCATTGAATCCTTTCCTGTTTTTCTATTTGATGAATATCTTTTAATTTTAGTTTTTTTGGGCATAGCAATATTGATTACTTTATGTTGGTTCAACATTGAACCCATGACCTCTCGATAACAAAGTTACTTTAACAACAAAGCATGACCAATTAAACTAATCTTTGGAGCATGTGCATTATTTTTTTCTCATAATAATTTCTATTAAATTTCTAACTTTTGTTTATTTACATAATTAGATCTATTTATTTAAATAATTTTTTTTTTTTAGTCATATAATTTAAACACTTAGACAACATTGCTCTAAATTAGGTAACTTCTAAACTTGGCATGTCTTTAATCTATTTTATCTAGAGAAATAGGGTCTCAATGAAATGGCCTCAACTTCAATTATAACTAGTGGTGATGAAAGAAGCGAGTGCATACTTTTATCAAACTATGAACTAAAATAAGAATTTCTAGAGAGTCCTTTGCAAAGTAATTCTATATTATCACTAATTTATATTTAATAAGGGCAATTATCATTATAATTATTATTCAACACTTTATTAACAATTAGCATTAATGCATTGATTTTTAATATTGTGCTTTGTATAGAATTATTTAATATTGTGCTACATATATAATTTTTAACCAAAGTATAACACTTATCTTAAATAGGAAAAATGGTAGGTAGATCTTCACAATATTTAGTGAATTTAATGTAATGTAGGGCCTTAAAGGTTTTTGTTGCTCCATTTGTCTAACATTTGAATAAGACAATTAATTTCTCCTCTATCTTAGAACTCAGGAAGCAAGGCCTATGTTTTCTAGAAATTGAAATCATTAAATAGGATAATGTACATTAAATTATCTTTTCCTAAAATGTGACATATAATCTATATATTAATGTTACATATATTTGATGCATTTCCATTTCATCTTTGTAATTTGTAATATTTTTTTTTTATCTCATTTTTTAAGTACAAGTTTTCTCGTTAATAAAAGGATGACATTTTCACCCATATAGAGGTGTCCTCTAAGATTCAACCTATATTATCATGTACATTTTCTTTTGGTATAATTATGTACATTTGTTTTTTTGTCTAAGATTCAACCACTATGAATCACTTTTATGAGTGTATCTTTTTTTGTGTATACTTTTGCATAGTTTAATAATATATTTTGCTTATGGAAACTATTGTCACTATGTAATATCATTGTATCATTGTGAAGAAAATGAATGTGTTAAAAAACATAATGTGACGGGGTTGAATGTTTGGGATTATGGAACTATACTACGACATGGATACATTTTAATTTTGGCGGATTTAATCTTATTAATGCAGATTTTTCTTTCGCAAAATTTGTAAACTATTTTATTTCCATCAATTACTTTTCAAGATAATTGTTCTTGTTTATGTTTTGCAAGTTTCAATCCATTCCTAAAACATTTGCTAGATTTACTCCTCATAAAGGGCCTATCACATCCACATTTGGTATTCATAATGAAAATATACAATAAAGAGAATAGAACCAATGTATTGATTGTATAATGTTTAATAGCATGGTGAATATCTTGATAGTCAAGTATAACTTAACATTGTTTTCCCTATAATATTAGGTTACAACTTTATATGTGTTTGAAGTCATTGAAAATATTCACATTGTTTTCTTTCTAATATTAAAGTTCAACATTATCTCTCTTCAAAGTTATCTATTCAAGTATTGTTTCACATATTAAATAATTATTGTCTACACTTTTTTTGGAAATTGAAATTTTTGTTTGCATTGCTATTTTCCTTTTGATGTACCATTAATCGTATCATGATTAATAACAAGGAGAATATGGAGAATATTTAGTGAATTGATCTTAACATAACATTATTTGCCCTCTAATACTAGAGTAAAATAGATATAATATTTTGCATGTTAAAAGATATTATGTTTATTATTTAAAAAATTTAATTAAATCAACTTTAATCATTAATTGATTTGTATCAAGTATTTATGAAATTGTCCTAAGGCATAACTATGACTCTCTATTTACTCAAGATGAAGTATAATTTCAATTATATGAAATTGTTTTTATAGAATCATAGCATGTCATTATGAGATTAATATAGTTTGTAGTAAACTTAAATTGTATTCATTTCATTGTGTTTTAGTTAATTTTATGTGTATGGTAACATGGTTTCCACCTTCCTTTCACACATATGCAATAACTACTTATAATTATGGTCAATTGAATTTTACATATGGCTATATGATGTCGTGTTTAATTATGCTATTATTATACATTTGTACAAATAAATGTAATATTATTCATCTTTGACATGTTTTCAATACTTAAAATTTTAATTAGCCAAATAGATGGATTATCATTTTTCACATCGTTGAAGTAAAGTCTCCATGGACCTCTTTATCATTGAACTATATAAACCAAGATTTTCTTGGGAAAACCCCTTTCACCTTTTTTTCATCATTTATATTAAGATTAAATTGTTATTTTCTTTAAAATTAAGAAACGTTAAATAACTATAAATAAAAGACGACATCCATGAAATATATAAACTATAAACCAACCTAAATCCATATTAATTTTAGATCTACCAAGCACCTAGAGGGATCAATTCTCTTTTCACTCTAAAAGAGGTTTGCACCTCAAGAGATTTGATCCCTCTGAGCACTTGTTAGATCCATAATTAAGATAAATCTAGAATAGTTTAATTATTAATTATAATTGTAATTATTTTTATTTTATTTTATTTTTTTATGTAATTTTTATTTTATAAATCCAAAATATTTTAATTCATAATTATTATTATTATTTTTATTTTATTTTATTTTTTTAATTTTATTTTTATTTTTGTGTAATTTAATGGCGTCAAAATGTTTGCAAAACATAATAAGACAAAACAAGATATGAAAAAACATGACAATATAACTAGAGAACTTCTCCTCATATAAACAAATAATATAAAATACAAATTACATAAATAATAAATAATAACAAGAAAGCACACTATAATATATAAATATAAATATTTTACTAAATATAATTTATATTTGTATTTATTTCCGCATTTCTTTCCCGCTTTATAAGATATACTAGTCTTAATCCATGATTTAGTACTTCATAGAACCCTCTCTCCACTCTGGTCATTTCCAAACTTTGATATATTGCTCCAAGTTGCTCTTTACAATCCTTGTAGTCATCAAATTCACAATTTAACCTCTTATTTAAATTACTCTTACAAAATTCAACAACTCTAACTACCCCTTTAAGTTCCATTCAATTGTCATTCTATATAAATTATATTATCCATTTCCTCTTCCAAAGATTCTTGTCCTAATCCAACTTCTCTAAGCATGCTACTTGCCTTTTTCATCAATGTCTTGTTCATCCTTTCTGCAACTCCATTTTGTTGAAGTGTGAATAGAGTAGTCTTCTACCATGTTATGCCACACTTATTATAGAACTATTTAAATTCCTTCTTGTAGAACTATCCACCATTATCCGTGCTCAACACCTTAACCTTCTCCTTTGTCTAATTCTCTGCCAGAGTCTTCAATTCGTTAAATCCATCAAATACTATATATTTATTCATAAGGAAATATATCCATGTTCTCCTTGATAATTCATATAAAAATAAAATTTCGTACATATATTTACCCAGTGATGGAATCAACATAAGTCCAAAAACATCATTGTGCACAAGCTCTAATATTCCTTCTACCCTCTTATCACTAAAGGAAAAAATTAAATAATTTAATTTAATTAAATTAAACATGTGATGAAATTGTATTAATTCACACGTATCAAGCTTTATTTTAATCTTAGCCGTTGATTCAATATCTGATCATGGTTGTTGGTTTCCCAACAAGAAAAGTATAAAGGAAAGGATTTGGGTCATTTGTAAAGACACACAGAGGAAGAGCACTGAAGCTAAGCTGAGATTCTAGGGCGGCTTTGCTAAGAATTCTCAGAATTGTTTCAGCTACACAGAGAGGAATTTAGACAAAGGGGATGATCTGATCCCAATGTCTAGAATCAACAAGAGACATAGATCATCTCAGAGAGGCAGTGTTGAGAAGCAGGAGACACAGATGCAAAGAGGGTAGTAGTTGCAAAGCATATGGGCAGCTTCAGCTACGCAGGTGTTGTGTAGTCCCTCCCAGGGCAGCGTGATTCAGCTAGAAACCTACAGGGGTTACGTAGAGACCCTTAGGGGCAGCATAGGGAATGCGCCACCCAGTCTAGGGTAACGCAACCCTTTCCAAGCCAGCGCTGAGGGACGTAGGGGCTTCATAGGCTGGTGCAAAGGCCTCAGGGGCAGCGCTGTGGTTTCTAGGGCCTAATTTTGGCTGAGTTCTGTAAATCCTGTTTGAGGGTGTGGATCAGTCATTATTTTGGCTTCAAAACATCCGGTGAGTTGCAGATATATTTTATCTCTGTCAGGTTTTCCAGTTCTTGAACCCATATTTTTTGTATTCATAAAATTATTAATAATAAAACCATCCAGCAGCCAGCAGACCATTTTTCCCGCATTGGGATTTTCCGGGGATTATTTGTCTAGAAAATCATTGTGTCACTTTCTCTATGTGTGCATGTGCTTTTTATAGATCTGAATTGGTGAAAATATGTTATGTGTTTTTCTTCGATATTAATCTGAAACTCTCGGTTAATAACTTAATTAAGTAGGAGAAGCATAACTAGATCTAACAATAAGGTTTTTGCATAATTATAACATTCAAAAAAATTCACACACTTTAAGCCAAGTTTCATTTCCATTGCATTAAGTAGTTTTATGTCTTTCTGAGATTTCAATCGATCATTGAATCCTTTCCTATTTTTCTATTTGATGAATTCTTTTTAATTTTAGTTTTTTTGGGCATAGCAATATTGATTACTTTATGTTGGTTCAACATTGAACCACCCTCTAAATAACAAAGTTACTTTAACAACAAGCATAAACCGATTAGCTTAATCTTTGGAGCATATTGCATTATTTCTTCTCATAATAATTTCTATTAAATTTCTATTTTTGTTTATTTACATAATTAGATCTGTTGTTAAATAAATTTTTTTTAGTCATATAATTTAAACACTTGAACAACATTGCTCTAAATTAGGTAACCCCTAAACTTGTGTGTCTTTAATCTATTTTATCTCTACAGAAGAAATGAGATATGATGAAATGGCCTCAGCGATTATATCTAAGTGGTGATGAAAGAAGCGAGTGCATACTTTTATCAAACTATGAATAATGAAATTTCTAGAAGTCCTTTTTGCAAAGTAGTTTAAGTCATAATTTTATGTTAAATAAGGAATAAATTGTCATTCATTGTTATTCAACACTTTATTAGCATGATTAGCATTAATGCATTGATTTTTAATATTATTACTTTGTATAGAATTATTTAATATTGTATATATATAATTTTTAACTTAGTATAACACTTATCTTAATAGGAAAAATGGTACGGTGAATTTACAATATTTAGGGAATTTAATGTAATGTAGGGCCTTAAAGGTTTTTGTTGCTCCATTTGTCTAACATTTGAATAAGACAATTAATTTCTCCTCTATCTTAGAACTCAGGAAGCAAGGCCTATGTTTTCTAGAAATTGAAATCATTAAATAGGATAATGTACATTAAATTATCTTTTCCTAAAATGTGACATATAATCTATATATTAATGTTACATATATTTGATGCATTTCCATTTCATCTTTGTAATTTGTAATATTTTTTTTTTATCTCATTTTTTAAGTACAAGTTTTCTCGTTAATAAAAGGATGACATTTTCACCCATATAGAGGTGTCCTCTAAGATTCAACCTATATTATCATGTACATTTTCTTTTGGTATAATTATGTACATTTGTTTTTTTGTCTAAGATTCAACCACTATGAATCACTTTTATGAGTGTATCTTTTTTTGTGTATACTTTTGCATAGTTTAATAATGTATTTTGCTTATGGAAACTATTGTTACTATGTAATATCATTGTATCATTGTGAAGAAAATGAATGTGTTAAAAAACATAATGTGACGTGGTTGAATGTTTGGGATTATGGAACTACACTACGACATGGATACATTTTAATTTTGGCGGATTTAATCTTATTAATGCAGATTTTTCTTTCGCAAAATTTGTAAACTATTTTATTTCCATCAATTACTTTTCAAGATAATTGTTCTTGTTTATGTTTTGCAAGTTTCAATCCATTCCTAAAACATTTGCTAGATTTACTCCTCATAAAGGGCCTATCACATCCACATTTGGTATTCATAATGAAAATATACAATAAAGAGAATAGAACCAATGTATTGATTGTATAATGTTTAATAGCATGGTGAATATCTTGATAGTCAAGTATAACTTAACATTGTTTTCCCTATAATATTAGGTTACAACTTTATATGTGTTTGAAGTCATTGAAAATATTCACATTGTTTTCTTTCTAATATTAAAGTTCAACATTATCTCTCTTCAAAGTTATATATTCAAATATTGTTTCACGTATTAAATAATTATTGTCTACACTTTTTTTGGAAATTGAAATTTTTGTTTGCATTGTTATTTTCCTTTTGATGTACCATTAATCGTATCATGATTAATAACAAGGAGAATATGGAGAATATTTAGTGAATTGATCTTAACATAACATTATTTGCCCTCTAATACTAGAGTAAAATAGATATAATATTATGCATGTTAAAAGATATTATGTTTATTATTAAAAAAAATTAATTAAATCAACTTTAATCATTAATTGATTTGTATCAAGTATTTATGAAATTGTCCTAAGGCATAACTATGACTCTCTATTTAATCAAGATGAAGTATAATTTCAATTATATGAAATTGTTTTTATAGAATCATAGCATGTCATTATGAGATTAATATAGTTTGTAGTAAACTTAAATTGTATTCATTTCATTGTGTTTTAGTTAATTTTATGTGTATGGTAACATGGTTTCCACCTTCCTTTCACACATATGCAATAACTACTTATAATTATGGTCAATTGAATTTTACATATGGCTAGATGATGTCGTGTTTAATTATGCTATTATTATACATTTGTACAAATAAATGTAATATTATTCATCTTTGACATGTTTTCAATACTTAAAATTTTAATTAGCCAAATAGATGGATTATCATTTTTCACATCGTTGAAGTAAAGTCTCCATGGACCTCTTTATCATTGAACTATATAAACCAAGATTTTCTTGGGAAAACCCCTTTCACCTTTTTTTCATCATTTATATTAAGATTAAATTGTTATTTTCTTTAAAATTAAGAAACGTTAAATAACTATAAATAAAAGACTACATCCATGAAATATATAAACTATAAACCAACCTAAATCCATATTAATTTTAGATCTACCAAGCACCTAGAGGGATCAATTCTCTTTTCACTCTAAAAGAGGTTTGCACCTCAAGAGATTTGATCCCTCTGAGCACTTGTTAGATCCGTAATTAAGATAAATCTAGAATAGTTTAATTATTAATTATAATTGTAATTATTTTTATTTTATTTTTTTAATTTTTATGTAATTTTTATTTTATAAATCCAAAATATTTTAATTCATAATTATTATTATTATTTTTATTTTATTTTATTTTTTTAATTTTATTTTTATTTTTGTGTAATTTAATGGCGTCAAAATGTTTGCAAAACATAATAAGACAAAACAAGATATGAAAAAACATGACAATATAACTAGAGAACTTCTCCTCATATAAACAAATAATATAAAATACAAATTACATAAATAATAAATAATAACAAGAAAGCACACTATAATATATAAATATAAATATTTTACTAAATATAATTTATATTTGTATTTATTTCCGCATTTCTTTCCCGCTTTATAAGATATACTAGTCTTAATCCATGATTTAGTACTTCATAGAACCCTCTCTCCACTCTGGTCATTTCCAAACTTTGATATATTGCTCCAAGTTGCTCTTTACAATCCTTGTAGTCATCAAATTCACAATTTAACCTCTTATTTAAATTACTCTTACAAAATTCAACAACTCTAACTACCCCTTTAAGTTCCATTCAATTGTCATTCTATATAAATTATATTATCCATTTCCTCTTCCAAAGATTCTTGTCCTAATCCAACTTCACTAAGCATGCTACTTGCCTTTTTCATCAATGTCTTGTTCATCCTTTCTGCAACTCCATTTTGTTGAAGTGTGAATAGAGTAGTCTTCTACCATGTTATGCCACACTTATTATAGAACTATTTAAATTCCTTCTTGTAGAACTATCCACCATTATCCGTGCTCAACACCTTAACCTTCTCCTTTGTCTAATTCTCTACGAGAGTCTTCAATTCGTTAAATCCATCAAATACTATATATTTCTTCATAAGGAAATATATCCATGTTCTCCTTGATAATTCATATAAAAATAAAATTTAGTACATATATTTACCCAGTGATGGAATCAACATAAGTCCAAAAACATCATTGTGCACAAGCTCTAATATTCCTTCTACCCTCTTATCACCAAAGGAAAAAATCATTTGATTTTGCTTCCCATATAGAAGATGATCACAGAAATGAAAATTCATATTTAAATTAGACATAAATTCTACCATATCATTACCATGTAGTATTCAAAGTATGGTCCATGAGCTATCATGCATTCACAGTGAAGAGAACTAGAGTCATGTCACACTATTAACCCTAACCACCATTTGTTTGTTAGGTCCCTATATTACTAGTTTAGTCCCTTATTGTTGTTAGTATAGCCCCCTTATTGTTATTGTTGTACCCCTGTAACCCCCATATTGTTATTATTGTTCTCTTACATTATTATTGTTAGGTCGGCTAGGATTGTATTGTGACCCCATGGACTCCTATATATAGAAGGGAGGTTTTTTCATTTGTATAATCCAAGAATTTTTCATTATGTAATGTAAAGGAGGTTTCCCCCTCTAAGTGGCTTATTTATAAGGCTTTGATCTCTCTTTTCGTCTATTTTTGGAGCTGGATTCATAACATTTGGTATCAGACCTTTGGTTTCTAGGGTTTCGCTGCTCCAAACAGGTCATCATGGTATTTTCACTATAACTTTTTTTCTGCAAAGGTTAAGAAGTAGAAATTTTCACCACGAGAAGCTGAAATCCTGAGGAACTTTGTGTAAAAATTTTAGATCTTGGTTCACAATATTTTCGAAGATATGATCTATGGAAGTTAGGGTTTTTGCAAGCTCCAGAATTTCATCTAAAAGAGGTGACCTTGGGAAAATCGTCATAACTCTCTCTCTAAGCATCGGATTGGAATTCTATAAAAACTTATCGAAAGCACACGGAATTTAGTTTCCTGTGTATCAATTTCAGAGATGAAGGAGGAAAAAGTGACACATGGCATGACATACACGTTCGCTCTACTGAACCAGTCCATAATTAGGCCATTTTGGGAGATTGTGCAAAACTTTATCTTAAAGCATCCAAATCCCTTCAAACCTATGGAATTCGAAAGGAGAGTCAGAGGGCTACTACAGGACCTAATTTCATATATTGAAGATCTGAAATCACAAGGATAATTCAGTTTCAATATTGAGCTCCCCAAAAGCAAGAAAAAGATGTGTATGTTTTTTTCAAATTGCATAAGTCTTGTTTAAAAAATCAGTTTGAAGTGATTCCAAGGGCATATTGAAGCATAGATATCAGTATTGGATACTAAAATTCCCCCTAAAAAGAATTCAACACCGATTAAACTCTCAGAATATCAAACTTTTCAACTTCAAATTTTGCATTTACCATAATTATTTATACAAAATCTCCTTCTCATCTTTGAAAAATTTAATATGACAAATCAATTTAAAACATCTATGGAAAATGTGGAAAATAATAATTAAGTAAAATATACGGAAATTTTAGTTTTTATATATCTTTTAATAGGAGGTGAAATTTAAAAATAAAGTTACACTAACATAATTGTTCTAGAGTAATTACACAATAAGGATGGTATCTTCCTCTTCTTGTTCCCTTCTCATCCTATGCTTTACTATATGAATTTAAAATTTTAATTTTAAATTCCAACTATTTTAAAATGAAATAAAAATTATAAAAAATAAAAAAAAAATAAAAATAAAAAAAAAAAAAAAAAATTGTGAACTTGTGTACTTATTATATACAGCCTTTAAATCATCCTCTTCTCCATTCTTATGGAATCTTGCAATCATATTAAAACATTTCTGCACAAAGAAAATCAAATGTTCAAACCCTCTTTTAAACACAAATGACAAGAAATTCAAAACTTTCTGCATAAAAATAAAGCATGTAATTCTAGTGTGTTTGCATGTACCAAAAACTATTACAAACCCTGTACTTGAATACAAAATAAGAAATCCTAGGATATAAAACACCCTCTTCTCCATTCTTATGGAATCCTGAAATCATATTAACACATTCCCTGCACAAAAAATCAAACGTTCAAGCCCTCTTTTAGACACAGATGACACAAATCATATAAAACACAAATGACAAGATATTCAAAAACTTTCTGCATAAAAATAAAGCATGTAATTCTAGCGTGTTTGCGTGTACCAGAAACTATTACAGGCCCTGTACTTGAATACAAAGTAAGAAATACTAGGATATAAATACAATGGGTATTCAATATTTACTTGAGCTGTGATTCTCTACAGTGTGCATGATTTTGAAGCAGTCTTGTCCAAGATGGCATCCTTTGCAGGATGTGTTCTACCATGTATATAGTTGAGGCTGCCAGCATAGATGGTTTCCATTTCAATGCTTCATACTCAACAAGGCATAGTTCAAGAAGATAGAATGCCAGCTCCTCAAGCTGATCCATGGAAACAAACCCAAAAGAGCATTAAATTTAAGAGGATCCCATTTATGGAAGCTTACAGTTAGAACAAAATAGTGCATGATGCCTCTCATCCAACACATCAAAAATAGAATGCATTTCATAACATAAGTGAGGCCAAATGCCATCTGAATATTCATCAAAATTTCAATCAAAGTATAATACCTTCTTATCAGCCTGAGCAGCCTTTAGAAAAATTTTCATGAAAACAAAGGGAGTTGGTACAGCGAAATTGAATCTTAATTTGTTGAGCATCAATTTCTCCTGAAGAAAATGAAACATACCATAAACATGAGCAAAGATAAAAATTCCAAGCACGAATTATTTCATGTTTCTTTTCATGAAAAGAAAGGGAATTGGTACAGCCAAATTGAATCTTAATTTGTTTATCATCAATTTCTCCAGAAGAAAATGTAACATGCCATAAACATGAGCAAAGATAACGATTCCAAATACAAATTATTTAAACAATTAAAGATACAAAGCTTGAAATATGGGAAGCAAGTATGACATATTAATGTGAGAAAGAAAAATCTCACCATAGAGAGAAATTCACCACGTGTAAGCATTGTTTGATATTCTAATCAGTTCCCTAATCTGTAAAGCCCTTAAGAAAAATGAGTTAGAATGTGAAGCCTTTTATTCTAGATGCCAAATCAAGGGCACAAAAAACAAGTTAATTAGTCAAAACAAATCAATACAAAACTTCAGATTAACAACGAACTTCCTCTCCCATTAATTTTTACCACCTTGGGAGCCCAAATCTCTTCATATTTGGTAGCAACTAGCATGGTAGTCAACCCCACTAGTTGAAGATCCTTTCTCGTAATAGTGTAGCATGGCAGTCAACCCCACTAGTTGAAGATCCTTTCTCGTAATAGTGTCCACCACATAAAGAAATACATCAATCAGGTTAATCATGAGAAAAATTGTCTCATGCATCAACTCAAAATTTAGATGCACCTATAAATGAAAATTGTTTGTGTCAAAAAATTATTAACGAAAAGGTACAAAAAAGCTTATTATTACATAAATAGATAGACATCGATATGTATTAATCTAGTACATCAATAAGCCAGTCAATAAGTATTCCTCACATCTTCTTGTTGATGTCAACTTCACTTAACATGTAGTTTGATTAGAGATTGTTGCATGCCTGCAATACAACAAACACAGCAGACCAAAATAGAAATAAATTAGACATAGAACTATTTATTCAGAATTGAATCTACACTATATACATGGATTAAGGCTCGCATCAATGCTTGGCCTAAATTCCTCATTCATAAATTATAACCTTGCCTGATGCTTGAGTGGACTAATGCTCCAGTTGAGATATTCATGTATGGCAGACATGCTGCTCACTTGTAATCATTGCATACTATATGTAGTGAACAGCTAGTTTCTGATTAAATTGTTTAAATGGAGTGTAATTGTCCAAGACAAGTTGTTGTTATTTCTAAAAGTAACAAAAACAGTTTGCAAGGCTCCCATGACAAAAGGGACGTACCTATGTATACCAATAGAAATGGTAAATGTCTTGAACATATTCAACTACAGCAAGTTGATTTTCATTATCTGCTTCGTTAATGTTGGGCAAGTCCCCTTCCTCTTCCATGACATCCCGCTCAATGGATCCAGATGCAAGTTGTTTAATTGAAACCATTGGATGGAAATTGGAGCTATGGATTAGATAAACCGTTCAATTTCTTTTGAAAAATAACAGAGTAAAACTCTGTGAATAAAAAGCTCCACCTACACACACTAAAATAAGGCCAGTGGACTAAATGCTCCTAACATCACTTCTGGCAGTCAGTGTTGATGTAAAAGCTCGTTGAAGCCTTGTCCTCCTTTTTGATGCATTATTCATTGGCATTCTTCTTGAGACACCCTTAGCTACAGGTGGGAAGACCCTAGACTTGGATGTATTTGAAGCAGTTTTTCCTGAGATGTCAACATTCAAAGGCCTTGGTGGTCTCCTTGAAGCTGAAGTACATTTTCTAGAGAGACCAGTAGTAGAAGGCCTCCCAGAAGCTGAAGTGTGTTTACTTGAGAGGCCAGTAGTAGAAGCCCTCCCTAAAGTTGAAATGTTTTTACCAGAGAGACCAGTAGTAGAAGGCATGCGTTGTATCCTTGAACTCGATGGATCATTACTTGAGACCTCAACATTCAAAACCCTAAAGGCATGCATTGTATCCTTGAACTCAATGGATCATTACTTGAGACGTCAACATTCGAAACCCTGGGTAGTTTTCCTAAAACTGACTCACGTGTATGTGAGAGTCCAACATTGGAAATCCCAGGTGTTTTTCCTGAATCTGGTACATGCTTGGATTTTGAAACCAATTTTGATCTCATGCTTCCCTTTTCATCTTTGTTCCTCTATGGACCCAGTGGCTGAATGGCAGCAAAACAAAACCAACAGAAGTAAAATAAATACATGTAAACCATCCCAACTAAACATGCAAGAAACGATCCTTGTTATTGACCTCAATATATCCACATGCAAATACCGATTTGAAACAGAGGCCAACGTATAAATCCTAGTAGTAGTGAACCCAGTCATTCACCTCATGCTGCATACTAACATCTGGGGACTAATATAGATAAATCAGATAGTTGTTTCATACTAACATCTGGGGACTGATATAGATAAATCAAATAGTTGTTTAAAACTTTAATCACACACAATTTATGGATGATGTACATACCATGGACGATGAATTTTTTGTAGCACTCGTATTCTTGACATCAACACCAAACATCCTACACACCCAATTCTAATTGTTAACTCTAATTGGTAAAAACCCCAAAATATTTGCAAAAGACCAAAGCATCCTATTGGGAAGTTGAATCTACCTCAGCATTTGCTTATTAACAAGTTGATTCTGCTTCTTAGATTTCCTGTGGACATAGAATTACACACCCAAAACGTCACATACAACATTTTTCTTCATCGGCCCCCACAAGAAGAGGGTTTAAAATGCCTGAATAAGCATATGGCTAAGTGAAGAGAAAAATGCTTGACTAGAGAGGCTAAGCTCACAATCAAAACTTCTTAATAAAACTGACTTGCCTACCCTACTGCCTACCTATGACTAACTCACAGGACGGGCGTGCCAGGTTTCTTCAGTTAATTTGTTCCAGTTTGTGTTGGCCGAGGGGAAACAGGTATACCACGTCCATAACCCGGCGTTCCTCTAAATCTAGGCATTGAAGGCAGTGCTTCTGCTAGTTCTTCCAAGCTAGGCATTACGCGATGCTCCGACCGTTTGAGAAAGATGGCCTTCGTGGGAGACCGGGAAGAGCTTTCTTGCAGGGGTCTTGACTCGGCCTCTTCTGAAAATGGGATTTTTTGCTTCCTCGCCCGCGGCCCGGCCCGCCTTGTGGACAATTGAATACTGTAGAAACAGGTACAGGTATGGCGGAGATGGGGACACTTCAATGCACCATAAACAAGTACAGGTATGGCGGAGGACGAATGTAGGCATGGAGAAAGACAAATGGCGAATTTTAATTAGTTGTAGAGATAAACACATGGAAAAATTTAATAGGCTGGAAGGGTGATATTGCTAGAAGGGTGATATTCAAGTGCTCTCAATTGTTGGGGTGAACAGTGTTTGCTCACCCCAAGCCAGCAAAGAGAATGCCTCCAGCGTAATTATATTATCCCATTTTTATTGTACTATACAAATATAAATATAGATATTACTTTGGTAGATTCACATTCACCATGAGAATAAATATCTCTCAATACGTCAATCCCTAACTTAAATTCTCAATATGTCAATCTCTAACTTAAATTTTAAATAATTTAAGGAAATATTCCTATTACTTGTATCTGATATACTTAAAAAAAACCTCATTGAACATGTACTTGATATAATTAAAAAAACTTGTGGAAAAAAAAAATATTTTCCAATTTTGTATTATATTATTTTTTCCTTTTTATAAGGATACTTTTACCTTACACCTATCCATAATCACCAATTTAAAAAAATAATTCATTTGAAATTTTATGATACCGGTGTCACCTTAATCATGTTGTTATACACATGCTATAACTTGGAATATGCACTCCATTCACTTCCTATTATGAAGTCTCTTTCATTTGGAAATTGTTTCATGCGCATGACATCAATATGCATCAAGGTACTTGGTAAGTAAAAGTGGAGATTATTATATTTGAAAATATTTCAAGAACTTAAGTTCTTATTTATTACAAGTGTATTTAATTTTTTTTTAAATAATAAAATTTTATTATTTTTTATAAATAAAATTGTTTAAGAGTTTAGGGTTGTGTTTTTAGATGAAGTAATTATTGAAAATGTGTATTTCTAGTGTTTTTTTTTTTTGGTTATTCTTCTTATAATTAAATCTTAAATAGAACTTAAAATTGAAAACTAAAACATAAAAATAAAAAATGCAAATTATTAAGATGAAAGGAAAAATTATAAATTTCACTTATTCATTTTGTTTTAACTTTTATTATTTGTGTAATCAAAGTATGTATAAGTCATTAGAGAACTTTTGAGGTTTAAAATGGACCTCCTAAGAAAAATGTTTAACTAAAATAAATTTTATAAGAACCAATAGGATCCAAGATGATGATGTCAACCATGGGGAATGATTCACCATTTTTTGGGTAAAAAAATAGAAAGATTAGAAAAAATAAAATAATAAAAACAATTTTTTTCACTTGTATTTTCAACTTATCTCCCTAAAGTTTTACTCAAATTTTGAGCGGGAGTACTCGTTGAATGCAAAATTTAATTCCTCATCCAAGGATTACCCATGTTGCATACTTTCGATGGAAACTACTACACGAAAAAATGAGAAATACATGAAAAAACGTGATTGCAATCATGTTTTACATGTATTTCTCATTTTTCATGTAGTAGGGTCTATCGAAAGTATGCAACATGGGTACTCCTTGGATGAGGAATTAAATTTTACATCCAAAGAGTGCTCCCACTCGGAATTTGAGTAAACTCACAGAGATATAAGCTGAAAATATGATTTGAAAATATAGTTTTTTTTTTCCCTCTAAAATTTGATGATGTAATCTAATCTTACTTTTTTATTTCCACTATTATTTTATAATTTCCTTAGGAGACCCATTTTAGACCTCAAAATTCCCCTAATTGACATAGGTCTTTTCATTTCACTTGATATTAGAATCAAAGTTTTTAAACGCATCAAAACAACAAGAAAAGAAAGAAACCTTCTTCTTTTTTGTTCTTTTCCATCAAATATAAAGCTTCTTATCATTTGCACATATATAACACGTCATATTAGTTGAGGGAATTAATCTCTAAGAACAATAAGTTATAGTTATGATTTTTGTGTTAATGGAGGTTATTACAAAGGAGTGGTGTTTCCCATGGAGATAACAATTGATTGTTGTAGATTTGTTTTTTTTAATATTTCTCTTTTCAAGTATGATATGTATTGTGTAGTTGTGCATCTATGAAAAAATGGTCATATACATTTATATTGTGGCATCTTGAAATAGTTTCTATGACTATCAAACTTCCCACAATGAAAATGGACTTAACTACTAACCAACAAGTTACTTTTAAAATGATTCACTAGGTGCATTGGTTTGAATCTTTGCTACCAACCAACAAACCAACCTATAATCAATTTGCACAAGATCCATAGCTTGCACAAGTATTGACACTCAGATAATGTGGATGGACTTAATCGCCAACCAACTAGTGAGGTTTAAAGTGATTCATTAGTTGTATTAGTTATAAGCATTTTCTACCAACCTTTAAATTAGTGAACCTTCGTGCCCATTCTATGCCAACTAATAAATCACTTTAAAAATAATTAGCTAGTTGGATTGGTTACTAAGCTTCACTACCAATCAACCAACCTATAATCAAATCTCACAAATTCCATTCCCCTATCATACATAACAGAGTATAAATATAAGATTTCATTGCCAATCAAACAACTTATAATCAAATCTAATAATGGTTCTATAACCTACTTATATACCATAACATAGCTAAAAATAATTCATTAGTTAAATTAAAAATTAGCCTTCAAAACTATCAATTTCAATCAGAAAAGTGATTCATCCATCAATTAGATTGGTTATGCATTATTAGTCCTTGCCCACAGCAGCGCGGGGACTATAGAGTTCAATCGACAATTGACCAGCTATTAGTTCATGCTTAACTGTAAATTTTTACTCCTTAACCAAAATTTAAGCAAACTTTATGGTTGGAAATTTCGTTGCAAAAAACTTTTGACCAAACTTTTCAATTTACCCTCTTATTGCAGGCCTCACTTGCCCCGATGCTATTTTAGGGTGGGAAACTTAATTTATCCTAAGTTTTTCTCACTTGCTTTAGGGTGAGAAACTTAATTTATCCTAATTTTTGGTTAGAGAAAGTTTTTTTTTTTAATGCAAAGTAAACAAGCTAGGGGCAAGTAAGTTAATTATTTTATGTAAAGATTTTGAAACTAAGAAAGAGACAAAGTTTCTAAAAGTTGTCGTGGCAAGTTTGTTAGTGTGTTTGGTGCACATATGTACGAAATCACACCAACTTAAGGGGTGTGGTTTTCCCTCTTAAGTTATTGGTCATAGGCAGAAAATAGATGGAGTCAAGCAAGTTAGTGGAACATGCTAAAACATAAACATACTAGATAGATAAATAGCATGCATATTCAAACATAAAAATAAACTAAAACTAAAACAAATAAAACAAAAGCTCTAAATAGAGTCAAACAGCTTCAATAATCCAAATAGTGGCTCTTACGTCCCCTCTTATTGAGTGCTGGTAGGAAATGAGGATGAAACTTTAACCCACTTGCCAAGGGGCCCTTAGAACTAGGGGTTCTAAGTCCCGATGCAAGGATGTCTTTACTTCCGAGCTGCCTTGGCACAAAGTCTCCCTCTCTCTATTGTGGTGGACTGGAGTTGTTGGATGGCCAACAACTGAGTCCCCTCAATCTCTGCTCTAGATCACACGCTGTTGGTATTGCTTGAGGCAATTCTAGCCAACATAACGATGTGATCTCATATTGTTCATCTCTTGGTGGCCTTTTATAGGAGAATTCCCAATAGAGGAGAGTGATTCCATTGTGTGCTCCCTTGATGTCCTAAGGAGGCTTGGGTGGTTGTTCTTAAGGTGGAATCAATGTCCTGGAGTGTGCCTTGAGGTCCCGGAAAATGACTTCCGCCACTCCCGGGAATGTGCGCTTTTTTATCAAAATGCGTACAAAGGCGCGTTTATCGAAGACTTTTGCGCAGAAAGGCACATTTGAATGGTTCTTCTTGTATGCAATTTGATTTTTCCTCAGACCTTAGATATTTTTAAATACTTTCATATTCTCTAATGTCTCTCAGCCCTGTAAATCCTTCTGCCTTACATTAAATAATGTCACCTTTGCTTGTACAATTTTCCAGTGATAACAGTTGCCCCCTAATGTGTGAGGTCTAGGAAGAACTGTATAGCTGAAATACATTATAGTTTCTTTTTTGTATACTATGTGTAGAGAGAGAGAGACATGTGCGTAGCTCAGAATTAGAGATATCCTGCACCAGGTCGAAGAGCGACCATGTCCTGTGGGATCCCTTCAAGCAATGGTATAATACAATATATACAAATTTTCTACGAGGCGGACATGTCCCATGCTCGTGATGCTTTGGCTAGTTAAACAAATCTATTTAACAGATGCAGATTATGTCTATGTCACTAATATGTAGTGATCTGGTGGTTGATGACGACGACTGCTGATGTCCTCAGGGGCGTTTTTTCTTTGACAATAGGTGGAAATTGATACCCTTATGCATAGACTTGGTATGGCATATAAACATGCATTGTACGCATAGGCGTTGGCTGGGTCCTTATCATGTAAACATTGCTAAAAGAGACACTTATAAAGGCACGATTCTTCAACGAATTTGATCAAAGTGCAATGGTTGTAAGGTACAATATCATTCTGACATGAAAGCTTGTGTTGTAGTCGAATTTTGGGGGGATTGATGAAATCTGTGGGCAATGATGTCTCCCACAGTGCCACCCGAGGATGTCCCTATTATGGAGAGGGGTGATCCAAGGTACCGCTTCCTTTTTGGAAAAGAGGTGTTGATGTCGACAAAAAAGAAGCCTCCACCGAACAAGGGGGTCATTGATATGGAGGATCAGGATCCTGGATGTGATGGGTTTAACATAGGCATAATGGCGAGACGTGACTGAAAACTAATGATGGGGATTTAGTGGCCCAAGGTCGAAGTATAAAAATCAGCGTGGCGAAAATCATAACTATTTTTGGTGGGGAAATCCCTAGTGTCTGTAGGACTTCCAAGTTGGGTATAAACTAGTTATAAATGTCATGGTGGCTTTTTGGGTGTGGGTGTGATGCTCTAACCAAGGGTGACTATGGACTGTTGCCATGGGAGAAAAAATTAATGGGATGGGTGGGGGGCATAGTGCACCATTTGCGGTCTTTGTACACTTACCAAAAGAATAAAATAATGGGGTTTTGTTTGTACAAAACACAAAGACGGGTGCCCCAAAACATGAAAGGGTTCGCTCACTGATGGTGTGAGGAGGATGTTTTGTTGAGGGTGGGGGCCTTATTAGTTGGTCTCATCTGTGAGGTTGATGAAGCGGATGAAAAAATATTGCAGATGGGTTATGTTGATGGAGATATAGTAGGCCAAATGCGAGGCGCAGTAGTGCGCTTTTGATCTGCTTTCAAAAACCTGGTCATCTGGGAAAGGGGTTTTATTTTGATATGGTAAAACTTGACCTGATGCATAATGGGTGGATGTGCATGAGGTGCTTCCCAGACTAAAGTGATATGGCCATGGCGTCACTATTGTTGTGATACGTGATCTACTATGTGGGACGAGCACCATGGAGGGGAGGCTCTACCAACCAACAAGGATGCTTATCATGTGCAAGGTGAGGTGATGATAAACATGGTCGGGTGGATGGAACCTATGGATGATTTCTGATGGAGAAATGATTTCAGGATATGCAGATTTTTTCTGGGACTCTATCATGCTAGGGGGTAGATGATACCTACTCTGGAACTTTCAATGGATGGAGTTGTGGATGGTTTGCACACTACCTGCAAAAACATATACCCCAAGTGAAAGCATCTTCTTTATTCAAATATTATTGAAAGACATGTGCTTTAAAAAGAAGATGAGAGAGGGCATACCTATTGGTGCTGAAAAAAATATTTTTTCAGAGGTTTAAATGTGTGGTACCTCCTTTGGGCGTTATGAAGTGTTGATTATAGTGTTATAAATTACTGTTGCCTAGGTGACCTTGGGCCAAAGACTTGATCAAGTCGTCTGTAGTAATCAACACGCGTGGTAACTCAAGAAGATGAGGCAACTAGGTTCCCCTATACCTCGTAGGTGTATGGTGGCTTGGGGGGAATTTTCGTGATGGGAGCTTGCGTAAGTGCAAGGCTGGGTCCCTCATTAGGGTGATCAATTTCCTGTTGGTGGAAATTGTGCCTGGTGCAGTGGTGCCTGAATGTTTCCATTAACGGGCATGCCTATGGTTCGTGGTTCTGGCCAGTGAAAATGGTGCATGGTACCACTATGCCAACTGAGTATATTGTGTGGGAATCAACACTACTCATCATCCCAGATGTGGTTGCTTATAAAGGATCTATGGTAGAAGACGAGGTCTTCTACTTCCATTTCCATGTCATTGGCTTGGGTGTATCTAACTCTTTAGGGGAGTGTAGAATTAACGTTTCTCTTTCCACTCTTAGCTTGGCGAGATGCTCACATTTAATTCTATGATGAAAGTGTGAAAAAATCTGATAATAAGTACGCATGACCTTCTCTTGGTTAGAGAGAATTTTTTGTGGGAGAGAAGAGACTATGCAAAAAAAATTTGCGAGGAGCTTCAATTCTTTGCACTGATTGACCCGGTGGTCAATCAGGTCGCATAGTCTGCATGTTATCCTAGGTTGGGCCTGGTTCATGCTTGGTTGGTGCACCATCCCAGTTTTCCCATCACGTCGATGTGGGTGTGGGGTTGTTGGCCTGGGGGTGATGTACTTTCTATACCGTTTGAGGATATCATCCTTTTTCTTCTCTAAAGATTGCCTTGACATACTGGGAAAAATAGCCTAGATATGGGGGTCCCGTCGTGTTCCATTTGTGGTCTGGTAGGGTACCCGCATCGTAACGCTACTAAATCAGGGCAAGTGGCGACCACATGGTTGGGCATTTTACATAACGCACATGTTGGTCTTCTCTACAGAGAGCGGTTGGGGGTAACTAAGGGTTCCCTGATTGGTCGCTTTTCAACTGACAGAAAGAGGATGAATCTACTCATCACATCATTGTGGGTTTTCGCGTTGTTCACAGATCTTGATTCTAAGCCATCTTCTCAAGAGAGGCAAACTATGGTTGACTGTAAACTAGCCAGCGCTAAATGGAATCGGGGGATATAGTGGCACTTTTCTAGGATGTGGTTGTCGGCACATAAAGGACATATGAATTGCACTGCCTACAAACTGACATAATAAACTCGTTCTATAGGATACCATCTGTGGATGAGTTCCAAGGCTAAACATTCTTCGATGAAGTGACCATGTTCATCACATAGCGTGCAGCGTATGATAGGAGGGGTAAATATGAATGGGAGTCTTTCTGGTGACTGTCGCTCTTCCTGCATGTAAGGTATCCCCATATCACTCAATGGCGTGTAAGGCGTCCCTATATCGCGAGATTTCTGGGCAATGATGTGTGTAGTGCTCATAATTGTTGCAGATAGTGTATGCATGATTTGTACGCAATCCTTTGCCTTTACCTTTGGTGGTGAGTTCTTTTTTATGGGAACGTGGTGTCACAGTGTCTGCCTCAGAACTAAGGAGCGGTTTTAATTTGTCCAGCTCTGGGTAGATGTGGGTAGGGTGACCTACTACGTCACATATGGTGCAACCTGGTGACTCCTGTTGCATGGTGGGAGTCTCCAACTTCTTTCCTCTTCTCTCAGTTTTCTTATCCATGATCATTGGTTTTGCAATGGGAATTTCCTTCGCAGTGATGTTTTTGATAGTTTCCTGAACAGGTGGGGCATCCTTAGGACTGAGGGGCTTTAACCCTGTGGTGGTGATGTGTGTGGCTCTCGTCCCAATAGGGGGGATGAGGTACCAAACTGGTATTGCAAAAGATATGTTTGGTAACACCATTGTTGCCAAGACCTGCTGGGACATGAAACCATCTGGGGGGTAGAGGAAAGTGGTTTGGGAAGCGGCGTAGGCTAGAAAGGTTGTCCTTATTGAGGACTTGGTGTCATTACTACTTGTGTCTCTGTCCTGACTAGATTTGGTGCTTGATGTGGACATCATGCACACTAGAGCCCCTGTGACATCAGGTGATGACTCAGGTATAATAGGGGGATCTCCTAGGAATGATCCTAGGATGGACGACGGTTTGAACTGGTCAGGGCCATATTCTTGGTACCATGAAGGTGTATCCATAGATGTGTCTACGTAAGGTAGAATGACATCGATATTTTTTAGAGGTCGCTTTTCGCTATGCGTTAATTGGTCGACAGCAACGATGTGGTCCTCATGGGGGAACATCATAGTTCGGAAGATGGAGGAGGTGATGGCTGACATGGCGTACATATAACTTCGACCAAGGAATATATTGTAGTCCAACTAGGCGTCCAAGACTTCAATGTCTATAAGGACATCCTTTCTGGCTAAGCAGATCGAGACATTTTGGTAGAGACCGACGAGGGTTGAAAGGCAACCATCGTATGCTCTAAGCATGATGTTTGATGGCTTTAGCTCAGGAGACCCTATCTTCTGCCAAACGTTCTTTGACATGTTGCATGTGGATGCACCCTCTTCAATGACACATCGATGAATGGTAATATTTTGGACCTACACTGGTATCTAAAAGGCGACCATTGAAGGAAGCCTAGGGGTGGCTTTGTCTAAATTAAAATCCATTAGGCGTGTATCGGCGGGGTTGATAGTGCCTAACGCAGAAATTAAGGCTTTTCGCTGCTTTGGGCATGACTGCAACACCTCCAAAGCTGACATAGTGGCGGGAGATTGAGCTAGATCATCCATGATGTTATAGTTATGGGTTTCTTTGGAATAGTTTCTTGCTCACCTAGTTGTTCCCTTAGCCATCTTGGGAGAAGGTTAAACAGGCATCTTTGATATGTTCAAAGGTGTTGTTGGTGCACTGGTACTAGCCCCTGACGCGTAGGCATCTGGTGGGGTATCGTAATTTCGATTTTGTGTTTGAAAAAACATTTCCTCGCCAATCATGTAGATTTCGTGGCTATTTTTTCCGAAGTCATCGGGAATTTGTTGTTGAGTGCTAACTGTCCCTTAATGGGGGTAGGGTTCCTACATGACTGCAGGTTGTTGGGCAGATCCCCTTTTCCACGGCTACTCTATAGTTTTTTCATCTCAGGGAGGTTGGGACAATGGTCAGTGTAATCGCCATACTCACCACAGATAGAACAAGAGTGGTTTGTTGGGAGAGGTGGCCTTTTTTTCAGCCTCTGGGAGTTGTTTGGCTCCTGGTTTTGATTTCGGTTAAAGTTTCCTCCAGCCTGAGATCGTGGAGAGTGTTGTTGATTTTTTTCCCCCTGTCCAGGATTTCCTTTAGACTTGTTTTTTTCCTTTTTTCTTAACCGCGTTAGGAGGATAGTTCTCCTGGTTATATGGTTGGCGCGGTCGGTTTTGGGAGGGTTGCACAAAGCTCACCTGTGCATTATTTTGCATGGGCGGGTCTTGTGTTGGGGACATAGCATAATGTGGTCCCTGCTTTGTAAATGGCTATTGGGGGGGAGCTCTTTCATCAACATGTATATCTGTGTACAGGGTCCCCTGAGTCGAAAGATAAGGTCCTCCATGCTGATAGTGATACGTTGATGCCCCACTGGTCAAATTTTTCGAAGGCATGTGATGACTTTGGTAGCCGGGTTGTGGTACGTTCTGGGTAGTATCATATGTGTAACCGAGATATTGAACGTTGTTGCTTCAGTGACTTCAATGACCCAATTAAACCGTCTGCAGATTTTGACGCGCCTGGAAATTCTTTGTAAGTTTGCAGGCATAGAGCATTTGGAAGGATATTGTAAATATACCCTGACTGTATATAGATTAGCTCGAGTTGTTGGGCCTTACTGATGGCGTCCTCTTCGGATATGGGCTTTTGTTGTGCCACATCCTTTGAAATATTTGCGGTGAGAGTTTTCAGGAACAAGTCTAACAGTACTCAATCATCGAGTTTGGCTTTGAACAAACTACGACGTCATCGCCATTCGTGGAGATGGTTCGATATATGGACAACGGGGGTTTGTCTAAAGTGTGTCATTAATTCCATTCTGGAATCATGGTGGATGGGTAACTGAAAATAGGTTAGGAACGCAGTGGTGAGGGCACTAAAGGTTCCATATGTAGTAGAGGGTTGCTCTACATACCATTTCGCTGCTACTCCGATTAGAGTGCGTTGAAATAGACTTAGTCGAATAGTATCATCAACGATGTTGTTCGACGAACACGACAGGTGGAAAGTCATAACATGATTTCCTGAGCCTTTCGCTTGGTTTCCTTTAAACTTTGGAATGTCAAAAGGGAGATTCGTGGGCATGGGAGGCCATATGGGGTTGTGTGCAATGGGGTCGTTCGTCAACTTGGTTAAATATAGTAGATTCAAAGAAGCTAGAAAATATGACTGTGAGGTTGTAGCCATTGTGACTTGTGAAAACACAATGTTCTAGTTAAAAAGATGGTTAGTCTGTGATGTACCCTGTCATGCATTCAATTGGCTTCCTGAATGGGTAGCACTCCTCTGCCCTCTAGGAGTTCTGGGAGGTGGTGTGCGGTGTGGTGTTGGGACACCGACCAAGGTTCCCAACTAAATATGCCCCAATAAAGGATGAACCAATAATGGTGGTAGTGTTCCGTATTTGACGCCTAAATGGTGAAAAACCTGGAACCCATCTTGGTAATGGGGGGAAGTCCAAAAGACGTCTAGATCGACGAGGTCTCGTTAGGTCCATTCTGGTGTCAATTAGGTATGGCTTTAGAAATATTTGAGGGGATAGAGATTCTAATCAAAGAAAAATTATGATCGCATACATAAAACCAAGCAAAAATAAAATAAATTCTCCCTTTAGATTAATCCTATGTGATCGGTCAATCAAAAAATATTGTTTTTTGTTGTTTGCATATAATACATAAATCATAGAAGACATAATCATCCTCACATGCTCAAATGTAATTGGGCCTTGAGAAGATATCTTGCGAGTGTTGGCACAACGTCCCGAAGGAACTGACGACGCCCCCAGTTAGCCGAAGAAAATCCACCAAGGTAAGGGTAGAGGATCTAGTGCTGCCTGCACCGTCACCTATAGGGAAAGGATGCCCTAATTTTGGCCACTAAGCACCACCATCCCACATGAGCATTCAAGTCTTGGGCTTCTTAATAGTTCAGCTAACAGTACCGAGTATCAGTCGGGTTAGGTAGCCCCAACTGATACCGCACGCACTGCGCCTAAGCCTAACCCCCTCTGAGTCGGGTCTCTGTCGCGCTCAGGTTTTCTTTTCCGTGGGTTGATAGGTGGATTTGAAATCTCTCTAAGTAGTGAGATTTTATGTTTCAAGATGAAGAATGATCAAGGTAGGTTATTGGATGCCTACCCCCTTGATCCTAACTTAGACTATAAATTCTTTTGTGGCCCCTATGGGGAGGAGTTAGTGAGTTTTGTTAAGTTAGTTTTAGGTGTCTTTGTTTCACTTAGTGGATGTGTGTGAGAAAAAAGTGAACAAGCACATAGTTTGAACATGTGGATATGCAGTGATCCTTTTCAAAATCCCCTATTTAAACTACGTTCTATTGTTCCTTGCTCAAAAGAAAAACATGCGCGAATATGGGCCGCTTTCAATTTTTCCTAGTTAATACATGTGATCAACTATAGGGAGATGGTGAGCTATGAACAGAGATTTCATATGTTTGCCTACGATCACCGGAGGGTGCAAAGGCAGCAGATATTACTTTCTCTTCTTTCGACAATTCAACCCTGGTCCTGAAATCCTAGTGCAAAAATTGAACTAAACTAATGACTTTTACACTTAGAAAAAGAACTAGCTAAGCATGTGTGGACTTCAGCCACTTACTTTGGCTAATTACCTAGGTGTTTTGGTAACTAAATTTGCAAAAAAAAAAAAATCGGAATGCAAGTTAATTTGCTTCCTACTTAAACTATGTGTTAACTTTGCAAAAATCAACTTGAAATAAAACTAACACCAAGCCTACCAAAAGCAGTGAAGAGTAAGCTTTAACAAGCTACGAGGGACCTCAACAAGTGCTAGCAAATGTATTATGGGCTGCCAGTCACTCTTTACAAGCAGGAAAAGATGATTTTGCGCGCAAAAGGCTGAAACAAGTGCGATTTCTACACGCAGGTCAGCTCTAAACACGCGCCTGTCTGTAAGAAATTCGTGCAAATTCCTACAATGTAATTTTTTGGAGCTCTTCTGCTTTATTCTATCACTAGGGATCAATCAGTCAATGAAGGAGAGAAAGGGGGCAATTCCAACGCAACTCCACAGCAAAGACGAAGGTCTCTGCAAAGAGGCGCAACCACATAAACTTGGAAATAAAATCCAGTGGAGTCGTCAATCATGTGTTAGTGTGTTTGGTGCACATATGTACATCAATCCTGTGTTAGTGTGTTTGGTGCACGTATGTACGAAATCACACCAACTTAAAGGATGTGGTTTTCCCTCTTAATTTATTGGTCACAGGCATAAAATAGATGGATTCAAGCAAGTTAGTGGAACATGCTAAAACATAAACATACTAGATAGATAAATAGCATGCATATTCAAACATAAAATTAAACTAAAACTAAAAAAAATAAAACAAAAGCTCTAAATAGATTCAAACAACTTCAATAATCCAAATGGTGGCTCTTACATCCCCTCTTATTGAGTGTTGGTAGGAAATGAAGATGAAACTTTAACCCACTTGCCAAGGGGCCCTTAGAACTAGGGGTTCTAAGTCCTGATGCAAGGATGTTTTTATTTCTGAGTTGCCTTGTCACAAAGTCTCCTTCTCTCTACTGTGGTGGACTGGAGTTGTTGGATGGCCAACAACTGAATCCCTTCTATCTCTGCTCCAGATCACACACTGCTGATATTTCTTGGGGCAATTTTTGCTAGCATAACAATGTGCTCTCATATTGTTCACCTCTTGGTGGCCTTTTATAGGAGAATTCAAATCCTCATTCCCTCTCTTGGTACATTGCGGATGGTGACCCAAGAGAGGAGAGTGATTCCATTGTGCGCAACATTTATTCCAATGTATGCTCCCTTGATGTCCTGAGGATGCTTGGGTGACTGTCCTTAGGCGGAATCAATGTCATGGAGTGTGCCTTGTGGTCCCGGAAAATGACTTCTGCCACTCCCAGGAATGCGCACTTTTTTGAGCAAAAAGCGCACAAAGGCACATTTGAATGGTTCTTCTTGTACGCAATTTGATTTTTCCTCAAACCTTAGAGATTTTTAAATACTTTCAGATTCTCTAATGTCTCTCAGCCCTGTAAATCCTTCAACCTGACATTAAATAATGTCACCTTTGCTTGTACGATTTTCCAGTGATAACAGCAAGATTGCATAAACCTGTCACCTTTACACTTGTCACTATTCATTAGGGGAATTTTGAGGTCTAAAATGGGCCTCCTAAGGAAAATGTACAATTAAAATTCACTTTATGAGAACCAATCACATTTTAGGGGATAACATCATCCCTAATGGTTGAGGTGGCATTGCTTGAGTTAAAGGTACTTACTTGTCACATTCTCAATGGTGGATAAAAACTCATGGTTAACCATGGTAGTGCTCTAAGTACTTTTAAAGTCAAACTAAAGTACTTATAATAAATATCATTTCATATTTTTTGAATAAAAATATGTTATTTTTATTTCATATTTATTGAAAGAAACAATGCATATCCCTTTATATTTATTATATTATATTATTTTTATATAGTATATTAATTGCATGTTATTATAAAATTTAAATAATATAAATTTTAATTAATATCATATAATATAATTAAAAAATTATATATTTATATTTATATTTTATTATAAGTTATTTAAGTACAAAAGACAAATGCATTTGTTGTTCAATGATAATGACTTTTTCTTAAAAAAACTCATTCTTATTTATAATCACATCAATACAATTTTTTTATTAATTTTATTTTGGTACAACTTTTGAATTGAATTTAACTATGATTACATGGATTTTGGTGCAAAAAGTGAATTTAAAATTCATAATATTATTTTATTGGTTTAGCTATTATTTTATTATTTCCTTAGGAGGCCCATTTTAGACCTCAAAATTCCCCTAATGGGTTGCCATGATTGTTTATAGTTGTCGCCATATCTCTTCATATATCTTCATTTCACCGCCCTCTCGACCCCTCCTCCCCCTCTTCATTCCATTGAAGACACTCTTACATGTTAGAAAAATACTCAGGTGTTTCAGGAAGCAGCTATGTTAGCAAAATATTCAAGTGTTTCAGAAAGGACCATAGTTATTGCAGAAGGTAATGGAGACAAATACCATTGGTTTCCATGATTTTTTATAGATGAGTCCATCTCTCTTCATATCTCTTCATTCCACTGCCCTCCTAGCCCCTCTTCCTCCTCTTCATTCCATTGAAGACACTCCTCTTCCCCCTCTTCCTCCTCTTCATTCCATTGAAGACACTCCTCTTCCCCCTCTTCATTCCATTGAAGACACTCTTGCATGTTAGAAAAATACTCAGGTGATTAGGGAAGCAACATATTAGCAAAATATTTAGGTGTTTCAAGAAGCAGCATATTAGCAAAATATTCAAGTGTTTCAAAAAAAACCATAGTTATTGCAGAAGGTCCTGGAGACAATTTTTTGGAGTTTAAGTGGGGTTTTTCACCACTTTTTCATCACCTCCTTCAACATTTCTTCATCCCCTCCTCTGAGGACATTGTAACTGAAGATCCAGCAAATTAGAGGAGGTAAGGACATTGTCACTGAAGAGCCAGCAAATTAGAAGAGGTAAGGTTAACAGTGAAAAAAAACCATGTATGCTCATGTAATGTTGCATCTTATATGCTCTCTCTGTTTTGGAGCTACATCTTATATGATGTTTGTGTTTTACATTACCATTCCAAGACTTATCCTATATTCTATATCCATTACGAGTCTCATTTCTAATTATAAGTATCTCTGCGGTACATATTCCATTGTTTTCTCATATCCGTTCTTTACATGATCCATTGTTTGAAAAAAAAAAGTATCCAACCTAGGAACACATAATTTTTTGTGGTTATAATTTATATCTCACATAAACCAGAAAGAAAAATTTTAAAGCAATTTGATTTTTCCAATCAATTAAAAAAATTTATTTAAATACTACAGATAGATTTGTTTGAATTACTAACTTAGTTGAAGCTTCAAGACACAGAGTGAAAATTTTGTCAATGGATTGGTACAGCGATTAGAAACTCACCTATTCTCTGGCTTTGACAGCTAGTTAGAAATCTAGCTATGATGCATTGTCACAGAGAGCTTGGGGAAGGAATGTCCAATCATGACTAGACCGAGCACTTCACACAGCATAAAGTGGGCCTGAACTGGATAAGCAAGGTAAGACCAGAAGTAAAAGCTTGGGTCGAGACTGCCTCACTAACAAAAGATAAAGAGGCTTTTAATCTGTTCCCCTCTGATTCGCATGGCTCAACTTGACCAGTTGATGGGTTAAGAACGATTGAATGTACTAATTCAAATCTTGATCAATTGTATAGGGACGTTGCAAATAGAAAATATAGTTGAAATAAGAGAAAAGATTTGTTTTAGCAAGAAGAGAAAAGTCAAAAAATAACAACTAAGATGAGCACATCTCTAGCAATACCATCAAATATAGGAGCACTTCGAAGGAAGAAAAGAGGCTAAAATGCTTGGAAGGATAATTAGTTGCCTTATGTCTTAAAGCTCTATCTAGCTCTGTATCTTGTAAGGCTCTCAAGGGCAAGGCCCAACAAACTAATTGATACACGCCTACTCATAAGTGGAAGGAAGCTTCCTCGTGAAAAGAGATCAACCTCCTCCATCAACAACTCCTGCAGCAGCACTAGTAGCAACTGCTCCTTACTCCTGCGACATCACTAGTAGCAACTACTACTCACTGTGATTCCAGCAACTCAACTGATTCTTCACTTCTAAAAATGAAGAAATTTAGAAGGATAGAAGCACTTTTACATAGACCAAAAATTGTTTTGGGCTTTTTAAGATTAATTGCATGACGAAGAATTGCAGGAAAGCAATTTCTGAAAAATGTTTATTGCTAATCCTTTGTAATTGCATGAAAAATATTTAGCGCGGCCTACAGAATTTGATGAGGTAACATTCAATGGGTGTAGGAAGTCTAATCCACTGCATTAATTACATTGAGTGACGATGGCATTTGAGGTTAACTGGCTGTCACTGAAAAGAAATAGGGGAGTAGTCCAAACGTCTAGGCGGCCAAAACGTGCATGTTTAGACCAGCAGGATAAGATCCTTCCACTCACTTTGGCCTCCCCACTGAGAATTAATGTCATTGGCATTTGAAATGTTAATCAAACAACATCCTCCCCTCTCATGCCCTGGTGCAAAATTGAATTGCTAGGGCTCCACGAATCGAAAAATACAACCATCTAGCAATGCTAGCAACGGAAGCTAACATGCAGAACAACAACAAAATCAAGAGTCACCGAGCAGAGATTTCCCCAATTAAACCAGTTGAAACCTAGCCTAACAGTCGTGTTTGTGAGGACATAATAGGATAGTTGCATACCTTGCATCTAGCAGAGTAACCCTCGGAACTATGTTTTCTTTTCGCTATTATTAACATGGCCTTTCCTTATCTACTAAAATTGGGGAAAAATTTATTAATAATCGATTTTGCGGAAACAAAACTAAGGCAGATGTTTCATATATCATGTTGCTTCTCCATGCACAATGCACAGTTGTTGCTCATGAGCCTCGTCGTGTCTTCCAACAGCTTCTCCATGCACAATGCATAGTTGTTGCTCATCAGCCTTGTCGTGTCTTCCATGAATATATTTGAAGTTTTTTAGTGGTAGAGCCATTGTGGGCTAATTGTTACCAACAATAAAGAAAATGCCATTCATTTCAATATAAAAATCAAATGTTGTGAATAATTGCTCTAAGGGATCAAATGTTGCCAGCTTTATTCACAAGGCAGTGATAAAATTAATGTCTTCCTGTGGGAGTTGAACCCTGAGTTATATTGAGAAGCCCCTTTCAATTCATGATATGCTCTTCTCATCCCCTTTCAATTTGTGATGTGATCTTCACTAGATAGCTTTACAATACGACAATATTAACAAGTGCATGGTTTTCAAACTCGAACCTCCACTTTAAACACCACGCTTTTCTTCTGATAAAAACGACGAAAACATCAGTAGCTCCTAACTTAGAAGCCATGGCATATGCAAAGCATTCTAATCGAATCGAATGTGTATGATATGAGTACGATGGGCTACGTTTGACCACGGCTCGGCCGTCGCAATGTCGAGGACGATATGTAAGGGCGTTGTTGCGCTTCAAGGCTAGTATTATCAATGACACCTCTGGCTGTCTACGGTCATGGAATGGCTCCAACTGTTGTCAGTATGAAGGAGTATCCATGGTACTGCCACACAATTCTCTTACTGAAGCGATTCCTTTTTTTGTTGGCATGATGAAGCAATTGAAGGTGTTGGATCTCAGATCCAATACACTGTCTGGGGCCATTCACAAGAAGCTGGGGAACTTGACACAACTGGAGATTATGGATATGAACGAAAATCGGTTGAGTGGATTAATATCCAAATGGTTTCTTCTCACGTTTCTAGTGCAACTAAACGTGTTACATAATTATCTGTAAGGATGGATTCCATATGGGATGCCACTTTGAAACTTTTCCATGTCTTCGTACCTTGATAACATCAGACTACATGGAGATATCTTCCTATTGGCTAATGCATTTATATTCTTTATCATTTCCAGCTAATGCATTCATATTCTTGATCAGTTCCAGACTGAAGAGTCGAAACCATGCTGCCAAGTTTGTAGCGTCTTTTAGACTTTTGTGGTTTTTATTATTGCATGGCTACTGATGGCTCTAAAGTCGTATTGACTTTCTACAATTTGTAAGAAATTGTATATACTATGTGAATATTTGCTTTATGTTGATGCATCTAAAAACTAGAACATGTCATAAATGTGTTGTTATTTCCGGGCATCACACTCTCCTCTATCTATGGATGCTCTCAAATAATGTTTACTTATTTTTGGGATTGAACTACTTGACTTCCTATCAATAAATTTGTTTTCTTTTTGGGTAGTGAATCACATAATTATTCATTTTACTTCCTACTACTTCACAGTTCTTACAACCATTGTGGTGATGTTTATAATATCAAATAACACTATGTTTACAAAAATAAAAAATCTGGTTAATGTCAACCAATTTACTTACTGTAGAGAGTGTATTGTTTTAGGTTGTAGGCAATTGCAAAAGAAAAAATGAACTTTGCTCACTCATTGTATATTATCGATCAGAGATATCAACTATTTCCTCCTACTAATACGATGGAGGATATCAATACACAATTAGATGCAGGTCAATTCTACTCATTCTGTACTATTTCTCCAACATTAAGCTTAAGCATCTCCAATATTTACCGGCATAGATAAAGATGGATTGTATCATCTCCAATATTTACGGACATAGATAAAGATGGATTGTACACTAAAGGCCTACAAAAACAGGAAAAGCACTTACATAGCATCGAAACAAATCAACAATGGAGAAAGTGTGTTTATGGTATTGTAAATATAAGTTGTTTGGAGTTTAAGGCATTTAATGGGCGAGAATCTATCATTATTCCAACCACTATTCTAGGTTTCTTATTTTTTTGTTTTCAGTTCTGTTTACTAAGACTCGCAGAAATAAATAGTAAGAATAATGAGTGCTTTCTCTCTCTTAAATACGTGCCTTATAAATACATGTCCTCCTGACAATTTTCATCTATCTATTTATTTCCCTGTAAATGTTCCTCCTTGTGGAAATGTTCTTCCTAGTTCACCTGATAGTTTACAATATATTTGTAAAATATTGACAATCAAACAGAAAGTTGGTGGTCTGGACTGTAACTCAAAAAACAACGAACTGTAACTCAAAAACACAACATTTGTTTAAATTGATTATAAATCTTTACTATCAAAACCTACCCACCTATAATCAAATATGACGAGTTTTATAACCCACCTATATTTTAACATAGTGATTGTGAAACTATATCTTAATACAATGTTTGGTGTCACAATACCAACCAACCTTATGTATGACTAGCACAACTACATTATATTTACTAATGTGGTTGATATACGCCGATAGGCGTATATAAAATAGATTTACAACCACATTTACCAATGTGGTTGATATATGCCGATAGACCTATATCCACTACCCATCACATTAATTTATATATCAATAAATGAATATTATATAATAATTTTATTATATTAACTTGAAATATATATATTATATATTAATAAGAATATTAATATATTAATTATATTAATTATGATTAAAATCACAAAAATATTTTATATATATTAATAATATTATAATAAGTATTAATAATATATATTAAAAATATTTATTAATATATTAAAATTATTAACTATTTACATACTATAAATTAACTTGAAATATATATAATATATATTAATATAAAAATAATATTAATAATATATAATAATTTAATATTTATTTATATATATTAATAAACCAAAAGAATTAATAATATATTAATAATATATATCATATCATAGTTGGTTATATTATTAATAATATATATTAATAATATTATAATATTACTAATAATCATTATTAATAAATATTTGAATATTTATTAATAATGATTATTAGTAATATTATAATATTATTAATATATACAAAAATATTTTATATATATTATTAATATTATAATAAGTATTAATAATATGTATTAAATATATTTATTAATATATTAATAATATTAACTATATACATACTATAAATTAACTTGAAATATATATAATATATATTAATAATATTTATTAATATAAAAATAATATAAATAATATATAATATTTTAATATTTATTTATATATTAATATCATAGAAGGTTATATTATTAATAAACCAAAAGAACTAATAATATACTAATATTATATATTATATCATAGTTGGTTATATTATTAAAAATATATATTAATAATAATATTATAATATTACTAATAATCATTATTAATAAATATTTGAATATTTATTTATAATATATATTAATATATTAATAATATTAAACTCAAAAGAGTAATAAACCATATGAAACAATATTTAAAAACAAAAAATCTAAGAGATTAATAAACTCTAACAATTAATATTTTAAACTGAAGATATTAATAAACCCAACGGATAATTAATAAAACAAACCCAATGTCATCATAAACCAAAGGTTTAAATATTATAAAACAAAGGAATTGGTGAACCCAAGGGATAAATATTATAAACAGAAGAGATCAATATTAAAAACACAAGAGATTAATAAATTGTAAGAATTGATATTTTAAACTAAAAAACCTAATAAATTAATAATCCATAAGAATCAGTATTTTAAACATAAGATATTAATAAACCAACGGGATTATTAACATTATAAGCCAAAATAACTAATAGACCCAAGGGTTTAATATTATCAACCAAAGGAATCAGCAAACCCAAGGGATAAATATTATAAACCTAACGGATGAATATTAAAAATAATAGAGATTAATAAACACTAAGAATTAATATTTTAAACTGAAAAATCTAAGAAATTAATAAAGCCTAATAATTAATATTTTAAACTCAAGAGAGTAATAAACCCAATGTGTGGTTAACATTATAAACCAAAAGAACTAATAAACCAAAAGGTTTCATATTATAAACCAAAGGAATCGGTGAACCCAAGGGATAAATATTCAAAACCTAAGGGATCAATAAGACTAAGGGAAACATTAAAAACAATAGAGATTAATAAAACCCAAGGGTTTAATATTATAAACCAAAGGAATTGGTGAACCCAAGGGAAAACCACCACCCAACAAATTATAAACCAAAGGAATTGGTGAACCCAAGGGAATTGATTTAAACATTGAGACATTTGTTGTCACAGTGCGACGTTGGACCAACTATGACCATGGTTGGCCATGGGTGATTTTCATATTAAGACAATATTTGTCAGAATGTGACATTTAATCGTGGATGACATTGATCGATTATTGATATTATAAACCAAAAGAACTAATAAACCCAAGGGTTTTCATATTGAGACAATATTTGTCAAAATGTGACATTTGATCGTGGATGACATTGATCGATTATTCATATGATAAACCAAAAGAACTAATAAACCCAAGGGTTTAATATTATAAAGCAAAGGAATTGGTGAACCCAAGGGAAAACCATTACCCAACAAATTATAAACCAAAGGAATTGGTGAACCCAAGGGAATTCATTTAAACATTGAGACAATTGTTGTCATAATGCGACGTTGGACCAACTATGACCATGGTTGGCCATGGGTATTTCCATATTGAGACAATATTTGTCAGAATGTGACATTTAATTGTGGATGACATTGATCGATTATTGATATTATAAACCAAAAGAACTAATAAACCCAAGGGTTTAATATTATAAACCAAAGGAATTGGTGAACCCAAGGGAAAACCATTTACCCAACAAATTATAAACCAAAGGAATTGGTGAACCCAAGGGAATTGATTTAAACATTGAGAAAATTGTTGTCACAATGCGACGTTGGATAACTATGACCATGGTTGGCCATAGGTGATTTCATATTGAGACAATATTTGTCGAATGTGACATTTGATCGTGGATGACATTGATTGATTATTCATGTTATAAACCAAAAAGAACTAATAAACCCAAGGGTTTAATATTATAAACCAAAGGAATTGGTGAACCCAAGGGAATTGATTTAAACATTGAGGAAATTGTTGTCACAATGTGACATTTGACCAACTATGACCATCGTTGGCCATGGGTGATTTTCATATTGAAACAATATTTTTCAGAATGTGACATGTGATCGTGGATGACATTGATCGATTATTCATATTATAAACCAAAGTAACTAATAAACCCAAGGGTTAAATATTATAAACCAAAGGAATTGGTGAACCCAAGGGAAATCCATTACCGAACGAATTAAAAACCAAATGAATTGGTCAACCCAAGGGAATTGATTTAAACATTGAGACAATTGTTGTCATAATGCGACGTTGGACTAAACATCGATCGATTATTCATATTATAAACCAAAAGAACTAATAAACCGAAGGGTTTAATATTATAAACCAACGGAATTGGTGAACCCAAGGGAAATCCATTACCCAACAAATTATAAACCAAAGGAATTGGTGAACCCAAGGGAATTGATTTAAAGATTGAGACAATTGTTTTCACAATGCGACGTTAGACCAACTATGACCATGGCTGGCCATGGGTATTTCCATATTGAGACAATATTTGTCAGAATGTGACATTTGATCGTGGATGACATTGATCGATTATTCACATTATAAACCAAAAGAACTAATAAACCCAAGGGTTTAATATTATAAACCAAAGATATCGGTGAACCCGAAGGAAAACCATTACCCAACAAATTATAAACCAAATAAATTGGTGAACCCAAAGGAATTGATTTAAACATTGAGACAATTGTTGTCACAATGCGACATTGGACCAACTATGACCATGGTTGGCCATGGGTGATTTTCATATTGAGACAATATTTGTGAGAATGTGACATTTGATCATGGATGACATTGATCGATTATTCATATTATAAACCAAAGGAATTGGTGAACCCAAGGGAAAACCATTTTCCAACAAATTATAAACCAAACGAATTGGGGAACCCAAAGGAATTGATTTAAACATTGAGAGAATTGTTGTCACAATGCAACGTTGGAACAACTATGACCATGGTTGGCCATGGGTGATTTTCATATTGAGACAATATTTTTCAGAATGTGACATTTGATCATGGATGACATTGATTGATTATTCATGTTATAAACCAAAAGAAATAATAGACCCAAGGGTTTACTATTATAAACCAAAGGAATTGGTGAACCCAAGGGAATTGATTTAAACATTGAGAAAATTGTTGTCACAATGTGACGTTGGACCAACTATGACCATGGTTGGCCATGGGTGATTTTCATATTGATACTATATTTGTCAGAATGTGACATTTAATCGTGGATGACATTGATCGATTATTCATATTATAAACCAGAATAACTAATAAACCCAAGGGTTTAATATTAAAAACCAAAGGAATTGGTAGACGAGGAAATCCATTACCTTACAGGTATAAACCAAAGGAATTGGTGAACCCAAGGAATTGATTCAAACATTGGAACAATTGTTCTGCCACAATGCGACGTTGGACCAAACATCGATCGATTATTCATATTATAAACCAAAAGAACTAATAGGCAGAAGGTTTAATATTATAAACCAAAGGAATTGGTGAACCGCAAGGAATTGATTTAAACATAGAGAAAAATTTTGTGACAATGTGACGTTGGACCAGCTATGACCATGGTTGGCCATGGGTGATTTTCATATTGAGACAATATTTGTCAGAATGTGACATTTGATCATGGATGACATTGATCGATTATTCATATTATAAACCAAAAGAACCAATAAACCCAAGGGTTTAATATTATAAACCAAAGGAATTAGTGAACCCAAGGGAATTGATTTAAATTATTTGTTTTGTTTAGGGAATGAAATATTTTAGAATTATATATATATATATATATTAAAAATGAGAAATATAAATTTTTTTTCTCTTCTTCCATAAAAATATGTTATTGATGGTTGAGGGTGAGAATGAAATATATTAACCATGAGTCCTTCATAGTGAGTTGTAATTTCAAGAACAAAGTGAATAAGTGCAATAATAATGGATTATTCATGTTTTATAATGTTTTTAATTATGACCAAATATGTATAGTTGTTTAATTATAACTCACATTAGTTTTTAGTTAGAGATTATTTTATTTTACATGCCAACTAAGATTGAGAACAAAAGGAATTAGATATCTCTATCATAGAGGGTTTTCTAATGCATCTATTGGTCCAATAATGTTTTTAATTAAAATTAACCAAACATTTGTAATTTTTTTTGTTCTCATTATGGTTGACATTATTTCTTAATTTAATGAACATTTTATTTTTACTTTAGGAAAGATGTGTCAAAGCTAGAGTAAGCATAAAAAGAATTATACATCTCATACACTTTTAATAAAAGGATAATAAAAATTGTATTACTTATACTACCAAATTTATATTTTTAAACCTTTTTAATATTTTATTTTCCTAAAATAATATTTAAAACATATGATATAAATTTTTTTTTTTTTTATATCAGAATGATATTTGATATTTGTCAGAATGTGACATTTGATCGTGGATGACATTGATTGATTATTCATGTTATAAACAAAAAGAACTACTAAACCCAAGGTTTTAATATTATAAACCAAAGGAATTGGTGAACCCAAGGGAATTGATTTAAACATTGAGAAAATTGTTGTCACAATGTGACGTTTGACCAACTATGACCATGGTTGGCCATGGGTAATTTTCATATTGAGACAATATTTGTCAGAATGTGACATGTGATCGTGGATGACATTGATCGATTATTCATATTATAAGCCAAAGGAACTAATAAACCCAAGGGTTTAATATTATAAACTAAAGGAATTGGTGAACCCAAGGGAAATCCATTACCCAACAAATTATAAACCAAAGGAATTGGTGAACCCAAGGGAATTGATTTAAACATTGGGAATGATGTTGTGTCTGACGTTGGACCAAACAATCGATCGCGTATTCATATTATAAACCAAAAGAACTAATAAAGCGGAGGGTTTAATATTATAAACCAAAGGGTGGTGAACCCAGGGAAATCCATTACTAACAAATTATAAACCAAAGGGATTGGTGAACCCCGAGGAATTGATTTAAACATTGAGACAATTGTTGTCACAATGCGGCGTTGGACAACTATGACCATGGTTGGCCATGGGTATTTCCATATTGAGACAATATTTGTCGAGAATGTGACATTTGATCGTGGATGACATTGATTGATTATTCATATTATAAACCAAAAAAAGTAATAAACCCAAAGGAGTTTAATATTATAAACCATAGATATTGGTGAACCCGAGGGAAAACCATTACCCAAAAAATTATAAACCCAAAATTGAGTGAGCAAAGAAATTTCTTTAAACATTAGAGAATTGTTGTCACAATGCGACGTTGGACCAACTATGACCATGGTTGTCCATGGGTGATTTTCATATTGAGACAATATTTGTCAAAATGTGACATTTGATCGTGGATGACATTGATCGATTATTCATATTATAAACCAAAGGAACTAATAAACCCAAGGGTCTAATATTATAAACCAGAGGAATTGGCGAACCCAATGGAAAACCATTTCCCAACAAATTATAAACCAAAGGAATTGGGGAACCCAAGGGAATTGATTTAAACATTGAGAGAATTGTTGTCACAATGCGACGTTGGACCAACTATGACCATGGTTGGCCATTGATTGATTTTCATATTGAGACAATATTTGTCAGAATGTGACATTTGATCATGGATGACATTGATTGATTATTCATGTTATAAACCAAAAGAACTATTAAACCCAAGGGTTTAATATTATAAACCAAAGGAATTGGTGAACCCAGTGAATTGATTTAAACATTGAAAAATTGTTGTCCGCAATGTGAAAGCACAAGATAACCTATGACCATGGTTTGCCATAGGTGATTTTCATATTGAGACAATATTTGTCAGAATGTGACATGTGATCGTGGATGACATTGATCGATTATTCATATTATAAACCAAAGGAACTAATAAACCCAAGGGTTTAATATTATAAACCAATGGAATTGGTGAACCCAAGGGAAATCCATTACCCAACAAATTATAAACCAAAGGAATTGGTGAACCCAAGGGAATTGATTCAAACATTGAGACAATTGTTGTCACAATGCAGCGTTGGACCAAACATCGATTGTAGGAATTGGTGAACCCAAGGGAATTGATTTAAACATTGAGAAAATTGTTGTCACAATGTGACGTTGGACCAACTATGACCATGGTTGGCCATGGGTGATTTTCATATTGAGACAATATTTGTCAGAATGTGACATGTGATCGTGGATGACATTGATCGATTATTCATATTAGAAACCAAAGGAACTAATAAACCCAAGGGTTTAATATTATAAACCAAAGGAATTGGTGAAGCCAAGGGAAATCCATTACCCAACAAATTATAAACCAAAGGAATTGGTGAACCCAAGGGAATTTATTCAAACATTGAGACAATTTTTGTCACAATGCGACGTTGGACCAAACATCGATCCATTATTCATATTATAAACCAAAAGAACTAATAAACTGAAGGGTTTAATATTATAAACCAAAGGAATTGGTGAACCCAAGGGAAATCCATTACCCAACAAATTATAAACCAAAGGAATTGGTGAACCCAAGGGAATTGATTTAAACATTCAGACAATTGTTGTCACAATGTAGCGTTGGACCAACTATGACCATGGTTGGCCATGGGTGATTTTCATATTGAGACAATATTTGTCAGAATGTGACATTTGATCATGGATGACATTGATTGATTATTCATATTATAAACCAAAGGAATTGGTGAACCCAAGGGAATTGATTTAAATTATTTGTTTTGTTTAGGGAATGAAAGATTTTAGAATAATTAGTATATATATATTAAAAATGATAAATATAAGTTTTTTTTCTCTTCTTCCATCAAAATATGTTATTGATGGTTGAGGGTGAGAATGAAATATCTTAACCATGAGTCCTTCATAGTGAGTTGTAATTTCAAGAACAAAGTGAATAAGCGCAAGAATAATGGATTATTCATGTTTTATAATGTTTTTAACTAATTTTGACCAAATATGTATAGTTGTTTAATTATAGCTCACATTAGTTTTTAGTTAGATATTATTTTATTTGACATGCCAACTAAGATTGAGAACAAAAGGAATTAGATATCTCTATCATATAGGGTTTTATAATGCATCTATTGGTCCAATAATGTTTTTAATTAAAATTAACTAAACATATGTAATTTTTTTTGTTCTCATTATGGTTGACATTATTTCTTAATTTAATGAACATTTTATTTTTACTTTAGGAAAGATGTGTCAAAGCTAGAGTAAGCATAAAAATAATTATACATCTCATACACTTTTAATAAAAGGATAATAAAAATTGTATTACTTATACTACCAAATTTATATTTTTAAACATTTTTAATATTTTATTTTCCTAAATTAATATTTAAAACATATGATATAAAAAATTTAATTTTTTAAAGTAAACTTCAAGTTTTATTTATATTATTAATTTCATTTTTTTCTTATTTTGATTATAAAAAAATTAATAATGATAATTAATAATAATGATTAGTATTTATTAAAATTTATCTTGAAATTAAAAAAAATAGAATTTGTTTAAATTTTATATGTTAAAAAAAAAACACTCCAGAATTTCTATATAAAAAAATTAATAATAAAATTAATATTTCCTAAATAAAATCTAATATAAAAATTTATCTATTAAATTTATATTTATAATTTATTTGAATGATTCTTAAATGTAAAACTATATTTTATGGTTTTCAAATCATGTGGTATGTTCGGGTTATTGTGTTTTGTTCCAATCTATATTTTGTTATTGTGTTTTATAATGTTTTTAATTAATTTTGACCAAATATGTATAGTTGTTTAATTATTGCTCACATTAGTTTTTAGTTAGAGATTATTTTATTTAACATGCCAACTAAGATTGAGAACAAAAGGAATTAGATATCTCTATCATATAGGGTTTTCTAATGCATCTATTGGTCCAATGATGTTTTTAATTAAAATTAACCAAACATATGTATTTTTTTTTGTTCTCATTATAGTTGACATTATTTATTAATTTAATGAACATTTTATTTTTACTTTAGGAAAGATGTGTCAAGGCTAGAGTAAACATAAAAAGAATTATACATTTCATACACTTTTAATAAGGGAAAACCATTACCCAACAAATTATAAACCAAAGGAATTGGTGAACCCAAGGGAATTGATTTAAACATTGAAAAAATTGTTGTCACAATGCGACGTTGGACCAACTATGACCATGGTTGGCCATGGGTGATTTTCATATTGAGACAATATTTGTCAGAATGTGGCATTTGATCGTGGATGACATTGATCGATTATTCATATTATAAACCAAAGGAATTAATAAACCCAAGGGTTTAATATTATAAACCAAAGGAAAATGTGAACCTAAGGGAAAACCATTTCCCAACAAATTATAAACCAAAGGAATTGGGGAACCCAAGGGAATTGATTTAAACATTGAGAGAATTGTTGTCACAATGCGACGTTGGACCAACTATGACCATGGTTGGTCATGGGTGATTTTCATATTGAGACAATATTTGTTAGAATGTGACATTTGATCATGGATGACATTGATTGATTATTCATGTTATAAACCAAAAGAACTAATAAACCCAAGGGTTTAATATTATAAACCAAAGGAATTGGTGAACCCAAGTGAATTGATTTAAACATTGAGAAAATTGTTGGCACAATGTGACATTGGACCAACTATGACCATGGTTGGCCATGGGTGATTTTCATATTGAGACAATATTTGTCAGAATGTGACATGTGATCGTGGATGACATTGATCGATTATTCATATTATAAACCAAAGGAACTAATAAACCCCAAGGGTTTAATATTATAAACCAAAGGAATTGGTGAACCCAAGGGAAATCCATTACCCAACAAATTATAAACCAAAGGAATTGGTGAACCCAAGGGAATTGATTCAAACATTGAGACAATTTTTGTCACAATGCGACGTTGGACCAAACATCGATCGTAGGAATTGGTGAACCCAAGGGAATTGATTTATACATTGAGAAAATTGTTGTCACAATGTGACGTTGGACCAACTATGACCATGGTTGGCCATGGGTGATTTTCATATTGAGACAATATTTGTGAGAATGTAACATGTGATCATGGATTACATTGATCGATTATTCATATTATAAACCAAAGGAACTAATAAACCCAAGGGTTTAATATTATAAACCAAAGGAATTGGAGAAGCCAAGGGAAATCCATTACCCAACAAATTATAAACCAAAGGAATTGATGAACCCAAGGGAATTGATTCAAACATTGAGAAAATTGTTGTCATAATGCGACGTTGGACCAAACATCGATCGATTATTCATATTATAAACCAAAAGAACTAATAAACCGAAGGGTTTAATATTATAAACCAAAGGAATTGGTGAACCCAAGGGAAATCCATTACCCAACAAATTATAAACCAAAGGAATTGATGAACCCAAGGGAATTGATTTAAACATTAAGACAATTGTTGTCACAATGCGACGTTGGACCAACTATGACCATGGTTGGCCATGGGTGATTTTCATATTGAGACAATATTTGTCAGAATGTGACATTTGATCATGGATGACATTGATCGATTATTCATATCCAAGGGTTTAATATTATAAACCAAAGGAATTGGTGAACCCAAGGGAATTGATTTAAATTATTTGTTTTGTTTAGGGAATGAAATATTTTAGAATAATTAGTATATATATATATATTAAAAATGAGAAATATAAGTTTTTTTTCTCTTCTTCCGTATAGTTGTTTAATTATAGCTCACATTAGTGTTTTCTAATGCATCTATTGGTCCAATAATGTTTTTAATTAAAATTAACCAAACATATGTAATTTTTTTTGTTCTCATTATGGTTGACATTATTTCTTAATTTAATAAACATTTTATTTTTACTTTAGGAAAGATGTGTCAAATCTAGAGTAAGCATAAAAAGAATTATACATCTCATACACTTTTAATAAAAGAATAATAAAAATTGTATTACTTATACTACCAAATTTATATTTTTAAATCTTTTTAATATTTTATTTTCCTAAATTAATATTTAAAACATATGATATAAAAAATTTAATTTTTTTAAGTAAACTTCAAGTTTTATTTATATTATTAATTTCATATTTTTTTTATGATAAAAAATTAATAATTATAATTAATAATAATGATTAGTGTTTATTAAAATTTATCTTGAAATTAAAAAAAATAGAATTTGTTTAAATTTTATATGTTAAAAAAAAAACACTCCAAAATTACTATATAAAAAAATTAATATTTCCTAAATAAAATCTAATATAAAAATTTATTTATTAAATTTATATTTATAATTTATTTGAATGATTCTTAATTGTAATACTATATTTTATGGTTTTCAAATCATGTGGTATGTTCGGGTTATTGTGTTTTGTTCCAATCTATATTTTGTTATTGTGTTTTATAATGTTTTTAATTAATTTTGACCAAATATATATAGTTGTTTAATTATAGCTCACATTAGTTTTTAGTTAGAGATTGTTTTATTTAACATGCCAACTAAGATTGAGAACAAAAGGAATTAGATATCTCTATCATATAGGGTTTTCTAATGCATCTATTGGTCCAATAAAGTTTTTAATTAAAATTAACCAAACATATGTATTTTTTTTTATTCTCATTATAGTTGACATTATTTATTAATTTAATGAACATTTTATTTTTACTTTAGGAAAGATGTGTCAAAGCTAGAGTAAGCATAAAAAGAATTATACATCTCATACACTTTTAATAAAAGGATAATAAAAATTGTATTACTTATACTACCAAATTTATATTTTTAAACCTTTTTAATATTTTATTTTCCTAAATTAATATTTAAAACATATGATATAAAAAATTTAATTTTTTTAAGTAAACTTCAAGTTTTTTTTATATTATTAATTTCATTTTTTTTTATTTTAATTATAAAAAAATTAATAATGATAATTAATAATAATGATTAGTATTTATTAAAATTTATCTTGAAATTAAAAAAAATAGAATTTGTTTAAATTTTATATGTTAAAAAAAAAACACTCCAAAATTACTATATAAAAAAATTAATAATAAAATTAATATTTCCTATTGTGTTTTGTTCCAATCTATATTTTTTTAAATACATGTGTTTTTTAAATAACAACTTATCCTACAATTGGGTGGTCAATTCTCCCTATTCTCCCATCCAATTATCTAACATTGAAATTCCTCACAACTTCCACTTAATTGAAAAAAAACTATACTACTTATACCTCTTCTTTTCCAAAAAAAATTCTTATCATAACTTATATACTCATATCAAATATTACTAGAATTCAAAATATTTATCACATTAATTATATTTCTAATATATTCTAATGTTCATAATATACTATTTCACCAAAATATATATATAATGTTAATAATATACCGTTTAAAAAAAAATATGAAAAAAAGATAATTTTTCCATCCACAAAAAAATAAAAATAAAATAATAAAAACATCCACAAATGTTTTATTATTTTTCTTAAAATCCCACTCAATCAAATTTACTATGATAATACATATCAACTATTATCATGGTGATTTCCTTCCAAGCCCCAACTCCTAACGCATTGATTTCCCATCTATCCTCGACTCTTTAATGATTGGATATTGAAGATCTCGAGAACCGTTTTTCTAAATTTTACAAAATTTTAAATCCTGCACATTTACTAAATCCGAATCTAGAAAATAAAATCTAAAACTCATATCCAATTAAATATTCTAGAGCTCAACGCTACAAAGTCCATCGTAACATTTATGGGAACGAAAGATAACGTTTAAAGTGCAAGTGGCCTACCCTGGTATTCGGATCGACGACGCTGCAATCAGTACACTGCCTAGTCTAATTCATATCACAGACCTAAAACAAAATAAAATAAGATCTTATTGAATGATAACCAGGACATACTGTTTTTCTTAAGCTGACCTGCATTTGGTCGCCTAGGTTTACAACTAAAGCGTCGGGGATCGGCTTCACAGGAACCCAACAGTCATCCTTTCGCACTTGAAGCCCGGTATTTACATCATTTTAAGTAAAAATGTTATGCCTCCTGGATCGGAGTGAGATGACAAACCCAAAGTCAGATCTGGTTCTAGACATGCTGGATAATAATTTATTCGAATGCACATGCCCATTTCCTCCTTTCCTCCAAATGCTTCCTTCAGATAATCCTGATGAAGACCGATGTTGACAGAGAAGACTGAAAGTAACTTCAGGCAAAGGTCTACCACACTTTAACAGTATTCTTTCATCTCTATCCTGCATCAACGTCTCCATAATTTCCTCATAAGTCATTCTGAACAAAAACAATATATATTTTGAAGTTGGATAATAATCGTAGATAGATCAGATTTAGAAGTAGCTATCATTACCTGTAATTCTCTGGTTTGGAAGGCCATTTGCTTTCATTTCTAATACTTGGTGGCAAGAAATGGTGAAAGTAATAATCTCCCCAATCAAAAAGAGCTCCTTTCTGCACTCCAATTCGACTTCCATATCCTTCATATGTAATAGGATCGTTTGCATACTTCTGCTTCTCCTCTAACAGCATGTTAAAAAATTCTCTACCGACATTCATAGCTGCAGTGAGAAGTTGAGAAGGGATTCCATGGTTAATCACTTGGAAGAATCCCCACTTTGAGCATGCATCTGAGATTTCCTTCATCGTTTTGCAGCGACACTCATCGTTCAACCCAGACATGTCGATAACTGGAATCTCCTCGTCAAACGAGTGTATAATCCCCGCCTGGGGCCTTTCAGGTTCTGGTTTTATATAAGCGTTGGGTAAAGATTTAATCCCACTTTCAGCAATACCCTGAACTCTCTGAATTGGTTCAGGCCGACAACTCACCACATGTTGCAGTTGTTCCACTCCTCCACCGTTATCCGCTTTGAAACGACCAAGGCGCCCACAACGTTTCCTCTCACGACGTGCCCTGTCCGCGGGCGCCTTGCATAACCGTTTCACACACTTGGACAAGGGTTAATGTTTCAGTTTCATTCCAAATGTTAATTTTGATAGGTGGCAATTAATAAATGGCACAATAAATTTTTAATCAAGATTCGTAAAAAATTAATTTAAGTACGGTTTAAACATGTTATTTAGATATGCAAGGAAGTTAGTGGGGTAAATTTCATCCATTGATTGAGTGGCGACGACCAGAATATACCGGCATCTCTCAATCTAGACTATCAGATCAAAAAGATTAATTAGAGTAATCACAAAAGAGCCTACTTTTGATAAGGAGATACACCTATTGGCGTAACTAGACCATCAGATCAAAAAGATTGATTAGCATAATCACAAAAGAGCCTACTTCCGATAGGGAAATACACCTATCGACATAATTACATCCTACAATGACCAGAAGTTAAAATGCAAAGTACCGATAGTTTCCATTCTATTCAAACCTGATGTGCATCAAAATTTTCGAAATCTTAATCCCAGAGGAGCTAAATAAATCAATCAAATCCATGAACGCCACCAGTCTTTGACCAATCCCAAAAAACCAAAACTGCATGATGTGGTCTTCCAATTATGCATGCAATCAACTACTCTCATAGGAAAGACTTTGCCCATTGAATTTCTGAATTTCTATGAATTTTAAAGCTCATTAACAAAGGACTAGAAATTTGATATCTCATTAGTAAAGGGCTAGCTAAAGAAATATAGTCCAATAAAGGCCACTAGTCTAGCCCATCGAAAAAAAACCAATGCTGTATAATGAGCAGTGTTGAGGGATGAAAGACGTGCATCCCTTTCTGGAATTTACTGATGACAATATACATAGACAGATTGTCCTGGGAAGAAGATGGGGGAGTGAACTGAAAATACTAACAGGATTCTATTAAGCACCGGAATTTTTCCATCTGATGATCTTCCAGTGCCATGAAGACGTTCAATCCTTCTTTATCGGGATTGGGAAGCAGCAACACAAAATCCATCCAGCTGTTTATCACCGGCCCTGAGTACAATGGCTTCCCCCATGGATACTCAATTTCCTCAAATCCCAATCTCTTCCATGGGGAAATGACGATGCTCCTGTCCGAACAGGGGACCCCTTTGTACACTTCCAGCCAATCTATTGCAGAGCGAACGTATTCATCCGTCACTCTGCCTATGCCCTCCTGGACTCTCTGCACGCACCAGCCGAGCGATGCCTCTTTCAGCTCCTTGGCCGTTGCTCGAGCATACCCTGGAAACACCCCATTGCCCGCGAATTCCCTGGGCAACGGTGGATTCATCCTCGATCTTATGTCCACTGCAAATAACACTGTGCAGGTTTTCCCCAAGGGGTTCTCCACTGCAATAGCGTGGGCTTGCCATAGGTGGGCTGTGAGAACCTCGAAGCTGGTGCATTGCTGCCCGGCCTTCCTTTTGAGATGGCCCAGCATTTCCCCTGAGATGGGAAACAGCTTGCACGAAAGTTTGGACCAAGATTTGGGTTCCAACTGGCTAGGGTTTGGCATGTTCGAAAACTTTGTGAATTCCAGGTGCTCGTGCTTTATGTGAAGAGGGTTTCTTGCCTTCAGACGGCTACGATCCGGCTGTGGAACTACGGCTAGGCTTTCTCCTTTGGCCACAGACGCTAAATTTCTCATAAAATCCACAGCTGAGAATCCATCCAACAGGGTGTGATTCATTCCCAGCCCGATGGCAAAGCTTCCACATTTGAACCTGGTTACCTGCCAAAGATTTACAGATAGCTTTTATTAAAGCCTCCACAAGATTGAGTGGCCATGTGGCACCAGTTAAAAAAAAAACTTGAAGCAAAAGATACCTGAGCAGACTCATACTTTTTCTCCTTTTCTGGAATCTACTTATACAAATGGTATTGTGTTTAAAAATTTGAATTTATGTTGTTTAAAATGCATTTTTTAACCTATAAATGGATTTAGCTAATTGAAATCCTTAAGATATTTGGTGTAAATTATATCAGTAAAACTTAAGATTATAAATGAGTCTTTCAGATTAATCACATCATTAGATTAGGGTTAAAGTTTGGAACTATCTAATGTGGTTCATCATCAACTTTCTCTTGATGATAAACCACATTAAATGGTTAGAAACTTCAACCCTAATTTAATAATGTAATTAATTCGAAAGACTCATTTACAACATTATCTATCACAGAAATCTAAAATCCATAAAACTTGAGATTCTAAAAAATTCCCTTAAAACACTCCAGGTAAATTACGTCACTAAAACTTAAAATTCTAAAAATTTCTTGGAAAAATTTAACCAAAACTCACTTAAAAACTTAAAATTCTAAAAATTCCTTCCCAAATTTTAACCAAAATTAATCGGAATAGTTGCCTGGAAAAAAGGACAACAGCGTCTGACGTTAGACTACCTTAAAGATAACAGAGCAGTAAACATTTGACATTTTAGCCAGAATAGCTTTGTAAGAATAAAATATCTTATTTGAGATTGGGTTGTTAAATATGGGAAGCTCTATCCCAATCACAAAGTTACACAGACAGATGAGTGATCATCTAACATCAAAACAATTTACATTTCCAAAGTACTTCAGCAAAAACTCAAAATGAGAAAAGATAGTGATGTAATGGTTGTAACTAAGTTATGGTCTTAGCGTATTCATCTATGCATCGTTTTCTCAAACCATCTTTGCTGTACCTTCCATTAAATTATCCTAAAATGCTGAATCCTGGGATGTGCAAATTTGATATAGTGTAATTAACTAATTATAGAATTAATAACCTACTTGTGTTAATTAGGACAAGCCCGTATAATTCATGGTTTCTAAGTATACTATTAATCCAGCCACTAAGTCACAGGGGTCTGATTGACTGATCATATGACATCAAAAAATTTACATTTTGTGTTAACATTTTCAGAGAATTTAAAGCAAAAGATCAAAAGAACGTGACTTAGTTATCACCATTACATTTTTTGTTAATATTGTCAAAGAATTTACAGCGAAAAATCATAAGAAACTACAAAGATGGTGATGTCATGATGATAACTCAGTAACAAATCATAGGAAACAAAGATGATGATGTCATGGTGATAACTCAGTAACAAATCATAGGAAACAAAGATACTGATGTGTTAACATTGTTAAAGAATTTATAGCAAAAACTATAAGAAACAAACAAAGATGGTAATTGAAGAAATCTCCCAATTATTCAGTGTTATAAAACCATGGATAACAAAGTCATGGTCTTTGTCTAGTCATCGGTATCCAATATTCACAGTTCCCATCGAGAGTCTTCCCTGTTTCTGGTTTTTCATGCTCCTTTCAAATTGTCAAAGCATGGGGTTGTATATTTTGAATTCAAATATGGCCATTTGTATGAACCTATGAAGACACGATATGCATCTCTAAGTTCACAACTATACATCAAATACAAGCTTGGATGAAGTTGCATGAAATGCAAGTTCAGGTGGGCTCTTTAGACGAGACTCTGTCAGTATTCAATACGTCCTGTAAAATATATAAAACGCCCAACAACTCCATTTAGACTGGAAAATGCATCTATATACTCCCTGGATTGTAAAATGTACTTCTGTGCCATAAATTAATTTAATTTATCTGAAGGATCGAAAGCAATAAATAACAAATATTTATGTATTGAGCTCAATCATTCAACAATATGGAAGAAAATAGATGGAGAGTTGAGTGTGCCTTGAAAGCAATAAGCAAGCAAAATGTCTGAGAAACTTCCATAGCCTGCTAAGACAGCGTTAGAATGATACATATCTTAATTGCTTATTAGATATTTTAACTTGCACACAATGATTGTTGAGGGATGTTTTGCATTCTAATTCAAGATGCTTGAAGAAATAGTCACACATAATTTTTATTTATAATGGACCTCATTTTAGTCTTAACATGTTATGACATAATTTTTATTTATATTGGACCTCATTTTAGTCTTAACATGTTATTCCATCCATTAAGAGGCAAAGTGCTCTGCAGTATGGTGAATGAAGATAAAATTTCATAATTGTTTTAAGTAGATATATGAACTTAATGCATATTGATAGTTTCTGAGATCTTTGTATGCTGGATAAAAATGATTGATTATACATTGTTGCTTACATTTAACTTTATCTAGTTATTACTCTCATAGATTTTATTTCCTTTTTAGAGAAAGGAAATGTATACAGTCTAGGTAAATACAGATCTTCACATCTATCTTCTCTGCAAGGGGCAGCATAAATATGTTTATATATATATAATCAACTTTTATAATTCAGTGGGTTAGTTCAATCAGTTAAAACTTCTAATAATCTTTCTCAACACAAAGTCCAATTGAGTTACCATATTTACTGGATTTTGAGTGTGATTTTTTATTTTTTTCTAAATAATTATTGAAGTCTGAATTAAAATAAATTTATACTAATAATTATGTTACGGTCTAGCTGTAAAAGGTAATCAGAGATCCCAGTCAGATAAAGTAAAGTGCACGTCATGAATTTTGGATGAATTTGACCGCACAAATATACCCTTCAGTGTACAAAACTTATTTATAAGTTACACGGGGAAGTGCAAGCAGTATGTTATCAAAGATTTGGTCACAATATACCCATGAGAGTAACCCAACTTAGCCACCCAAAAATGTGCTATTACTTCAACCATTTTCAAAATTATTTACACCTATTTCAAAAATATATATAAATAATTATTTTTAAAAATATTTTACTTATTTTACAAAAAAATATGTTTATGAACATCTTAAATAATAATTATTATGATTAATTCATAATAATGTAATTTACCCCAATGATATTAATTTATTCTAGATAAATTAGCCATAAGAATATATGTATTTTAATTGACTTTCTGTTTTTAAAACCTATATATATGATTGAAATTCAATAAAACATATTGAAATTATAAATTTAAGATTATGTAATTTGTATATTCAAAAAACATTTTAAAATTTTTTCTGAGTAATGAATTATTTATACGATTAAAATGCACAGGGTAATGAATTAATTATATAATTTAAAATGCATTTTAAATTACATCTAGGCATTGTAAACAACAAGTAAGTTATGAGTGATTTTTGGTTTTTAAACTACTCTTTTAAGTTTTGGGTGACTTTGACTAGCGAAATACACTTGTCTTAGTAGCTCAATTTAGCTAAAATAATTTTATATTTATTTGTAAAAAGAATCTAAGTTGAAGGACAACGGTATAAAGTTGTCTTTTGAATTAATTAAATCACTAAGATTTGGTAGCCGTTTCAAATCATCTAATGTGGTTTATCTTTTGGATTAATCACATTATTAAGATTTTGGTAAATGTTTCAAACCATTTAATGTGATTCATTCTCAACACAAAGGTGAAAAAATCAATTTACTAATAAATTTAAATGGCAAAAATGCATGTGGGTGCAACTGCTAGCTCTAGCCGCCACATACATCTCCATTGTTTAAACTTATGAGTAGATTGTTTTTTTCACCTTTATCTTGTTTAAACTTATAAATAAATTGTTTTTTTCACCTTTATCATATAGATAAACCACCACATTAGATGATTGACCAAATTTCAATGTTATGACTAATCTGAAAAACAATTTCATTACCATATCTATTTCCAAAAAATTCCATGAAAACTTCTATGCATATTTTCAAATGGGTTCTACACCTATTTCCGAAAATATCTAAGAATCCTAGAGCACTTTGCAATGAACTGTACACCTAACCTGACTGTATGTTTTTTAAACTAATCCCACGGTTTAAACTTCATCGTAGAAGTCTGCCATAATAAAATTCCATATCAATGTTCACAATAAGTAAGTAAATACAAATATACACACACCTGCAAGAATAAAAGGGGCAAATCTTGGAGCTTTTCAGCTCCATACTCTTCCAAAATGAGTTGTGCAAACGCTGGATTTGGATATGCGATATCTGGTAACTGATCCAATGTCAACTCACTCATGGCAGAAGCGAAAAGTGCCCCTCCACCATTACAGTCAATTTGAAGTCGACCCTCCTTGGAATTGAGGTCAAGTCTACCCGCCATGAAGTCATAAGAAACCAACAATTTACTCAGAGCGCTGGCAACTATCTGAGCGACGTCGGCCTCCATTCCTTTACCGAAGAAATGGAGGGTCTCCACAGTGAACACTAAATTCTGGTCGAAGTTAGAGAGGAAAAAGGATCGTCTTTCTGTTTGTTCAGCAGGAAATAGAAGGAACGGCCTCTCCACTTTGATTTTTAAGTCTAAAACTTGATCCCACGATCTTATTTCCTCCATTGAAATTAAACTCAGAATGCAAACCCAGATGCTCAGTGATCTGAGATTTGGTTTTCTTGGGAGACTTAACAATGGCTGGGATGCGCGTCCCGAGGCCTACTGTGATACTTTCGATGAGATTTCTACTTTTAGGTGACAGTTGAGAAGTGATTGCGAAGTTTTCATATTAATTGGCGTGTGGTCGTTGATAATATTAAAGCGTGAGCTGCCCGTAATCATGGAAGCCAAAGTGCAGGTAGGGTTTCGGAAATCCATTAAATGGCCTTGACCGTGATAGCGCAGCTTAACTGTGAATGCGTTTTATGGGCATTGATTTAGTAGTAGGTATGGGAGGTGACGATAATCTCCTTTCTGTAACATAAGAATCGTCCACGGAACTATTCCTGCCACATGCGATAAAGAATGAGGTAGCACAGGGATACATATTTTCAGGCATATTCTCATTAATGCTTCAAAATAAGTTCATGCAGTTTGAGCTTGAGGTATGAAGATTAATAAAGCGCCTAGTCTTAAAGCAAAATCTTACAAAATAGTTTTGAAAGTAATAGAAAATTCTGAACATTATAATAAAATTTGGTAGATATTTTTGAAAATTTAGGTTGAGAATTTTGGATGTTCAGATGGTTTTTGGGCTGAATTCATTTTTATCATAAAAAAAATCATTCAAATATTCCAATATTCTGATTTTTGAAAAAAAAGAAAAAAGAAAAAATATGATACTTAAGAAAAAATATGAGTATATTAGATGATCAAACTAAAACTATTAAATTGAAAAACGAATTTTAATATTGGCACTAGACCAATGTTAATTTTGGCAATACCTTGAATGTATTGTTGGAAAAAAAAAAAAAAAAAAAAGCATTCCTCCATCGGTTCTCATTTGGTGTGGCTTCGTAAGTAAGTTAAGTTTGCTCTGGGGCGATGGCGGTCAAGGGTTTCAGGCCTCGGCCCTAGCCATCATGACACTGGCATATCATTGAATACGGTGACAGCAAAAATGTCAGTACCAGCTCTCGGTAACCACAAATGTCATTCGTTACCCTGGACCCGAGGTAGCTGTGGCAAGGTTGGAACCCGGACCTTTAGTTTTTCAACCATAGGATGGGGTTAATCCATGTTAACCGACAAAGTTTACTGCGAAGCGTTTTGACAACTAGGGTTTTGAGACGGTGGCGGTTTTCACGCTGTTTTTGGTTAAAGTTTGTTAGGAAGCGGCAGGGATGGGGTTTGACAGTGAATCTCTTGAGCTTGAACCCGCGCCAGAGGACCTTTTGACGTGTTGGGGTCACGAGGTCTCAACGAAGAACCTTGATCGTTTCTTTCCGAAGAATTTAGAAATCCAGGGTCCCAGCAAAGAGACGTTTGCGGGAAGCACACAATATGGCCGACGGGACAAGAACATTTTGAGCCCCTGGCAGGGTGTATGGCGGGAGGGCGCTATTTCTGTGGAGAATCAAGAACAGCCGCGAGCAGTTGAAGACCGGGCGGAATTTCTGAAATTTTTCTCCCGCATAAGCTCTTCGAACAAGGACCAAGGTAATATCCCTCGACCTCAGCTCTCTGGTGGCTTGGAAGATATTGTAGGAAGCTATGGTTTACAAGGCGCTTCAAGCTCTAAATCTATTGGAGAACAGGCTCTTGTCGGTGATTTTCTGCAAGGTCAAGCTTATCTCTGGCAAGGTTTTCCATGGTTATCTGCACCCCAGGGTCCAGAAGTTTCACAAGGGGGCGGAGGACCTCCCTTAAGCCTCCCTCAGGCCGCCGCATTTCCGAACCGGCTGCCCTGGGCCACATCTAGTGGAGAGGTTGACAGAAACCCTAGGGCCCCGACCTTCACATCGATCCCTCAAGTTGTTTCTTGCGGAATAGAGGCTAGGACTGTCAAAGGCAACCAACAGAGGACAACAGAGGAAGTAGAAGTCCCTTTTGTGCACGAAGGTGAGGGTCAAAGGCCGACATCTTCGGTTGCGCCGGATGCTCCTACTCCAAATGCTGAGGGAACGAACGGGGTCTTCAAGGAAGCCGTGGGGGAAAAGAGACAGAAGCCGAAGTCCATCAAGAAGAAAGAGATTCGGCCGTGCTGTCTGTTGGGGGCAGACATTAGCATAGAACAAGCAATGGACGCAACTGAGACTATTCTGGTTGGCCGTGTAAGAGGCAGAAAGTACTCGGCCGAATACATTAAGGATTGGGTCAATTCTGAGTGGAAAGAAGCTCCGGGGAAGCCCTCAGAGATTCTTGTCCTGGAAAGGGGCTGGTTCAGCATTCACTTTGACAGTAAATCACAGGCGGACTGGGTACTTGAACGGCACTGGAGTTTTGGGAAGCGTCCCATTCTTTTCCGCAAATGGACTCCATTATTTGATGCGCAGAAGGAGAAATTGGAGGAGTCCCCTGTCTGGGTAAAGCTCCCGGGACTCCCCTTACAATTCTGGACGGAATCAGTTTTTGTTTCAATAGGTAACACCTTGGGTAAATATCTGGATTATGATAACTCATACATCATAACCAAGGATAGGAGCATGGCCCGAGTGCTCGTAAGCCTAAATCCAAGGGAGGGCTTGGCGGACGCAATGACGCTAAAATACAGGGATCTAGAATTCCTTCAAATTCTGGATTATGAAAACCTTCCTTTCCGCTATCTACGGTGTCATAAGTGTGGTCATCTTGCGAAGGAATGTCCATTGGGACATCGTCGTCGTCGTCGACAATTGAAACCCTTCCGATCACAGGGGTTTCCTGCACAGGAAGTTAGGGGGACTCAGCAGAAGGTTTCAGCGCACTCTGTAGAACAGATGAGGGCTCAAGATGACTTAATGGAGCAGGATCAGTTTTTGGACGGCAATGTTGCTTTCACCGCTCAGATTACTCCGCCGGCCACCCTGGCTCCCCTTCCTAATGAGCTTGCCGGGGCGTCCATGGCGGGTATGTCTTCTTTTCCCCCCTTTAGTGATTGTTCTTCAGATTTATCTTTATAGTCTCTCTCTGAAAGGCCTGGTCCCTCCAGGCAGATATTAAATGATTTTTCTGAGCTGAATCTTTCTAAAGCCTCCACTGATAGCCTTCTTATCTCGATCTCTTTTCCTTTTGTTGATGCCCTTCCTACCTCTGAGATTGCCTATACTCCTGCTGAACCTTGTGAGATTGATATCACGGCTGCTGATCCCTGCGCTCAAACCTTGGATAACCCTCCTTATAATCTTCGCCCTTTGGCCAATAGAAAGGGTAAGGGCCAGGCTGTAGGAGGCATTGCCTCGGACCCAGTTATAATTGGGCCAAGGAAGTTAAGGGGAAGAAAATCGTTACTCTCAAAAGCCCAGTTTAAAGCTGTCATTGACATTGCCGACGGGAAGCAGAAAACTTTGCCTGGGGTGCTTAGAGCGGAGCCACCACCCCCCCCTGTTCCCTGATGATCCTCCTTTCTTTCAACTGCAGAGGCTTAGCTAGCCAGCCGAAAAAGCTAGCCTTCAAAAACCTTGTGCACTCATATAATCCCGATGTTATTTTCCTCCAAGAAACAATGGGGAAAAGTGAAGATGTTATCTGTTCTCTTCATAAGCTTTTGCCTGGTTGGGCCTTCTCTGCTCTCGACGCCTCAGGCAGGTCGGGGGGTGTAGCTACAGGTTACAATATGAGGAAGCTCAAGGAAGTCTCCTCTTGGGGTTCTGAAAACTGTTTGGCAATGGAACTCTATTCTGGAGAGCTATGTATTCCTTTCCTTTTCCTGAATGTCTATGGGCCCTGTTTGGAGAGGGATCGTTACTGGAACTCTTTTTTCAGCTTCTCTTGTCTCTCTCATCCTAACCTCATAATCGGTGGTGACCTGAATTTCTCTCTCGGGGTTTCGGAGTCCTGGGGTGCTAATGCTCACTCGGACCCCCTCTCTGTTTTTTTCAGAAATAAAATTGCTTCCTCCCACCTGGTGGATGCCCCTCTGATTAAATTGCGCCCTACCTGGAGGAATAGGCGCCTGGGAGCTGATTGGGTGGGCAAAAGACTTGACCGCTTTCTTCTCTGTGAGCCTCTGGTGGATTTTCTTTCAGTCTTTAGACACTGGGTTGGGGATGGGGGTCACTCTGATCATTTCCCGGTTCTTCTGGAATTGAAAGGAGCTACTAAAAAACCTGGAACCCCATTCAAATTCAACTCATCCTGGTTGAAGGATGTCTCTTTCGAAGCCCTTTTCCATGGAACATGGAGAAAGGACAATCAAAATGAAGAGGGAAGTAGGAGCATCCACTTTTCGAATAATCTTAAGAGACTGAAGCAAGCAACAAAAGAATGGGCGCATCAGAAGAAATTGAAGGAAGAAGAAGAACTCAAAAGTATAAATTTCGAGTTAGACCTCCTGGAAAATTCGGAAGGAACTGGCTATGAGTCCTTGGATTCCAGAAACAGAATTAAAGATTTGGAAGCATCTCGAAGAAAACTTCTCCAGTTAAGGGAAGAAAGCTGGAGATTGAAAAGTAGAGCCATTTGGCTGCAAGCGGGAGACAAAAACTCTAAGTTCTTCCAGAATTATGCAAAGGGCCGGAAGATTGCTAACACAATTTGGGAGCTGAAAAAAGAGGATGGGGAAATGGCAAAATCCTTTGAAGAATTGGCTTCCATAGGGGTAAACCATTTTAAGAATCTTTTCAAAGCCCCGGAGGAAGTATCCATAGCGGAGGTCATTAGAGTTGCCCAATTCTTTCCAAGATATGTTGAGGAAGAAGACAATGACTCTATCATGGAAGCTGTCTCTAAACAGGAAGTGGAGGACATCCTCAAGGATATGCAGAAGGACAAAAGTCCGGGTCCAGATGGGTGGACAGTGGAATTTTTTCTCCATTTCTTTGAATTCCTGGGGGATGATTTGGTCGCGGTGGTGGAGGAATCGAGATCCTCTGGATCTATCTATCAACCCTTCAATTCAACCTTTCTGGCTCTAATCCCTAAATCTGATCAGCCAGCCTCTTTTGATGACTTTCGGCCTATTTCCCTCTGCACCTGTGTCTATAAAATCATTGCCAAAATCATTGCCTCCAGGTTGAAACCCTTCTTATCAAGACACATCTCTCCAGAGCAGTTCGGCTTCCTGGATGGAAGACAGATTCATGAAGCAGTGGGAGTTGCCCAAGAAACCTTGCATAGCTTAAAGAGAAAGCAAGAAAGGGGCAATTGTTAAAATTGATCTATCAAAGGCCTATGACAGAATAAGTTGGATGTACTTGCGCCTACTGTTGACCCACCTTGGTTTCAGATTTGATATTGTTAGATGGATCATGAGCTGCATTACTACATCCTCAATATCCTTATTAATCAACGGAGCAGCTTCAAATTTTTTCAATCCGGAGAGAGGGCTAAGACAAGGATGCCCTTTGTCTCCTCTACTTTTCTTGTTGGCTGCTGAAGGGATTAGTCTGATGATTAGTAGGGCAAAAAGACAAGGAGAGATCAGAGGAATTGAAGTGGCTGTAAATTTGTGGGTAACCCATCTGCTCTTTGTTGATGACATCATTTTATTTAGCAATGGAAGTGTCGAGGACTGTAGAGCTCTCAAGAACATTCTGGATCTTTTTCTTAAAGCCACAGGTCTTAAAATCAATGAGCAGAAATCGACCCTTACAATCTCTAGAATGTCTTTGGAAGAGAGTGGCAGTGTAGGGGCTCTTCTTCCTTTCGAAATCAAAACTCTGCAGGAAAGCTTCAAATACTTGGGATTCCTGTTGAAACCTGACACTTACCGGGTTCAGGACTGGAAATGGCTCCTGATCAAAATAGAAAAGAAACTCAATCTGTGGAGTCATAAATGGTTGTCTAGAGCAGGGACGCTGGTCCTAATAAAATCAGTTCTGATGGCAATTCCTGTTTATTGGGCAAGTCTTATGTGGGTACCCAAAGGTATACTAGCCTCCATAGACAAACTGTGTAGCAGATTTTTATGGGCTGGATCCAAAGTTGAACATGTGACTCCTTGGGTTGCATGGGATAAGATTTCGAGACCGAAAGAATGGGGTGGATGGGGAATTAAGCACTCGTTCTCTTTTTCAAAATCCTTAGCAGCCAAGCTGGCATGGAGATTTATATCGACTGAATCTCTATGGTCAACTGTTACAAAAAGAAAGTACATAGCCCCGGCTACTGCTATTGAATGGGTCCGCAACCCTGCAAAGTCCTCCAAAAATGCCTCTGTGGTCTGGAAGGCAGTAGTTGCTTCGGCCCACATAATTGAACAAGGACTTGCATGGAAAGTGGGGGATGGTACTCGGGTGAGAATTGGATGTGACCCCTGGGTAGGGTGCTCGGAAAGATATGCCCTATCTCATGACCTGAAATTATCTTTAACTGAAAGGGGCTATCTTTTCCTGAACCAGGTGGCCAATCCTCGGACCACTACTATCTGGAGACAAGGGTGGTTGACAGATGCTGATCTTCTTTTGGAGGAGAGATGGAGGGAGGAATGGAGCCTCTTTGTGTTGGACCTCCAAAACTCCTCTGTCCGGATCTCAGAAACAAGGGATGAGCTAGCCTGGGTTCATGCACAGACAGGAAGCTACTCACCTAAGATGGGCTACAAATGGATGATGTCCCAACAAGGCTGGGAAGATCCTGCATGGTGGTCTAAGCTCCTTTGGAAGTTGAAAAGTCCCGCAAAAACCAGACTTTTCTTCTGGTGCATCCTTCAGAAAAAAGTGCCAACATGGGATTTCTTGCAGAAAAGGGGGAAAATAGGCCCAGGATGGTGCTCTCTTTGCAAAGCAAATGAGGAATCAACAATGCATTTATTTCTTACATGCCCTTTCAATGTCAGCCTGTGGGCTGAAACCTTGAGACTCATCAATTCACCTCTCAGGTGGGAAGGAGACAGTATCCAGCAAGCATGGTTCCGGTGGTGGCAGGAGGCCTCTGATGACAAAATCCGATCCATCCCTCTTTTGATAGCATGGGGCACGTGGATAGCAAGAAACCAAGTTATTTTCAAAGACCTTCCTTTCCCTATTGGAAAATTAGCTGTGGAAGGGGCAGCAATATTTGACAGCATTCCATCCCCATCTGGACAACCCACCCATCGCTCTATTCAGCCTGAACTTATTCGAGAATCTGTTCCGTGGGCATACTTTGACGGGGCTGCAGACTTAAATGGACAATGCGGAGCAGGTTTGGTTATCCATGTAACTCCTGAAAAATCTTTTCGAGCCACAATAGGCCTTGGGCAGGGGACTAATAACTTTGCTGAGCTCAAGGCTTTACATCACTTACTATGTTGGCTATCCTTGAAACAGATGAGACAGGTTCAGATCTTCGGAGACTCAAAGAACGTTGTGAATTGGTTCAACAGGACTCAACATTGCAGAAATTATATTTTGCTTTTTTTGCTTAATGAGATTTTGCATATCAAAAGTTTCTTTAATGATATTACTGTTTGCCACATTTACAGGGAAAGAAACCAGGAGGCAGATAACTTATCTAAAACAGGTGTACAACAAGTTCTGGGGACCTGGTCAGTAACAGAGATCGACAAGGGGGTGATCATTCCTAATGATCAGCCAGTCTTTGGATGAAACTGTCCTGTTGTGAACTCTACTATTTCTTTTTGCTAGTTGCTGTTAATATAACTTTATGTCGAACTCCTTTTTCTGTTATGGCTATTTTCAAAAACTATGAACTGAATTTTCATTAAAACTTTCTTATGGGCTGTTTTCCTTCCGAGGAGGCCTGCTGATACAGTATTACCACAAAAACTTTTCTTATTATTCCTTTGAGAAGCTTTGAGACCGGAATAGTGTCTACTACCGGTCTCATCAGTATTTCTTTCTGTTATATCTGGTTTTTTTCAGACCTCTGAAGGCAAGCCTCTGTTCTTTCAATCTCTGTTTCGGTGATATGCCGGGAGATTTGAAAGACTGGATGTGTCTTTTTTCTTGATGTCAGATCTTTTTTCTGCTTTGGCAGCCTTAGAAGTACCCATGGGTGCTCAAGGAAGCCGTGACTGCTTTTCTCCCTCACCTGATGGAGATTGGGAGTTTGTTTTGTAATGCATTGCATATGCTCTGTGATTCTCTAATACATAGAAAATCCGATTTTTTTTCCGTGGAAAAAAAAATTGTTGGAAAAAATAATAATAATAAATAAATATATCTTAAAAAAGGGTTGTAGTTTCATTATATTATTTTAGTTTTCATATATTTCTAGCCAAATTTATTTATAATAGAAATTTTTTGAAATCATAATTTTGATATGTGAATTTTATATCATTAAAAAATTAATAAATCTGTTAATTTAAAAAATTAAAATTATACTTTAAATAATATAAAATGAAATATTTTATAATTATTTTTAATTATAAAATAAAAAAATTTATTATAATTTTAAATGATTAATATAATTGAAATTTATTTATATTTTAAAATAAAATTTATTTATTTATTAACTCAAATTTATATTTTATCATTATATGTATTGTTTTATTGTACCTACCGCTGGCAGGATACTACGCATCAGGTTTTTCCTAATTGTGACATTAATTCACCTTGATTAGACATATGTTTTCAAAAAAAAATTATTTTTGCCATGGTTCACTATAAGATTTATTATTGTTTATTTATTTTAATTATTTTAATTTGAATTTTCTGTTATCTAATTGGCCAAAAACTTTCACTTGTTATTGCAAAATGCCTAGATTTTATCACCATTATTTGTACTGTCATTACAAAAACATTGATATCTATCCTGCAGGTCTTGTACTTTATCTAGAGTCAGGCTATTGCGCTCCTTTATCTGAAGAAAGGGTTCTTTCACGTCATACGAGAACGTTTCTGCGGCCAGTCTGGTTAGTACTGAATACTGTACTTGATCGCTACTTTTCTTAGAATTAAACAATATAAAAAATAGTGTCCAAAACACGTCCGTGCTTTGTCATCAATTTTGCTGCCTCTCCATTTAATGGTCCGACTTTACAGTTTATGTGTTAGGATGAGATTCGAAGAATAATGTCCAAATTAAAACAGTGTACACATAAAAATTATTTCAATGTTGTGAAATTATTTTTTCAACAAATTTTATTATGTGAAAAATACATTTTACATCGAACAAGTACATTTTACATCACAGTATGAGATATGTAATTTCTTCTTTATTATTCAATTGAGTTGATAAGTACACTTTAAAAAATTAAAATAATATATTTAGTTAATTATGTTAAAGTCGGCCCTTTTTATAGAGCGCTCGAGGTTCCGTTCTTCATCTAAAGTCGCATTCAACTACATTTCTTCCGCGACCATCTCTGAACCAGCACGACGCATTCACTTCTTCGCCTCGGTATTTCAATTTCACAATAAACCCGAATTCAATTCTAAACATTGCAGTCTTCAATTGATTCGGCCTTTTGTCCCTATTTAAACACAGTTATTCATTGTTCGATCGCCATCGACGTACCACTCCTCTGCGCCCTCATTCTTCTTCGCAGCAATTCAATTCGGATTCCAATTAACTACGCCTACGAGGGTTTGCTCGGTCTCATGACTCCTTAACCAGGTTTCATGATAACCCCCATAATTACTTCAACACCCGAGCTTTCCTTCACTTCATGATTCGATTATCCCGTTTTGCATTCGAATCGAGGTTCGTTTCATTGCTTTCCAATGTAATAATTCGAACAAGCTAAACCCCTCTAGCACTCATGCAGTGTATGGGTGAATATTCGACTTCTGTGGCTCATATCCACAGTAAAACCCCAACCAGTCCACAACATTGAACTCGTTTCATAGTCTATGCATAGCAGAGTTTGAAATGAAGCCCATCTTGCGTGGAAACAACATGTTACTTGACAACACTACGCCTCTACTGGCGTTGCACTACAACACCGCCACCCTTTCAACTCAGGACCTGCGCCTTTGACACAGTGTTCCTGATTCGAGATTCCACGGAATAGAGCTCCATTACTCTACTGTTTCTTGAATGGTATTTCGCCCTTTTAGATGCTAACCTTACTTCCCCCATATTTTAACACAACGTTTAATTCAAGGTATAAAACTGACAGTAAGCTACATCAATGCTTTCCTCACACAACATTTGATTAACGGGAACATATATGGTGCGCGTAGGATTTAGAACAACTCCTCTTCAATTCATAACTCGATTCTTATTTAGGACAGCGCATCAATCAAAACCCCAGATTACAGGATTATAAATTCATCCATCTACACGGAGACTCGCATTACTTCTTGAAACGAATCAACGCATTAACATTGGTTCTCAACAAAGAGTCCTATCACACTGATTCTCATACATTTACTTATTGAGATTCGAAGCTCATTTATATTATTCTGGCCGCCTTCTAATTCTGTCTGGAGGAACTATGAAACAGAGTCGCTTTCCTAATCAGGTGAACAGTCAAATTCAATGCCTTACAGTCCTTCACGAAACACATTTTTGTTTGATCGGCGCCAGTCCTTTGCATTTGAAATAGAGCTTTCTACTTCTTTTAATCGCAATCGCAAAGTTCTTTTAGTTGTTGCGATTGAGTGTCTTGTTGATGTTGGAGATTGCGATGCGATCGCAATCGCAATTGCAAGATACAATATGTAACCTCTGCTTTTATTATGTTACCATTGTTGAATGATGCGATGTGATTGGCCAATCGCAATCGCAATAATATTAATCGCCCTCCGCTTTAAGCCAAGATCCGCGGGAGGACTGGTCCCACAGACCACGCGGCAATTTTATATTGAATCGCAAAATTTTTATGTTGCGCCGATTGTAAAGTGAACTTCCGGACCCGACGCATGTCCAAATTAAAACAGTGTACACATAAAAGTTATTTCAATGTTGTGAAATTATTTTTTCAACAAATTTTATTATTGAAAAATACATTTTACATCGAACAAGTACATTTTACATCACAGTATGGGATTCTTGCATAGACTCCGCTTTGTTAACTCTGGAGTCAAGCCTTAACAATATCGCTCAGCTCACAATAAAACACGTCAATTCCTTCCATGGGCAGGGTTTACCACCTTCAACAGAATTTCAAAGTTGGATGGGCAACCAAGGCAGGATAAGGGTTTCGCTCCTCGGCAGAGTCCTAATCAACCCCTCTCATGACTCAATACAGCTATAAACCCATGTTTACAACTCCCTTGTCGAATTAATATTCGAACATTACCTCATTAACCTTAGCCTTCCATTTCCCGTGCGGATGCTCTTTTATAACCCATTTCACTATGAATTACAAGTTCATACAACTAATTACATGAGCGGGACTTACCTTTTGACCCATGGTCAAAACCATACGATAAAACTCATAATGCATCTCAATTTCTCTTTACCTCTAATATATGATTATCGAAAATTTCAAAAACACCATACAATGGTTGATTACTGTAGCAGTCTGTGTGGCGTTATGTGCGCACTACTGTGGATTACAAATCCGATGCCAATGTACTTCTTGTTCCTCCTTTACTGGTCTCCAAATATGTTGCTTTCCTTCGGACCCAAATGCACTCACTGACTATGGTGAAATATAATGCTTATGCCGACCAACACCTCAAACTCTTATCCGAATGGACGATATTATATTATGAAATCTGTTTTTTATATAACCAGCCAATCTGTTTTTTAATCTAAGTTTCGTATCTAATTTTCATCTGGTTGTCAATCAATTTTATTTTGGCATATTCGAATTTGCAACTGAGAACACATCATCCTTCATTGCAATTTAGGAACCTCTGAAGAAACTATGGATTGTCCCCGTGTGAAACTGCCTTCAAGTCTCCAGAAGTCGTTGAGTGTTAAACTTAAGGTGAACACAATGAACCAAGCATTGAGTTGCGGACAAAATTCATATGCACAAGTAAGTGACGAATGTTAAAGTCAATAAAGTAGAGTCACCTCCTCGACTGTTCACTAATCCCATCAGCAAAAACATCATGAGGCGCACACAAACTTTGAATTTACTAGTGGTGAATGATTCATTGGTTTTTATTTGTTCATTCATAACTATTAATGTTAGATGGATCTTGTTGTTCACTAACCTTCTGTGACATCATCTTTGAAAGCTCCTACTCCTTACATTCCTCCATTGCCTTTGTCTCTCTCCTTTTGTCACACAAGAGCTTCTCGTCGTATTCCCATCCAGATTACTATCTGTACTACTCATTTTACGTTTAAATTATTATCTTCAATTTTATGATCAAAATGCTTATTTTACAATAGATTTTATACTGTAAAGGTTAAATAAATAAATAAATAATTTAATTAAATTAATATAAATCTATTTTAAGTCAAAATCTATTTAGCATAAGAAAAATTAAATCTTTTAAAATATTTAATCTCTCAATTCTATTTAGATATAAAATTAAAATAAATCTAAAATAATTTAATCATTAATTATAATTATATTATTTATTTATCTTTTTAATTATAATTTTATTTTATTTTCCATAATGGGTTTGGAAACTACCATTCTATACAATTACTCTTTTTAAATTTGTATTTATAACTTACTAGATTCCAATTTCACAATTTCTCAACCACATGCCGAGAAACCCACAAAAAATTCCTCAAATCGATATAGAAGGTTGGCTGCACGCCTTCTCTTTATATTCGTGCTTCTGGTTTTTGTTTTTCCAAAGCAAGCATCAGAAGCATGGGAGGCAGTAAAAACAATTTTTTTCTATATATTTTTATTTTTGTTTAAATTTTGTAATTTTTTTTAACTAAATTGAAAACCAAAAATAAAATAATTACTGAGTATGTTTACCAAAGTCCCCACTCTTAATTCGTTCCAAGCGCCTTTTTAGTAATCTACTATGTGGTTATAAAATCTACTTTTATTTCTAAGGCTCATATGCCAAATGACCATAGGGTCGTTCACGGTTTCAATTCCATTCCAGACCTTAATAAAACCCAACTTTTAAGCACGGTCCCACAGCATATATTAGCATATAAATGATGCTTCGATCATATAAATCTTGGTTAGGAATTACCAAAGGTATCAACTATAACCTAAGGACTCTTAGCCCTCCGCTTAATACTTCGCAAACATAAAATTTGACCTTGGTTTTAATGTCAATGCCAGCCAACATATAATATCGTTCGACCCCCACAATATTTAATTTACACAGTTCAACCCGTCTTTACCTTTTTATCCCCGATCATGCAACTTTGATTACGATCCAACGGTGGACCATTTATCGCGTTCCAAAACTCCATTCAACACCCATCTGACGGATGAAATTGGATATCGCGCGGTTTTAACCTCCAGGTCTTAACGCCTAAAAAAATGCGACGTGAGTGGGTTTTGGAAACCACCAAAAGACGCATGTCAATCCATGAGGCAAATCGCGTTCCAAAACTCAAATCCACTTACCATTTGCTTGCCCACGCGATATTTCTGGTATGTGTCTTCAATCCGCGTTCACTGTTCATTCAAAGTTCCATTATTAACTCGGGGTTCCGTTCTTTATCTAAAGTCGCATTCAACTACATTTCTTCTGCGACCATCTCTGAACTAGCACGACGCATTCACTTCTTCGCCTCGGTATTTCAATTTCACAATAAAACTGAATTCAATTCTAAACATTGCAGTCTTCAATTGATTCGGCCTTTTGTCCCTATTTAAACACAGTTATTCATTGTTAAATCGCCATCGACGTACCACTCCTCTACGCCCTCATTCTTCTTCGCAACAATTCAATTCAGATTCCAATTAACTACGCCTACGAGGGTTTGCTCGGTCTCATGACTCCTTGACCAGGTTTCATGATAACCCCCATAATTACTTCAACACCTGAGCTTTCCTTCACTTCATGGTTCGATTATCCCATTTTGCGTTCGAATCGAGGTTCATTTCATTGCTTTCCAATCTAATAATTCGAACAGGCTAAACCCCTCCAGCACTCATGCAGTGTGTGGGTGAATATTCGACTTCTGTGGCTCAGATCCACAGTAAAACCCCAACCAGTCCACAACATTGAACTCGTTTCATAGTCTATGCATAGCAGAGTTTGAAATGAAGCCCATCTTGCGTGGAAACAACATGTTACTTGACAACACTACGCCTCTACTGGCGTTGCACTACAACACCGCCACCCTTTCAACTCAGGACTTGCGCCTTTGACACAGTGTTCCTGATTCGAGATTCCACGGAATAGAGCTCCATTACTCTACTGTTTCTTGAATGGTATTTCGCCCTTTTAGATACTAACCTTACTTCCCCCAGATTTTAACACAACGTTTAATTCAAGGTATAAAACTGACAGTAAGCTACATCAATGCTTTCCTCACACAACATTCGATTAAGGGGAACATATATGGTGCACCCAGGATTTAGAACATCTCCTCTTCAATTCATACCTCGATTCTTATTTAGGACAGTGCATCAATCAAAACCCCAGATTACAGGATTATAAATTCATCCATCTACACGGAGACTCGCATTACTTCTTGAAACGAATCAACGCATTAACATTGGTTCTCAACACAGAGTCTTATCACACTGATTCTCATACATTTACTTATCGATATTCGAAGCTCATTTATATTATTCTGGTCGCCTTCTAATTCTGTCTGAAGGAACTATGAAACACAGCCACTTTCCTAATCAAGTGAACAGTCAAATTCAGCACCTTACAGTCCTTCACGAAACACATTTTTGTTTGATCGGCGCCAGTCCTTTGCATTTGAAACAGAGCTGTCTACTTCTTTTAATCGCAATCGCAAAGTTCTTTTAGTTGTTGCGATTGAGTGTCTTGTTGATGTTGGAGATTGCAATGCGATCGCAATCGCAATTGCAAGATACAATATGTAACCTCGGCTTTTATTATGTTTCCACTGTTGAATGATGCGATGCGATTGGCCAATCGCAATCGCAATAATATTAATCGCCCTCCGCTTTAAGCCAAGGTCCGCGGGAGGACTGGTCCCACAAACCACGCGGCAATTTTATATTGAATCGCAAAATTTTTATGTTGCACCAATTGTAAAGTGAACTTCCGGACCCAACGCCATTTTATATGGCAAAGTTTATAACTCATCGCGCGTCCAAAATTGAATTAACAAAATATTAGTAAAAACCTAAATGGATTAGAGTCTAAACCTTAATACTAACATAAATTATTATTTTTTACTTTAATTTAGCTATATTTAAACTAAATAAAATCCTCATAGACATCCTTAAATTCAAATGGAAACATTTAGCAAATCCTCATAGACATGCTCAAATTCAAATTGCAACAATTATTTCTAATTTAATTTAACTATACTTTATTACAAAACAAATCTTCATAAACATGCTCAAACTCAAATTGCAACATCTCTATAATTACATTAAGCGGCATGTAATAGCCGTAATAGCTACCCATAGACATTTCCAACATCACATTGCAACATTACTATACTTAAACTAAGCGACAGGTAGTAGCTACCTTGTAGCCTTGTTAATCATCCATGAGCTTTGTTAATAAGCATTATCTCATTGTACTTTAAAAATAAGATGAAAATTGAGTAGAATATGAATTATTAAATCATTAGAGGATAATGCATAATGTTTCTACCAAGCATATACTACAAAAAAAAAATTCAAGGTCAATCTTTTTTAAGGTTTTTTTTAGGGTATAATGTTTATAGATGCTTAGGATTGTATAAATGAAAGATTTTTTTTTCTTAATTTTTTTTTTTTTTTTTTGGAGTTTTGTGATGCATGGTAGTTCCCTTCATATGTAACTTATTATAAGTAGCATATCACTAGGATAAAAGTGTAACTATACTATGTATACTAAGTATCATATCACTAGGACAAAAGTGTAATTGTACTTCATGTGTTGTACACAAAGTGTAACTATACTTCATGTGTTGTACACAAGAAATATTCTTAATTATCAATGTCTTTATGAGTACAACCACTTGCATCAAAGTTCATTTTTAAAGGGAATGTCAATTTAATAGTTAGTACAAATACCCTCCAATCCGAGATCGAGATCAAGAGAATTGCCTCGTCCAATCACATATATTTTTGGGAGTTTTAAAATCAATTTGTAATGACATTTTTCAAAATGCAATAGTTTGTCACACTAAATTTGATTCAAACTTTTTGGAAAGATATAGTTTGTTAGGATTTTTTTCATTTTAAAATTTAAACAAATATATTCATGTGTCAGATATGAAGTTTAGAAAACTAATTTTTATATTTCTAAATTTTTATTTGAAAATCAAAATCCACTGATCACTTGTGAACCAAGCCCACTTGACATTTAACTATTTATTGTTTATCAGAACACCCCAATTCAAACCTAATCTCAAACTTTGTTTGTCATCAAACTCCTCAAACTTCCACAAAGAATAACGTTGGTTGAAGTTTTTAGGTAGAAGAATGCCTAAGCTATAGGGAAGAGAAAACTCAAAAAGCAATATATCCACACAACATTGAGGAAGTTATGTAACAACCAAAGGAAAAACACAAAATACCTAAAACTACTTCTGAGGTTACATGTTTTAATTTATAAAGTTTGCAACCTAAAATTCTTAAACCATCTCTCTCCTAGAATTATTAAGGGCAACCTTAACTCAAGTGACCAAACATCTTAAATGAAAGGCTAAAAAAGGCTACCAAAAACTTCCAAAGGCCTATAAGTGTTTTGAGGACATGGAAGAGATTGAATTGCATAGAGATATTCCCCTTAACTAACATATAAGTCTACTTATGTAATGTTTTGTGGTTTCATTGACCCTTATAGAATTAGAAACACTACTAAAACATCGAAAAATATTTCTTTATAACAAGTTAAATAACAATATTTTGTTGGATTTAATTTAGCTTCATGAATGTGGTGAACACGAGTAGTCTTTTGATTTATTTCCCCAATTTTTGCTTAATATACTAGTGATATGATCCATCTTAGAAATTATCCTAGGTATTACTTGACTTTAACTATAATATGCTTAGAGTGCCCAATATCTATGCCTCCAATTATGTAGTTAAGAGGGGATTGTTTTGGAGGTGAACAGAAGACAAACTTCTAAAAAACATTAATTGATTTATGTAATTTCAACATCATAGAATTTAAGTAATAAAGAGTGGCTTCTTAATCCTCTTCCATGTTGCAAATGGGAGAAGGAATCATGGCTCTCAAAACCATTATTTCCATTAAATGGAGTGGGACTATGTGAATCAAGTAATTACAGGTGCGCTTTTGTTTGATTATTAATTAAGGAAAGTTGTGCATGCCAAAATTTCATTACTTATTTCATACTGCTATAAATTGTCACATTAATATCCTAAGACTAAGGGGGCACTCAAGATAAATACATCAATAGCATAATTCAATCACTCAATCTCCATTATTCCTAGTAAGTGGTTAAGTTTACAAAGAAATAGTGATGGTCGAAAGGAGCACTAAAAGCCACTCACTACAAGGAAAAGACCCTCTAGTGAATGTTTTTGAGGAACCCCTTATAAAAATACCCCAGACGTCCATTTCTAGTGGAGGTTACTAGAGGAGGTTGGCAGGTAGAGGTTTTTGCGGATGTATTTCGTCCAGTGCGCTTATCACCGTCAAATGCACCAGTGCGTTCAACACAAGAAAGCATCGGTGCGCACATAACATTGGCACACCGAACACCGTGCGCTCCGTACACACTCGCCCAGTGCGTTGTATTTCTGTAGCGCACCAGTCCTTTACAACACTTCTGCACCGATGCCTCATAAAAAGCACGCAAAAATAGAAACCGCCCGGTGCGGAATGAAGCAAATGCACCAGTGCGCCCTTAAAACCCCGTGCACCGGAACAATGTTAAATTTAAAAAAAAAAAAAAATACGGCTAAAAAACTGCACAAAACATTGGCACACCAAACACTGTGTGCTCCGTACATACCTACCTGGTGCGTTGTATTTGTGTAGCGCACTGGTTCTTTACAACACTTCCACACCGGCGCCTCATAAAAAGTGCACAAAAACAGAAACTGCCCTGTGCAGAATGAATAAAACGCACTGGTGCACCCATAAACCCTGCGCACCGGAACAGGGGTTTAAAAAAAAAAAAAAAAACTACGACCAAAAAACTGCACAAAACATTGGCACACCGAACACCGTGCGCTCCGCACACACCTTCCCGGTGCGTTTTATTACTGTAGCACACTAGTGCTTTACACAACATCTGCACCGGTGCCTCATAAAAAGCACGCAAAAACAGAAATCGCCCTGTGCGGACTGAAGAAAACGCACCGGTGTCCATAAAACCCCGCGCACTGGAACGAGGTTAAATAAAAATAATAATAATAATAAATTATGGCCAAAAAATCGCACAAAACATTGGCACACCGGACACCGTGTGCTCCGTACACACCCGCCCAGTGCGTTGTATTACTGTAGCACACCGGTGCTTTATAAAACGTCCGCATTGGAGCCTCATAAAAAGCGCGCGAAAATAGAAACCGCCCAGTGCGAAATGAAGAAAACGCACCGATGCCCCCATAAAACCCCACGCACCGGAACAGGGTTAAATATAAAAAAAAAATACGGCCAAAAAACCGCATTTTTCACTTTTGTCGGTGCTACAGAGCTCTCAAGCACCGATGCAATTTAGCCTTGTCTGAGTCATCTTGACATCAGTGCTCCCTTTGCACTCATTGCACGCACTGCTGCTGTGCATTTCCCACCAATCTCCAGCTTGAATTTTGCAAAATAATGGACAAATTTTCTTTTGCAAATTCTACAGCCAATATGCCTCCTCGACGGGAAAATATACAGGTATTTTTCTTGTTTTCCCATAATTAATCCTTTTAGCGAATTAGAATTTCAAATAACCTTAAAATTAACTATTTAAAAGAAAAAAATAATTGTCACACGGTGCGCTTGAGCCGTTCATCTTGCACCGATTTGCGGTGCTGCCTATTAGTGCACCAGTTCCGGGGCAGTACCGATAGGTGCAATATGTTATTTTAAAATATTTTAAAAAGTGCGATGCGGTCATTTACTAGGCTGCACCATTGACAATGTGGAATAGCGGCAACACGGTGTGTTGACTAAATTATCTGCCCCGGGGCGGGTAATGTTGTCAGCACACTGCATACCGCATTTCGACATTGTCAATGGTTCGGCCTGGTAAACCGGTGCTAACGGTATCCGCACAGGTTTTGGGGCGGTACTGAAGGCACACCGTGTTATTATTTTTTTTTTTTTAAAGTGCGGTGTAGTCAGTTACCCGGTCGCACTGTTGACTTAGTGGAATAGCGGCGACGCGGTGCGTTGACCAAAATAGCAACCCCGGGATGACTATTTTTGTCAGCGCACGACTTTCCATATTTCGCCTGCATCAACGGTGCAGCCTTGTAAAATACTGCATCATTCACTATGTCATGATGGCAGGAGGTTGGTCCGCTGACTTAACTATATGCCTCGGGGCGTATAGTTTAGTCAGCGCATCGCCCTCCTGACACCATACATAGTCAACGGTGCGCTAAAATTTTTTCTGGAGCACCACCTCTGGTGCATTTAATATTATTAGGTGCACCGACATCAGTGTGCTCCATAGAAATATGTACCGAGACCGATGTGTGACTGTGTTTTTGGCACACCGACTGTTTTTTTATTTTATTTTCAAAAAAAAAATTATATGTATATTTCTAAATACATGTCTCATTTAATAAAAAAATTGTGTTTAATATGTCAATCATTCAGAGACGTGAAAGGAGAGAAGAGGGGGAACAACAACAACAACAGGCAGAGCAGTATAACATGGTTCGCCTGTGGGAGGCATGAGAGAGGGAGAGATATGAGTACCCTCGCCCTATTACAGCAGCTACGCAGGTAGGCCTCCTCAAGTTCTATGAGGAGGCTACTTCCCTAAAGGGCCATATTTTGTTTTTGAGACATCTTATCCGAAGGTGGAATGCCCAGCAACAGGCTTTTCGGGTTAGTATCAACCAGTGGTACATGCCCACTGAGGAGGATATATATTTCATTACAAGGCTATCGAGGAGAGGGGTGGATTTTCCCTCGTTCCCAGAGGTTCTAGCTGGTTGTGTAGCAGGGATTTAGTTAGTTTACTCCCATACATACATTGGATCAAATGTACTGTCTCCTGCAGAGTTTCGGGTCACTAGAGGTCAGTTACGTATTGGTGCATTTGGTAGTGAGGAGGTGCAATGTCTCTCACTTATCATTTCGACCATTTCACACAACACCAGTGACGAGCAACGCATTAGTTGATCACTTCTATATTATGTTGATTCTTTAGTACAGGAGCCACGACTTGTCAGGTGGTCTGCCATTTTTTTTGCGGCAGTTTTGTACAGCCTTAGATAGATGCCGTGCTCATGCACAAGGGAGGGTGAACTTCCCTTTTGCTTTAGAGATTTTTTGTTTATTTTTTGAGAGGTTTCCAGAGACGAGGCCTAATTTTCTTCGGCAGCCTCGTAGGCCGATGTTTGAGGCACGTATGCACATGTGGGGGTAGATGATGCCCAAGAGGGACGAGACTCTGTTTCCAGCAAGGATATCGCATGATGCACTAGAGTTGCTAGCCAATGTTGATGAGCATCCCTTCGTTATGGTCCCCTGTCCTTACGTGGGTTTGGATTGGTGAGGGTGTGCCAACATCCTCTTCACAGCTGATGAGCCGCCAGATGATAGAGGTAATATTATTGTTTTATATATTTAAATTTATTCTAGCATGTTCTTTAACTTGTTTTTATTAAATTGTGTAATGAAATTGTCTAATTATTGTTGTATACTTGTATATATTTTGCAGACATTGGCTCTTTTGATGGTGAAGACATGTCGACACCACCACATGATCCAGGTGTGGATCCTGACGATGATCAGGGCATGCCAAATGCCGAGGATCATGAGGAGGGCGGTGCAGAGAGACCTGCTCCTGCTGGCGTGCCGGTACCTCCTTTTGCTAAGCGCAGTCGACTTGATGCTAGATACAGGATGGAGTTGGGCGACCAACTCAGTGCATTTATTTTTGAGGCGGGCATCAAGCCCGCTCATTACAGAGACATACATGTCGATGATAGGCTATTACAGATGTGGAGAGGCATGCCGCGTGACATGTACAGCCTGATGCGGCATGTCGTAGGAGTTACGACAGCTGTTACGCGATTGAGGAGGATTGTTGCACGTTATAGGCATGGTCGAGCCGCAACACGTGATGGACATTTCGCGAGCAGCGACTCATCATCCCATGATCATCCACCTCGCGTCGTGCCAGATGAGCATGAGCCTCCACTAGCATCTAGCAGTATTCATCATGGAGATGAGGCTAGACCATCGGCCACGTCCAGTCAGCAGCCTGTAGCATCCATCAGTACTCATGATCATGAGCAGGCTGGACCATCGACCATCGAGGCTGCACCATTGACTGAGCAGGCCTCCACTAGTACTGATATTGATGTTGTACTACCACCAGCTGATCCATGACATTTATATTACAGTTGTATATTTTTTACATTATATATATATATATATATATATGGTCCATGTATTTTATGTTCATGTTGCAGTTGTACTTAATTTACATGTTGGTGATCATCATGATGTGTATATTGTTAGGTCATGTTAGATATGTTCATTTAATGTGCAGCTTGCAGATAGATGTGCATGTGATAGCATGAGTTATTTGACATGAGATGTATACTTGATGTTTGTGTTGTGATGATGTTAATATAAATGCTAATTGTGTTTTGTTATATGATAATGATCATGATGATGTTAGAGTTTTTTAATGTGTTTTTTAGTCAAATATGATGTGTGTGCGATGGTTATCATGAACGTGATGTTTATTAATTAATTTAATATTAAATTATCATAATATTGTAAAATTGTAATATTTGTAATTCTAATTGTATGTAAAATTGTAAAATTGTAATTGTAATGGTAAAATTGTAATTGTAATTGTATATATGTAAAATTCTAAAATTGTAATTACAATTGTAATTGAATGTGAAATTGTAAAATTGTAATTCTAATTCTAATTCTAATTGTATGTAAAATATTTGTAAAATTTTAATTGTATTACTGTGAATTGATTGTAATTGTAAAATTATAATTGTATGTAAAATTCTAAAATTGTAATTGTAATTGTATGTGAAATTGTAAAATTGTAATTGTAATTCTAATTCTAATTGTATGTAAAATATTTGTAAAATTTTAATTGTATTAATGTGAAATGAATTTATTAAAATTTGTAAATTTGTAAACTTGTAAATTTTAAATAATTGTAAAATAATAAATCTAGAATAATATGAATTATTGTAACATAATAAAGTTTAGAAAATAATGCAAATAAATTCATGTACTTTAGAATTATCATTATTTTATTATGATCTTAGATACAAAAAAAAAAAAAACTAATTTATACAATACGCCATTGTTTTTGAGATCAACATAATTGCAAATTATCAAGTGAATTATTGATTTTAACATTAACACAATGAAAATTACCAATTATTTCAAAATACATATTATAATGTTTCGAAAAACCCATCTTAAAATGTATAAATATTTATGAAATAACACATGTACCATATCACTCTCAGTTCTTATGATCACCCTCATTATCTTCCAGCTTGCATGGCATGATAACACTATTGTTCTAAAAAATATGTTTTGATCTAGGGTCATGTGTCAATACGAACCACCAATCTCTATCTAACACATATGGGTAAAAAAACACCTGGTTGCAGTGTTTGGGGAAAACTTAGGGCTCCTTAGCTTCATCCCACATCTTTGTAGAGTTGATAAATATCAGCCTACTATTGCGATCTTCCTTTACATTATTTCAATCAAAGGTGTCCCACCACTTGCACCTAAAAATAACACATTGGAAAGAAGAGAAATCCACTTCAATGATATCTTGTATCTTTCCGACGTAACCTAATGTCCCGCGTACTAGGTTTTGATCATGGTGGCTAGATCGACTAGATTGATCGAACTCGACTTCCACTCCATAGTCTTGTGTGATGTTTCCAGCATTGGCATTTTCTATGCGAAAATGGTGTCCATATGCCCACATAGATGGGAACAAATGCACCTATTATAAAAAAGTTAAAAAAATCATAGTGTCATGTGTCTTATAATAACCCAATAGTTAAAATATGAAATGTAGATGTCTTAATATAAGTTTCAAATTTACATATAAATTAAAAATATTATTACCGAGTTGTTGCACCCAATCCCTACGTTTAGCGCATCCTCTTTAGCACGTGGGTAACGACCGGTAGCACCGTATTTCTCTATGACTTGGTTAGCAACCCAACTGTTGGGGCATATTTTTGGCATATTTTCTTTTAAATGATCGGGATAAGGCACACTTCTACCATTCAACTGTCTGAATTCTTTCCTGTCACTATCCCATTTCATCCTCTTTTGTTCGTACAATGCGACCCACAGTTGTGTCGCTTCAGAATTGTAAAGTACGAATTTATTGATTGCTTCAATTTCTGCATTCGCTGATGAAATCAAACCAACATTACATAGTACTTAGAGATCAAAATATACATTATGTCAAAGTTCAACATGAATATTAATTACTTTTTGTAAATTTGGAAAATTATAAGTTGCTTACACTTTATCAAGCGCTTTTTTCCACTCGTTTGGAGCAACTCCCCTTCTCTTTTGTCTTCATCCCTTTCATCATCCCAAATCACCGCACCTATTCTGTTGTTGATCTGCTTGATGTACTCACTAGCATAATAGAAATACTCATACGATATGTACCCCTCTGCCATAGACCCCTCGGGTTTTTCCCTTTGTCTAACAAAAGCTTTTAATTTCTTCATGTACCTCTCTTCGGAAGAACATCCAACGACAAGAAACCACCCCAACTAATTCAACCTCATCTACTAGGTGGATTAGAAGATGAACCTGTAAGTCCATGAAACTCGTCGACAGTTCCTTCGTACAAACAATCTCAACTATCTCTTGACACCACCGTGGAATGATAACCACATGAATCTCCTTTGATGTGATCCAACGTACAAATGCAGATAATTTAGATATGGCACGTCCTAGGTCTTTAGGGAATTCATGTTTCACACACCCATACGCGAACAAAGGATAATGACACTGCAAAGTTATAAACACATGCAATAATATACAAAATTAGTTATGTTTTATGATCCCCCCATGGGATAAAATTTATTAATATAACAAATAATGAAATCATGCTTTTGACATTATACGTACTCTTAGAAGATTCAAATGGTCATGCGATTTCAACCCCGACAAATGGTCATCCACGGTGAAGCAGCGCCGTAGTGAAGACCCGTATGAAGTTGGCACCCTCACACCATGGGACATCACCTTCTTTGAAAAACCATGAATTAGAGGGACCAGCGCCTGCCTCTGATCCCGTACTTTCTAATCGTCTTGGCCAATGTTTCTTTTTAGTTTTTGAAGTAATAAGTTCTTTCCTAACAGCCAATGTGTCACATTGTTTCGATGAAATGTGCCTCCATAAAGAAGATGAAACATTTTTAAATATATGCATGGGATCTAATAAGTGGGTAATATTAAGATGCTCCCAATATGGGAGGTCATAAAATATAGATTTCCTTTTCATCCCAATGGGCAATTTCTCAACATAGGTGTCGAAGAAATCTATATCATCGAACATAGGCTCCCCATTTGAATCGAACATTTCTATTAACTCCTCCTTCTCTCTCTCATATGCTCTAAGCCATTCAGTTGGTGTCATTATTGGAGGCCTTTGGGTTCTCTCTAGTTTACCATTGAAAGTAGATGTTGCTCTTCTATAAGGGTGTTCTTTTGGTAGAAATACCCTAGAGCAATTATACACTGGCTTTCGTAGGTCCTTAGACCATCTAGCTTTCAGAGAAGGTCCACAACATTTACATCCAAAATACCCTTTTGTTACAAGACCTGCGAGATTATATTTGTATACATTAATTAATATGCATGGCACATTAAATAATATCATGAAGATCAGAACAAATATTACAACGAATTAAATAAATAATATGTGAAAGAATATTGTTACGTATATAAACAAATCAATAAATTAAACATGTAATTTACCAGAGCAAACTCCTAAGCCTGGATAATCACGTGTCGTGTAAGCACATATGCCATACAACGTAAAACTCCTCTTTGTTGCGACGGGTCTTGATACATCATATACATTTATCCCATCCAATAATTCCTTCAATTCGTCTACCAGTGGTTGTAAGTATACATCCATATTCTTCACTTGTCTTCTACCAGGGACTATGAGAGCCAACATAAGATGTTCATTCTTCACGGACAACCATGGGGGGATATTGTTATTGATCATTACTACAGGCCAAACAGAATAGTTGGTGTTCTGGAGGGAATATGGGTTGACGCCATCCATGGCTATGCTAAGTCATATACTTCGTACTTCATCCTTGAATTTTTCGGGCCATGTATCCTCTATATGCTTCATGGCTATTGAATCAATTGGGATTCGCATAAATCCCAACTCATTTCTGTGTGAGGCATACCATCCCTGAAACATAGCTAATTTTTTGCAATGAAAGAGGCTTTGAATCCTTGGGATTATAGGCATGTGCCTCAATATCTTAAAAGGAGGACCAGTACGTGATTTACCCTTCTTTTTTTATTTATCATTTCTGTCATGCCCACATTTCGGACACATCTCTTTGTCTGCATATTCTCCTCTATATAGAATACAATCATTTGGACATGCATGATATGATATGTACTCAACACCCAACATTTGCAACAATTTCTTTGCCTCTTCACAGCTACCGGGCAAGACATTATCACTCAGAAGAACCTTATCTTTGAATAACCTGTAGTTGGTGATCATGGAAAAATATATTAATAAATGTACATTAATGTTGATATAATTATTAACGTTCTGTTGTAGCTGCTACAACAGCACCCAAAATTTTGGGTATATTTAAAATTTCGGGTCCCCCCTCTACTCACTTAACCGTTAGGGTTTTAACCTGGCCTGTAGACAATGACATCCTCGTAACCTATCCCAAGCCCCTCGTGAGCCTTCTCACCATCATGAAGAGATACTCTTACCGCAGTCGCGCCATGTGTGAAGGGATCGCCATGCATACATTCGAATGGAATTTTTTTTGTGTATTTACTTTAAAAGCTCTTTCACCATGGATTGTTTAGGCACTCAGTTTGGGTACTTCACCAAGCTCATAATCTGATATTAATTATTTGGGGGCATCTTTCTCTAAAGGGGAACTTGAACTAATTGATATTATAATGTTGCATGCAGGTTCACCCCACACATGATAGATCGAACAATATTACCATCATACTGGGAGAAAGAAGTTGGAACTCAAATAACGAGAGCACACTAGTTAAAGGAATTGTCAATCATGATTAAGCCACGTCCTCTCGGATGTGCAGCTTCATTCCTAAAGAAAGGAGGTTACCTGATTCATATGGCTATGTATTTATTAAAACAAGTAGTGGCTTAAATCAGCAGCGTATATCAGTTGCGATACAGTAGCTGTGGCGGAATCTTGAATGCGACCTTCGTCATCTCAAATTTCCACTTTCATGGCATTCAGTAGGATCCTAATAAGTCTAAGGACCTATATGATGAAAAATCACTCTGTCAATTTGTTTAGAAGTGATGCGAAGACTATTATAAAGTTGCCCGAAGGCATGATGGAAAGCTTGCCAGCAGCATGAGCAATACTTTCGACTTCATGATTAAAGCGTAGTCTCCTATCAGCACCCCAGATGTTTGGATAATTACGGAGTGTTACGATTTGTTGATCCCATTTCTAAATCTGCAAGGAAGTTAACAGAACGCATATTTGAGTATAGCTCCACCATTGGTAAAAAATATATTGTGGCTCATCTTCATTCGCAGGAGGACATGATGGGTTTTCTTGCTACATATTTGATGATGGTAATTACGCGTGGAAAGCATAGATGTCTCACTTGTGCTCTTTAAAGTCCCGCACGGAGGGTGGTCCCCCTTTTGTTTTTTCCATTATGCTTTCTATTATAATGCTAAGTTAGAACCATGAAAGACGCAAGAAAATTTAGCATGAAGTAGCCCACAGCATGGACTTTGGTTCTCTGCCAAATTTGAAAGGATATGTTCGACCCAACATTAGCATGAGCATTATGTTGCCAACCCAAGGTTTGTTTATATGAGGAGAGCAAGCTTCAAATGTTGAACATTGCGTTTGGTACACCCGAGGAATGTCCAGCTTTTGGGTCAAGTTATGAGAAGTCGATAATGGTCGTTCTCCAAACTCAAAGCTACGTGGGTTGAACTAAATTCAATTATTCTCGTGCGGATAAAATTCAACCATACCCTATTGAGTTGGACTACGCCCAAAAACCAAGGGTAGCGCGAGAAGCAACCAAAGGCCTGGAAGATGTGTGAAAACAGCAAGGCCACAACATGATTGAACGACTGTGCTTTGAAGTCGCACTCCTCAAAGAAAAGCGACTTTTGCAAGCCACAGGTTTAGTAATGACCTTGCCGCAAACAAGGAAACTGCCCACACCAAGACGGATCGGAGCACAGAATGATCGGAAGCACTAATACGTAGATCTTCTCCATATTTAAATCAGCCTAGCAGTAGGAATTCATTCCCGGATAAAGGAAAGTCGAAATCTCTTATCGATTTGCATCAACGATGAGATAACATTCATAATTCATGCGACTTATGGGTCACCAAATCGCATTTTCAGGAATTGGAGGAGGTGAGCGAAGGATGCGACCCCTCTGAAGGACGGTCATTCGACCTTCGCGAGTCACAGCTTATCTTAGGTAGCATAGCCATAACTGTTTCCTTAGGACTCGCGGAATGCGACTTGACTGAAGCCATGGGGTTGCTCACCATCGATTTCTTACTGAGTTGATTACGTCGTGCTTTCTGCATGATGGAAAAAGGTGCAACTTGTACACCAAGCAATTGCATAAAGGGGTAGGTCGCCAGATCGCAGAACGTGCAGTGTTATCCAAAATGTGACCCCCACGGCCATGCGACCATGCGACCAGGTCGCCAGGTTGTAGAACATGCAGAATCATTCAAAATGAGACCCCCAAAATGGTGCGACTATGCAACCAAGTCGCCAGGTCGCAGAACATGCAGAATCATTCAAATGCGTCCCCCATGACGGTGCGACTATGCGACCAAGTCGCCAGGTCACAGAACATGAAGAATCATTCAAAATGAGACCCCCACAATGGTGCAACTATGCGACCAGGTCACCAGGTCACAGAATATTTCCACACTCGGTCCATAGCTATACCAATCTGCATTACAGTGATTGAAAAGGACACAGGGAAAGCTTACCCGAGCCATTCTCTATGATGACATAGTGGCACAACACTTGACCACACAAGGGTCTAAAGTTATCATTTTCACTTGCGAAATTAATTAAATACGCCCCTAACATTATTATTCGATCAATGAAGACATCTAACCTAAGCTATGTGACTGCAGGTGGAAGATGTTGGTTTGCACGAGGAGCCAGAGTTTTTCCCATCAAGCAAGAGGGCCCTTTTTCAAAGCAAGGGATGCAAGATAAGGAATCTTGCTATGAAATCCAAAGATCACCAAAAGAAGGTCGCAAGTCGCAGATTTGCTCAAGGTCACAGGTCGCAGAATCCAGTGAGGTCGCAGGTTGCAGATTGCTCGAGCTCGCAGGTCGAAAAATCCAGTGAGGTTGCAGGTCGCAACAGAGGCCGAGGTCGCAGGTCGCAAAATATACTAAGTCCCAGGGTAGCCCAACGGTCGGGAAGGCAAAAATTTAGGGAAGCCCAAGGGGCAAGTTTCGTTCTATAAATACTTCCTTCGGGAAACTGGATAAGGAATTTTTCTGAGGGGTACTCCATGCGAGGATAGAAAATTGTATAGAAGGACTCCACTTTTGAATATGAATACAAGCACTTGTTGATTCCATTTTTGGATCTAATGTGGATTGATGTGTGAACACTATGAGTATTCCAATTTATGTTTCTAATATCTTTTGATTAATGAAACTGCATTTTCCATTATGTCATTGATGCATTATAGTTCTTTAAACATGTATTAATGATTCTAAGTTTAAATTGCTTCCTCAATGAATGTTAACAACTTTGCTTGCTAACATTTATATTATCACTGAAATCGCTTAAGGAAGTGAAGGGTGTTCTACCGCACAGAATTGTTTCCCCTGTGGTTAGAACGGCTTTTGCAAGCATGACCCTAATGACATGCTGTTGACAGCATTTCCTTCGACTACATGCTTTATTACTCATATTGCTACTCGTAGTGTTATATGTTCATTAAGACTCATCGATCATGTGTCTTGTATCATCCAAATAAGCGTGTGTCCGTGGGTTTATAAAGTCCTACTAAGACCCAAGGAAAGGATAATTAAGCGGTAGCCGGACCCACAACTCAGATGGGATCCCTATTCTAAATTGTTTAGAGTCTAGTTGGGACTCTTTACCGGGGAGATCCCCTGTTGTTGGCCGGACATATTTTCCCATCAACACGTTCATAAAATTTACCATTTGTAATGTTCATTGCAGTGTACTGATTATATTTCAAATTTATATAAGGGAGTAATTTATGGTAACTTACCTCAAAATTTCCAAGAAACATGCATTCGACAAGCCAAAATTTGCTTTCAAGTTGTCGAGTAACATCGTTGTCCCCAACTCGGTAGACTTTGACTGACCACCAGGTCCAAAGAGAGGGGTAGTGGAAGCAAATTTAAGGCTTTCGAAAAAAGTGTCAGCTATATGAGCATCATCCCCTAGTTGATCATCGTTTTGGAATGCATCTAACAACAATATCTCCATGGCAGTCATATCTCTTAAGTAATCATCCATACCAACCTCTATTTGATTGCCTCCATTTCCAGCTTGTGAAGAACTACTCTTGCTGTAGTCATTCGTAATTGGTGAATCTGGACGTAGCGAGAATTGAATCGGTGGTTGATTCAACCATTCTTGGTATCGTTCCTCTCTTATTTTTTCTCTTAATTCAGTCTTCTCTCGATTTGACATTGTTATGGGGTGTAACAGAAGATGGTAGGTAGGTTGTTCATCATCACTAGAATCCTAATAATTTAAAAAAAAAAAAAATTGAATGTGATTAGTACAAAATATATGATATCAATTAGTAACCACGTTGACAATATTGCATGATTATAAATTGGTTTGATGTTGAAATAATTACATATTAATCAATATATATATACCAAAAAATTATAATTATTACCATAATTGTCCTGGGATTGTGGCTAGAGGATGCAATATTGTTACAATTGGCAGGGTGAAGCAGTTTGCCATTTTCATCTACCAAATGCGCCTTGCGGTATGCAGCTCCTGATAAGAACTTCTGACGTTTTCAAGCAATTTGAATATTTTTTGCATCTGAACTCGATGCTAAATCTGCATGAACCTACAAATTTGTATACATTACAAATTTAATTAAGATGTGCATGATTGACTGCATGAATAAAAAACATAAATTCAATTAGAAAGTGAAAATATAAATAAAATTTGAAGTCAATATTACGTCTCGAGATGGATAGGGAGAACTCCGCGATGGACTTTGAGAAATATTATGGAACGAGCTGGATTTTGAAGAATTGTCCATTCAATATAATTATAATATTTTCTCCCTGCATTTGAGCAAAAATAAATAAATTTTGGTGCACACACCTAAATGTTATTTCGGTGCCTAATGTACAGATCACTGCACCAGTGCATTTTTGGTAATGTGCACCGGTGTCGTTTTATACCCAGATGCACCGGTACGGTTCGATTAAGGGATGCACCGGTGACGAATAACCGCAAATAAAAAAGCGCAACTCTATTTTCTTTAAGTGAAAAAAAAAAAAACCCCCGATAAATTGAAAAATGGGCAGCAAAATGTTTTCAAAAATCTAATTTCATAAAACATTTCTTTAAATACTAAACACTTTTCATTATTTCACTATTTTTGCAAAAAAATTCAGCCAGAGATTTGCAGGAGACATACCTGGAGCAAACAGAGCACGAGAGCACTATGGAGCAGGGAAATATGTTCGAACAAAAGTATTCATACAATCAGAATTCCAAACCTCTGATGATTCAAACCCTGTAGCATAGAATTTCAAAGGACGTGAATAAATTTTATCGTTTTTTTACTTTTTCTACAATTTTTTTATGCAGTAAAAGAAAAAAATCAAAGTTTATTGTTTTTTTTACTTTTTCTGCAGTTTTTTTTATGTAGTAAAAGAACAAAATCAAAGTTTATTATTTTTCTTTTACTTTTTCCTGTAGTTTTTTTTAACTTTTTCTGCAGTTTAAAAATAAAAATAAAAATCCATTTTTAGAAACAAAAACCCCAGATTCTTTTTGTTTCTGCCCTTTCTTCTCCCTCTTTCTGTAATTTCAGAATTAGGGCTTTTCAATTTAGATTTATAGGGTTTGTATAGTCATAAGACATCTAACCCATGGGACGACTTGCATAGTCGGATCCCAATCCATGTCAGCCTTTGCTTGAATTTAAAAATAAAAATAAAAAGATTTTTTTTTCCTTAGTATGCCTTGCGTAACATAGCGCACTGGTGTGCTCTGTTATACAAGCGCACCGCGAAAGTACAGTGATAAAAGATTAAAAAAAAACAAAATATTTTTTTATTAGTGCGCCATATGGCACCGACGCGCTATTTCATTATGGCACACCACGAACGTGCTGTTTCGCAAAAATAAAATCCATTTTAGAAACAAACCCTACATTCTTTTTGTTTCTGCCCTTTCTTCTCCCTCTTTCTGTGATTTCAGAATTAGGGCTTTTCAATTTATATTTATAGGGTTTGTATTGCTAAATATAAGCCTAAAACATCCAACCTATGGGATGACTTGCATAGTCGGATCCCAATCCATGTCGGCCCTTATGTAAATTTAAAAAAAAAAAAAAAAAAAAAAAACCATCAGTGCGCCTTGCGTAACTGAGCGCACCAGTGCGCTCTATTATCCCAGCACACCGCGAAAGTACTGTGATAAAAATGTTAAAAAACAAAATATTTTTTCTCAATGCGTCATTTGTAAAATATGCAGCTGGTGCACTATTTCATTATGGTGCACCGTGAATGTTCTGTTTCACCCCAAAAAAAAAAAAAAACACTTTCAAAAAATACAAACCCTACATTCTTTTTGTTTCTGCCCTTTCTTCTCCCTCTTTCTGTGATTTCAGAATTAGAGTTTTTCAATTTAGATCTATAGGAATCGACAGGACGATTTGCATAGTCGGATCTCAATCCATGTCAGCCCTTGTGTGAATTTTAAAAAACAGATTTTGTTTTCATCGGTGCACCCGGCTTAACCTAGCGCACTGGTGCTCTGTATTGTACATGCACACCGGTGCTCTGTATTGTACATGCACACCGGTGCTCTGTATTGTACAAGTGCATTGCGAAAGTAATGTGATTTAAAAAAAAAAAAAAAATCGATAAATTGAAAAATGGGCAGCAAAATGTTTTCGAAAATCTAATTTCATAAAACATTTCTTTAAATACTAAACACTTTTCATTATTTTACTATTTTTGCAAAAAAAATCAGCCAGAGATTTGCAGGAGACATACCTGGAGAAAACAGAGCACGAGAGCACTGTGGAGCAGGGAAATATGTTCGAACAAAAGTATTCATACAATCAGAATTCCAAACCTCTGATGATTCAAACCCTGTAGCATAGAATTTCAAATGACGTGAATAAATTTTATCGTTTTTTTTTTTACTTTTTCTACAGTTTTTTTATGCAATAAAAGAAAAAAATCAAAGTTTATTGTTTTTTTACTTTTTCTGCAGTTTTTTTGTATTTAGTAAAAGAACAAAATCAAAGTTTATTGTTTTTCTTTTACTTTTTCCTGTAATTTTTTTTAACTTTTTCTGCAGTTTAAAAATAAAAAAAATAAAATAAAAATCCATTTTTAGAAACAAAAACCCTAGATTCTTTTTGTTTCTATCATTTCTTCTCCCTCTTTCTGTAATTTCAGAATTAGGGCTTTTCAATTTAGATTTATAGGGTTTGTATAGTCATGAGACATCCAACCCATGGGACGACTTGCATAGTCAGATCCCAATCCATGTCAGCCTTTGCGTGAATTTTAAAAAAAAAAAAAAAAAAAAAGATTTTTTTCCTCGGTATGCCTTGCGTAACATAGCACACTGGTGTGCTCTATTATACAAGCGCACCGTGAAAGTACAGTGATAAAAGATTAAAAAAAAACAAAATATATTTTTATTAGTGCGCCATATGGCACTGACGCGCTATTTCATTATGGCGCACCACGAACGTGCTGTTTCACAAAAATAAAATCCATTTTAGAAACAAACCCTACATTCTTTTTGTTTCTGCCCTTTCTTCTCCCTCTTTCTGTGATTTCAGAATTAGGGCTTTTCAATTTATATTTATAGGGTTTGTATTGCTAAATATAAGCCTAAGACATCCAACTACGGGACGACTTGCATAGTCGGATCCCAATCCATGTCGGCCCTTCTGTAAATTTAAAAAAATAAATAAATCATCAGTGCGCCTTGCGTAACTGAGCACACCAGTGCGCTCTATTATCCCAACACACCGCGAAAGTACTGTGATAAAAATTTTAAAAAACAAAATATTTTTTCTTAGTGCGTCATTTGTAAAATATGCAGCCGGTGCACTATTTCATTATGGCGCGCCGTGAATGTTCTGTTTCGCAAAAAAAAAAAAAAAAAACACTTTCAAAAGATACAAACCCTACATTCTTTATGTTTCTGCCCTTTCTTCTCCCTCTTTCTATGATTTCAGAATTAGAGCTTTTCAATTTATATCTATAGGAATCGATGGGACGATTTTCATAGTCGGATCCCAATCCATGTCAGCCCTTGCGTGAATTTAAAAAAAACAGATTTTGTTTTCATAGGTGCACCCGGCTTAACCTAGCGCACCAGTGCTCTGTATTGTACACGCACACCGGTGCTCTGTATTGTACAAGCGCACTGCGAAATTAATGTGATAAAAAATTAAAAGACAAATATTTTTTATCAGTGCGCCATATGTAAAATATGGCACCGGTTTATGCTACAAAAACTAACACTGGACGATTTTTAATATTTTATCATGGTTAATCGGTGCGATGGTTGACATGTAACGCAATGGTGCTCCTTGTTGACATAGAGCACCGTGCGGTCTATTATACTGTTTGTGTGGTGTGTTTCTAAGACCCCCACGCACCGGCGTTGGTGCATACACCATGAATGGCGCACCGGTTTCTTGAGATTTTTGTTTACCTGAAAAGTTGACAATTTATTTATAAATATATTAATGAATGATATGGTACAGGTTTGAGATTGATAAAGAAATGACTGAAAAGAGATCAAGTAACAAAAATACTGATAACACATCAAGAAAAGTAAAAAAATCAAGTTCTTTGTAAATTCTTTACAAAAAATATTATTTTTGAACTATATGGAAGTTTAATAAAATGTATTGTTTATTGTGTATCATGCAGAGCCACAAAATGACGAAGCTCAATAAGATTATTTCTGATCTAGGACAAGAAAAACGTAAAAGCTTGATGGAAAAATTTTAAAAGGATGAATCAGGTGAATGAAAAAATACTATCGATCCAATATGAGTTTCTTTTTTTAATTTTCATTAATAATATAATTAAAATTATTAGATAACATGTGTCAAACAGTCTATTAATTCACATATGTTTAATTTTCTACAGGGACCAACAACTCAGAAAAAGAATGTTGTTCTAAGAAAAGAAAAAAAATAGAACATGCAAATGAAAATGAACTACTCCTTAGCTCATCTGAAGTGGTGCTGGAGGTTAACGAAATGGGGAAAATCTTTTACAAAAGTTTGAGGGATCTAGTGGAACGAATGAATAGACGTTATTTTCACTTACAATACAAAAATCAATCCAATGATTCCAAGATCCAAATTTTATCTAAACTACAGGAAGAGTTTCCAGAGAATTGGTCAATGAGACATGTAAGACTTTTAATAGCAAAAACGTACAACAACAAAAAAGGAATGAAAAAATAATATTCCTTTAAATGTTTGTCTAGAACTATTTATAAAAATCACTTTTGTTATATTTACTTTTCATATATCAATATAAAAATTAAATAGTTTATTGTCATGTTAAATTTTTAGGAAGATTATGAAAAACTCAAAAGATGAATGCGCTGATATCAGAAATATGCCAGTAGGAATGTCCAAAAAGGTGTACAAGGAGATGGTCAAATAAATGGACAAAATTGCATCGCAGAAGGAGCCATCTCAATAACAACGTGCTTCAAATGTAATATGTAATCATTGAATTTTTCGATCGTTAGGTAAAATAAATAAACAATTTGGCATTAAATATTAATTTTCAAGTATTTTCTTGCAAAAAATAAAAGAAAATGGAACCCATTTAGCACATAAAACAGGACGACAAAGAAGAAAAAGGTTGATATCTAAGTTTGTGAGTAAATGTTACTTCCTTATAACAACTTAACTAGATTTCATTTTTGTATTTTTTAAGTTGTTTTACAAAAATCATCATTGAATGTCTTCAAACAGGTGCTAACATACAAAGAAGAACCATCAGAGGAATTGATTGAAATTGGGTTAAACATGGGTTGTGAGTATATGTTGGCATATCAGAACTTAATTGTGGAATTTGTAAGCATCTATCGATCTTGTTTTACTTAGCTTCGTCTATAATTAATACAACAAAAAAATATTTTATATTAAATATATGATTTGTTATGGGGTATAAAACTTGCATCAAACAAAGTATGGAACCGCGCTAACAGATGAAATCCTTAAAGATGGCATGTTACATGGTTTTGAAAAAATGTGTGTAGTTTGAGTCAATTGTTGCAATGGTACATCATTTCTTTTCGATTTACATTGATGTATATTATTTAATATTGCAATTTTCATTATTCTCACAAATGTATATACACTCATTACAATTTATTTTTATGTTTGTAGATGGAAGGTGAAGAAGAAGAAAACAATCAACACCATGAACAAAACATTCCTAAAAATAACCCAAGTCATGGAAGTAGCTCTAGCAGTGACAGCAGTTCAAGCGAAGAATGATGATCACTATGTTTGGATATCAAAGCAAGGCATTGTATTTTTTGAAATATGTGTGTGAAATTAGACATTTTATTTAATGTAATGGACATAGTGTCTCAATTTAAAGATAGAGGGATACCAATAATTGTCCCATTTTGTATGAAAAAGACTATCTTATATATATATATATATATATATATATATATATATATATATATATATATATATATATATATATATTTTATAAAATATGTTTTAATTTATTCTATTGCGTTCTCCATTGTCGCTTTTGCGTTATCCATTGTTGTTCTCAAATGCACTAATAAAAATCTAATTCATATGAATATTTTTATAAGATATATATATATGTCGACTTTTGATGAATAATGAATTTTAAAAAACCCCAATAATGATGATATGATATAAAAAATTAATTCAAACATCACATTCAAATGCATTAATAAAAAATTAATTAATACGAATATTGTTATAATATGTGTCGACTTTTGATGAATAAAGAATTTAAAACAACCACAATAATTGCACTGTCACAGGTCAATGTTTCTAAAAAATACAAAATGAAAATCGGTGCATGTCAATTACTGTACACCAATGCGTTTGTATTCTGAAGCACACCGGTGTGTTTTTTACGACCTATGGGCACTGCAAAAATACCAAAACCAATTAAAAATATCGATGTGTTTATGCTGTAGGGCGCACCGGTGCGTTTATGTGTCTATACGCACTGGTGCCATTGTACGACCAATGGGCACCGCACGAATACTGATATCAATTATAAATCTCGGTGCATTTGTGTGATATTGCGCACTAGGTCATTTATGTGTCTATACGCACCGGTGCATTTGTACGACCTATGGGCACCGCACGAATACCGATACCAATTATAAATCTCGGTGCATTTATGTGATACTGCGCACCGGTACGTTTCTATAAGTCGACGCACTGGTGCGTTGATACGACCTATGGGCACCACACAAATCCCAAGACCAATTAGAACAACCCTGTGCATTGTATCACCAACACTACGCCTGGTGCGGTTTTATACCTTAACGGCCCGGTGCATTGCCCTTCGACTGCCCCGGGGCACCTTCTACATGTACGCACCGGTGCGTTAAATCCAGAGTAGCGCACCGATGGAAAAAAAAACATTCGTAATAACCTCCGGCCACCCTTTTTTTTTAGTTGTGATGAATTTCTGTTAAAAGCTCCGCCAAAACCTCCGTAACCATAAATAGATGTTGTAGCAAATGTTTTTTTGACAATTTTGGCCAATTTTATAACACTAAAAACCTCCTTTATAACCTTCGCTAGAGGGTCTTTTCCTTGTAGTGACTTTGAGAAAACTTACAAAACATTACTATTGAGATATTCACCTATGCTTATTGCTTTATGCTAGATCACCAATGTTTCTCATCACACAATAGCACCCTTCTCATGTGACTACTTTTGTTTTTTCATCACACTAACCTTCTCATATATATTTAACATCAAAACTTCATCATGTTAAACCATAAGTGACTATACCATATTTTCTCGGCATTAATTCATTAAGTAGCACACTTGACCACCTAAGTAAGAGCTCATTTTTCCACATCACCATCACATCACAACATAGAGGGATCATGTAGATGACATCATGATGATAAAATTCAAAATGTAAACAAAGGTTATGCACTCAAGCCAATGACCAAGTTTGACATGTCGAGTGCATACCATAGTTGAATCGATTTCAATTTGCAAGTTATGAGTCTCTCTCCCCCTGGTTTGGGTTTTTCTGCTCTAACTTTGATCGAAATCTAAGGTGCAAGTTGACTGCGAACCACGTAAAGTGGAATAATACCATTCTCTAATATTTTCAAGTTCTCTACAGACGTGATCATTCTTATCCATTGTGCATAGGGACATTTATTAGAAATGTATAGATTAATCTAAATTTTCTACTACTGATGAAATCAAACTAAAATCAAGAGATTACAAATTTCCTCTATTATTCTATGAAATGGAAATCATAATTTAGAAATACATGTAATGACATGCAACCATCAAAACACCACAAGAACACAATGATTTACAGGGGAACCTAATTAGAGAAAACCCCTTCGTTGCTTTTCATTAATCAGATGAGAATGAGAAACTATTACAATGTCTTGCTTCAATCCTGAAGCACACCCTGCACTGTAAACATGTTCTCCTACTGATTGTCTTGCTCTGGCCAAACACTTGGTCAATTCAAGCCTCTTTCAAGCTCTTATTTCCTTGCAAAATACATGAGGAAATCAGGTCCTAAGAGATAGGAATTTCCTCCTATGTGCTTGTGCAATTCCCAAGGAATGATGCATCGACATCTATGCCAAGTTTGTACACTCAAATAATATACAATTGATAATCACAATGTTCCTTTTTCTCCACTCCATCTAGGAAATTTTAATTTCATGCATGTTTGGGCTATTTTTAGTCGATTGACTAGTTTAACTGAGAGATCACTGAGTTAACAATAGTTCTATTACTCAACTAACCTTCAACTGACTCAACTAGTTACTCAAACTTAGTTAACTGAGTCAAACTGAAAATAACTAAACTATATTGCTAAATTTTAGCAATCACCACATGCACAGCTCTACTTCTAGCCTATAACTCGAATTTATTGAGTAAAATAGCAGAAAAATCCATGTCACACAAGTTAACTATCATCCAAGTCATCTTGTTGATGTGGAAAATCGAATTACTAAATTTGACTAAGGCACAAGTCAAATTTAGTCTTTCTTGCTACAATTTATAAAACTCCCTCTTAGCAAGAAAGGGATTTTGCACCACCCCTATCTTGCACATGTGGAATTTGAATTTTCCTCTTGAAAATTCATTTGTCAAGATATATACATCTTTCTCCTCAATTATAATGTATTGTAGCATCATAATTCTCCTCTGCACACAATCCCGAGTGATGGTACATGATATCAATGTGCTTGGACTTGTCATGAAATATTGGATTCTCAAATAATTTGATACAACTCTTATTATCACAATAAATCGTTATCAAATCCATCACCTAGCTAAAAATATCCACAAGTATTTTCCTCATCCATATGGCCTCACATGTTGCTTGACTTGCAGCCGTGTATTCAGCCTATGTTGAGATAATTGGCACGGACCTTTTTATCATGCTATACTAGGAAATAGTTTCACACCCAACACTAAAAATAACACTTCAAGTATTTTTCTTGTCTGATGGACTCCTTGCCCAATCTGCATCAGTGAAGCCTTGGAGCTTCATTCCCTCTACCCTCTTGTACCATGACCCATACTCAGTTGTGCCTTTGAGGTACCTCAACACATGCTTTGTTTCCTTCCAATACGTTTCGGTAGGCTTCACCATGGCTTGACTTAGTTGATTAACTGCATAGCATATGTCAGGCCTTGTGTTCACCAAATACATCAAGGATACCTCAAGCTATCTGTAGATGGTAGCATATACTGCCTCTCTTGAAGAGGCACTCTCCTTCCTCCTCTTTGTAGCTAGAGGTGTGTCCACAGGCTTCCAATTCTCCATGTGAAATATCTAAAGTATTTCATAGGCATACTTCCCTTAACTCACAAACAACTCACCATCACCCTGTCGTACTTCCAGCCCAAGGAAGTAATTCATCAAGCCCATGTATTTCATCTCAAATTCTCTCGCAAGTTCCTTCTTACAAGAGTGGATCAACTGCTCATCCCCTATAAGTATCAAATGAAAAACCAAGATAAGAAACTTGTCGTCTACCACAATGTGATAGATATTGGCAGTTTATTCACTTTTGGTGAATCTCAATGCACTAAGATATGTGTTGATCTGAGTGTACCATGCTTGGGGTTCTTGTTTGAGACCATACAAGGCTCTCTTGAGTCTACACACATGTGTCTCCCTATCATTATGTCTGAAATCCCTCTAGATACTCTATGTTTTTTTTTTCCTCAACAACACCATTGATAAAGGCGGTCTTCACATCCATCTAATGGATCTTCCACCCCATTTGTGCAGCTAATTCTAGAATGGTTATGATTGAGGAATATCTTTCCATTGGGGAAAATGTTTCCTCATAGTCCACTCCCTCTACCCGAGAGAAGTCGTTGGCCACAAATATGGCCTTGAACTTCTTGATGCTCCCATCAGTTGCATGCTTCACTTTGTAGATCCATCTAGAACCAACCATTGACTTGTTCTCTAGTCTCGACACCACCTCCCACACATTTTTCTTCATGATGGAATCATACTCCTCCACCATGGCATCAACCCACGCTGGTCGAGAAATTACTTCCACAAATGAAGAAGGCTTTGTCTCAATGAGTTATTTCATGCGATCTGTTAGTGTCAGAATTTTCATTCTCCCATCAGTGATAAAAATCCATTTTTTCATATTCATTTTAGGGGTCCCACTCAGAATTTTTTTATCATTCCACTAGGTCATGCAAAAAATTCACTCACTAATGGTAGTCCTAGTCATAAAACCTCACTCTCCCTCAAAAATTCACATTTGCAGGCCCACCTTCATGTCTTGTTGAGCATAAACCAGTCTTGAAATCTCATTTCATTATGTCATTATGTCAGCCAAAGTCAACATGAAGTCTGGTCATTCAAGGTCCATTTAAGTCACTAGGTTTCATTTTTGAAGGTTCAATAAAACTCCATTTCATTTCTCAATAAGGTCAGAAAAAGTGTGAGAGTGATTGAATAATAAATTTTTATCATTTGAAGAAGATTTGTCAACATTTAAATATGATTTTTAAAGGTTGTAATTATGGTTTCAAAGTATGATTTTCATAACAAAGTGTAATTTTATTCAAAACAGAGATGTAATTTATTTTTATTTTTTATGTAATTTTATGCTCATTATATGTAATAAGTATTGTCCCAGGTTGCCAACTCAAACTCATATGCCAAACTGAAGATCAGCAAAATCAAAATTTAAAGAGTGCCAAACTCTAGCACATCAACCTGCAAAGAAGAAAATAAAAGTGAAAAAGGTATTCAGCAAAGTTTTCAAAGGTGAAATGAAACATTAGAAAAGTGGGTTTTAAATAAAAAAGATCAAATTCATTCAAGTGTTAAAGCCTTCATGACATCAATTCAAATTCATTTGTCTCCTACCACCATTGAGCACACTCCAAGAGGGAAAAATTTCGAAGTTCTGGGCCAAAATTTGCAAAAAAACATAGCAGAAAGCACACTTCCTTCTGCGAGGGCGCACTCTCTTCTGCGAGGGCGCACTCTCTTCTATGAGGGCACACTCTCTTCTGTGAGGGTGCACTCTCTTCTGTGAGGGCACACTCTCTTCTATGAGGGCACACTCTCTTATGTGAGGGCGCACTTGACCAAAAAAGCCAGAAACTCATTCAAACTGCAAAAAATCACTTCTTATGCTTCAACAACATTCTCATCGACCTCCAACAAGTGAGTAAGAGCTAATGCCGTCAATTATCCTATCCATCAAGTTCATTTTTTGGGTGTTGTGAATTTTGTTTTAGAATTTGGTGTTTAAATCAATTTTAAAACCCTAGTACTTCCCATTGCACTCTTAATTGCATCTCCCTACACTTTCATACCTTTCCTACATTGCAAATACCCATTCCTAAACCCTTGTATTACAAATTCCCTTACCCTAATCCTTTTTCCCAATACCCTAAGCCCTAGGTGCTACAACTACCTAGGCTCCTAACCCCAAACCTGTAAATAATTTCCCCATCCTAAATTCCACCATATAACTACTCCCTATCCCCTTTCCCATTTCATAAATCCCTAGCATCATCTCCCTAAATTTCCATTTCTCATTCCTCATTCCTAAGACCACTTTCCACCATCATCGCACTTCCCTAAGGTTTTGACTTTGAAACATCATGACATAAGAAGAGAATAGATCATACAGTGAGGGAGAAGAAACAGAGGCTAGAATGCCACATAAAGGGGGAAGAATACTCAAACTTGAGCCAACAAGTACTAGAGAATTTTGGCATCTCCTATGGAAGTAACATGTTTCAAACATGTTGGGTGTTTTGAGTTCTGTGAGAAAATTTAGAAGGTCCAACACCATGCCATGTTGACTAGGATTTTCATATCCAACCTTCATGATAACCAAGTTACTCTAGTTGGTGTCACCTTTATTATTTCAACTGCCATCATTTCAGTTGCCACTGGGATCCCAAATGTTGGGGAGAAATGTTTTAAGCACACTGAATTGGAGGAACACTACTATGAGCCTTTCATGAAACCAAGATATAAGAATCAGAAAAAGATGCTCTTTCCTTTTTCCCACCTCCTAGACAAATATGCACCAATGATGAAGATAATCATGAAATACTTTTCATGCGAAGGTAGATTTTCAAGACTTTATACCTATCACATCCATCTTTTAATGCATTTCACTAAGGTAAAGATGCTCAACATACCCTACTACCTTTTCCGGAGCACTGATAAGATGGAACTTATTGTCTAGAAAATGGATTATGAACATCAAATGAGAAGTCTTTTCCATCATTCCCTTATCAAAATCATAGTCCTCTATCATCTCAATGAATTAAACATTGCATGGAGTACCTTCATAGCCAATGATATATTGAGAGATCCATCTACTCAGCATGCACAAAATTTCCCTTCATCATTTCACCCATCCACTTCCATCCCTCCATCTCAGCCCATAACACATTCATCATCATCAGATCAGTCCCCATCACCCATTTCACCTCCTTCATCTCCATTTCATCATGACATTGGATCACCTAGCAGGATTGAGGTCAGTGAGCCTAAGAGTAATAATGTGGTTGAGATTTAGCCATTTCCAAAAACCTACCAGATAGGTCATAGGCATGTGTTTGATCCACACATAGTGGAAGGGGCCATGCCTTTGACATCAACAAAGCAGGTGGACAAAGGCAAAGAAAAGGTGATTGAGGCAGAAATTCATCCGGAGGTTAGACATGAAGAAAACCTCCATGAGACTGAGAATGATTTTGAGCTTGTTGACCTAGATGAGGATGAAGATGATAAAGTCATTGGTGGAATAATCAAGGGAAAGGATGCCAAGATTAAACAACTCCAGACTAATGTTGAAAGGGCCAAGTTTGTCATAAAATTCCTTGAGCAGGAGAACCAACAGTTGAAAACAAAGCATACCATTGATGAGGTGAAATTCATCACTGCTTAAAGGGAGGTAGAAAAGTCCAAAGTTATGCTAGATGAGACACTTGAAAAGTATGGGTTTCTTGATGAACAATATTAACAAGCACCAAGAGGAAAACCTAAAACTAGAGGGCTGAAAAGAGCTCTAGTTCTAGAAAGATAAAAATAGGCTTAGATTACTGATCAGCTAACACTAAATGAGCAACTTGCAATGGTGATCAATTAAAATAGGGAACCATGGCTTGATAGAGCCAATTAGAATTTGGAGAAGCTTTTGGAAAAGGCTAACAGAGACAATGATGTGTTGAGGAGGAAGTTCAAGTATCATGCTCAAAAGGAGAAAATTGCAATGATCAAGCTCAAAAGAGTCAATGCAAAGATTGAGGATTTGACCATGATGCAGGAGAAAATAAAGTTAGACATACTTGCAGAGGCTTCACTCCAAGCCTAGCCACCTCACCAATACTCTCTCCACCAATTTTGAAACATTTTGAATCATTTTTGCAAAATCTGTCTTTTTTGTGTTTTCATGGACAGTGTTATATCAACAAATTGGTCATATGGGAATTGCGCACTTTTTTGAGGCATCCAATGGCCAAACAGAGACCACCATTGGATTCAAAATGATGAATACATGCACCCTGTCAATTTTCTACGGTTTTTTAGACAAACTGGTCAGTGAAAAGGGTAAAAAACACCCTAAAAATCATGTTTCTGCCCCTATTTTGGCCTAGGCACTACGCACAGAGCAATCTTGGGAGAATGAATTTTTGACCGGGAAAATGACCTTCATTTTGAAAATTGAAGGTAGATATGGAAACTAGAGTTGAAGGTCTTTCCAAAAAACTATCTTAGAGCCAATTTAGACACTTACAAGTTAGTTAAAATCAGCCTTGAACAGGGAGGGCGCACTTGACAGAAAAATGGTGCACTTGACCATTTGCTAATTTTTGAAATTTCACTTTAATTTTGACTTTACTTCATAAATTCATGTTTCTACCTATGTAATTGAGGATGGTAAATGTAATTATGCTATGGATAAGTTACCTAGGGGTAGATTCATTAGGTAAAAGTTGTCATTAAGTCAAATGAATAAGTTTGAATGCATTTAGGGATGAGTCACTTAGAGCTCCCTATACTCCAACTTTCAGTTCATAATTTTGTGGATCTCTTCCTCACCTCATTGATTCGACCCTTGAGGATGATTGAATGTTGTTTTAATGTCTATTTAGTACTTTTCTTCACTCTTAGCAAGGGTTGGAATCAGTTTGGATGTTAGCTCATTGATCAAGGACTATTGTACTCAGTTTCGCCAGTTAATAAAGAAGAGTTGCAACTATTTTTTGGGATACATGTGGTATGATGTTTAATTTTTTTTTTCCTTCAGTCTCATATGTTAGAATGTGTTTTCTTCATGTTCATTACATCTCCATTATATTATCTCTTTCAAGTTGATAGGCAGAATACATGCTTGCTCATGCTCTATTTAGGGAAAGTTATTGTAATTTGTCCATTTTCCTCTGTTTAAGAATAATACATATCCCATGCTCTTCCTAGCTCCTCATTAGTTTTAAAACCATCTCATCACAATCATCTTCAAGTTCTAAGCCTTATGCCTACCTTTCCCCATTGAATCTCTGCAACCCTATCTCATTTTCCCTGACCTAGCTCCCTTGACCGTACTCTCATCTAGCAGCCCGACCAAAATCAATTATCAAAACCCCTGAACTCACACCTAGCCTAAAATCCTAATCCATTCAGCATCCTAGGCTGTGTTTTGTGGAGAGATCCCTCTCCGACTTGGCAGGGCTAGCTACCAATTTAAAAGGTTGGTTTTTGGTTACCTCTGCTGGTATTTATTCCTCGGCCTTAGAAATCTGGTAGAGTGATAACATTATGGTGCCGTTTTCGGGGAACGAAAAGACAAATTTTCCCTGGGTGTAAAATAAATATTTATTGGAAACTAGTCCTTTGGATGATGGGATCGAGTTTCATAAGGCTGATTTCATAATTGCAGTGCCTCAATAGCAGATCTGGCTTCTCGAAGAAAGTATACCATGTCCAACCCTAATCCAAATCCAGTTTCTCCCATCGAATATCTTGAAAGAATCCTAAGGAAGCAAAGATCTCAGCTAGCTTCAAGTTCTTCAGATTCTACTCCTCGAGATTTGGTAAGATCATTCTCATTACCTTCTGATTTGGTAGCCATTAAAAATTTAGTTTTTGATACCAAATTTGAGTTGTCATTGTTTAGAACCAAATCCGAGACTGACTTGAATATAATAGTCCCTGAACCTTGGAGATTAGAGTTAAACCCAACATTCCTTGAGGCTGCAAATGAGACCGATGTCAAAATTTGGAGACAATATCACAAGATTGAAAAATTAGCCAACACCTTACATCACACTACAAAAAGCTCTCATTCAATACCAACAAGAAACCCTTCACATCCCCAAATCTTCCCAAATAGGTATTGCTTCATCATCCATCCCATCATCATCTCAACTTCCCCCTCAAGGACCTCCTCAGACCAATTCATCCCTTGTTCCTCCCCCTCCACCACATTCAGCAGGAATTATGGCTCAATTCAAACCTTTAGTTCTCCCTGGAAAGCTTGTTGATCTGCCACAAGGATATGGCCAAAGACTTCCCCTCTTTAATGAAAACTATGAAATCATTGCCTGTCAACACATGGGAAAAATTACAACCTTCATAGATCTTGAGGAGTTAGATGCAGATGATGCCAAGATGTGAATTATCACACAATTTTTTTCTGGTGAAGTTAAAACTTGGTTATGTGCCCTAGCAGCTAATTCTAATAGGACTCCCACTTAACTAATTGATGCTTTCTTATCCAGGTGGGATGAGAAGAAACAATGCTTACAAATCCTTGCTGAGTATGACTCCCTAAGGCGCAATCCTAATGAATATGTTCCTAAGTATAATGCCCGATACCTCAAAATCTATAACTCCATCCCAAATGAAATGAAACCACCTCCTGGTTTGGCCCTCCTGTGTTATCCTGGTGCTTTTGACCCAGAAATGGCCTACACATTGAGAGAGAGAAATCCGACTAGCTTGGAAGAAATGATCTGAAATTCAGTGGGTGTTAAGGCCAACCTCTTGATTAAGAAGTCAAAACTCAAAATTGAACGTAAAGTAACCATTAAAGAGGAACCTTCCACTTCATCCGACACTAAATTTGATGCTTTTCTTAGGACCATGGAAAGGATGGTCGATAGTATATCTATTTCAGATAGACAAACGGAGCCACAAGTTAGAAATCTGAACTTTTGAGGCCTGCAGCAGTAGCCTCAGTTCCAGATAAAGCAAAGAGATAAAATAGCTCCCGAAACACAGCAATAGCAGCCAATTAAAAAATGACTACAACAAAACTACGCTCAGAGTGATGAAAAGGAAGAACCAACATTAGAGAAAAACCTTATTTTTACACTTGATGGCCAACCCATCTTTTTGACCGGAGGTGAAGAATATGTGGAAACAATAAGCTTACTGAGTGATAAAGACTACATATTGGCCAATGATCATGAGTTAGAAGTAGAATCTGATGATTATCAGAGAGGATACGTGAATGCATTGAGTTCCCAACAAAGGAAGTACTCCTTGAGGAGCCATGATGGTCCAATCAATCCACCTCCGAAGAAGAAATTCCAATAGAAAGAAGTACCATAGAATCAAGCTTCTCAAGCCAATCATAATAAGGGTAAAGAGATTACAGCTCCAAATTAGAACAAAATCAATTAGCCTTCTACAAGTGCAGCTACCAAAGAAAGAGATATTCAGAGGAAAGAATCTGCACTGAAAGATCATGTTGAGAAAAGCTATATCATCATAAAAGAGGTAGAAAAAACTATACCTTTCAATTTAGAGTCAGAAATTTCAAAGTTAAAGGTGTCTATTCCTCTTACTGAATTGGTCAAAGTTGACAAGCATAAATCCCATGTAGTTAAAACCTTGAGATTTGACCCTTTATCGGACATGGTCAATATAGAGGATGATCAGCCCGAGCTTATGTTTGGTCCTGCAATTGATGGTTAGTCTGAAGATAGCGAGGTCCCTCCATTTTACTTGAGTCTCAAAATCCACCAATTCATCCTTCATAACACTATGTTAGACTCTAGGGCCTCCCACAACCTCATGCCCAAAACCATCATGGAGAAGCTTGGCCTTGATATAACCCGCCCATATCACGATTTATATTCTTTTGATTCTAGTCGTGTCTGTTGTTTGGGTCTAATCAAAGATACAGTTGTCTCCCCAGAGCAGATCCAGGCCAAAAATGTCCTAATGGACATGATGATTGCTGACATTCCGCCACGTCTTGGTATGCTACTATCAAGATCCTAGGGGGCTAAATTGAGAGGTACACTGCAGTTGGACTTTTCCTACGCAACCATTCTTGTCTTGGGTCAAATGAGAAAATTATACCGTGAGACTAAAATGAAATATATGATCACAAACAAGGAAAGGCCTAATAATCATCCTATAAATGTTGTACATACAGACTTAGAATCCTTCATTTTGTATAATGATTCTAGATTAAATGATGTAGATTGTCAATTAGTAGAAATAGAATACGTTCCTGAGATTTCAGATTGCATTAGAAAAGTGTTAGAAAAAGAAAAATACAATCTGCCTACTACATCCGAACAACCATCAGAGAAGGCAGATGAAAGTTCAAAACATCATAAAGAAATAGATCAGAAAATTATGTCAAAACAGAGACGAGTTTCAACACCTTGAGGATGGAAATGGTATTTGGAGCATGGACTTTGATGGTGTCATTGGCAAAGATGGGGCCGGCATTTGTTTATGGATCCGTAGCGCATTTCATCATCAAAGTAAAGTCCCTGAGAATGTTAGATTGTGTTTCTACAAATTAGCCTTCGATATCACGAACAATGAGGCGGAATATGAGGCACTCATTACCGGTTTGAAATTTTTTGAAAAAATTGAGAGCTAGAAGAATTGCAGTCTACGGTGATTCAGAGCTGGTAATTAAACAATTCAAAGGTGAGTATCAAGATAATCACCCAATGATGATGCAATATAGGAATGCAGTATGTTGGAAATACTGAGGAGGGGGGGAGGAATCAGTATTCCTTTCAATTAGAGCATTAGTTAATCTTTAATTATTATCAGTGTTTTTACAACGATAGAAGAAAACAAGAGGAACAAAAATGCACACAGTTTTTAAGGTGGAAACCCACTCCGGGACAAAAACCACCTAATGATTTTCTAATAATTCTTTAATATTCAACTCCAATTGAAAATAAAGCTCCAACTTCCTAGAATGTAGAAATGCATTCTTCTCTAGCTCCCACTGGATGGATTCTCCAACGCCCGAGATTCTTCAGTAGTCAACTGAATGGATGCCCCAACACCCAATGAGCTACAACTCACCCTAGCACCACCCTACCACCCTATAGAAGAATAAAAGAAGAATGGACTCCCGTACCAGGGAAAATGGTCCACTTTACAATGATATAGAATGATGTAGAAAAAGAATATATACTAGACCATAACCCCAACTTTGACACAACCACCTAATGATGATCCTAGACCTCCCAACACTGCCTCTTCAACCCTTGGCAGATAGACACTATTACAATTTGTACAATAATGTATTTACAATGACTAAGTACAATGATACCTTTACAATGATTGTATGCAGTGCTGCCCACTTGAAGACTTCATATGATGAACTTCTTGCTATTTTTATGCACCTTGGTTGCTTCTCTTGTCATGATACCCTCTGTTGCACCTTGCTTTGCTTTGCTGCCGTAGAAATTCTGGTCCTTTGCAACCCTTGACAACACGTGATATAACTTTTTCTTGCCTTCTAGGAGATCGATATTGAATCTGGTGTATCTATGTTATTTCAAATCCTCAATATCTGATTTTTGGTCCTATAGTAGTCCTCTGAGTCATCTTTCCAATGCCATAGGTCTGACCCAATTTGGATTCTTCAAGGGAGATTTATACCCAATCTCTCCCAATTCTCTAATTATGGACTGTTTCAGAAGAGCGCACTTGTACGACATGCCACGTGTCACTATTTCTTCATTTGGCTCTTAAATTGATAGAGAGAAAATTATAGACTATGCACTATCCACCAATTTTTAGGTAATTCCAATCTGATACTCAGAGAGAGAGTTATGACGAATTTACCAAGGTCACTTCTTTGAGATGAATTTCAGGAGCCTGCAAAAACCCTGACTTCCACAGATCATATCTCCAAAAATATTATGCACCTTGATCTGAAATTTTTACAGCAGCTTCCTCAGGATTTCGGCTTCGCCTCATAAAATTTTTAGCTTCTGAACCTTCATATAAAAAAATTTAGAGAGCAAATTCCATGATGACCTGTTTCAGATGGAAAAATCCCTTGCCTAAGGAGGAAATGAAGATCACAATTTATATAAATGCTTAAGTTGAATGGGGCTTCAACAAGTGAATGTGGGAGGGATTTTGGGAGCTTAAAAAATATTAATTATGACTTTTCAATGACCCATGCCCCAACCCCATGGGGTTTTAGCCCACTAACTGGGGGTACAAACTTCAAACATGAATATCTCTCAAACCGTGAAGAATTACATGGCGTGTCATATATCAACGGAAACATCTTGACAAGTAGAAACCATAAAAAGCATTATTGACCCAGAATATATTAATTTGGTAGGTCAGAATTCCCATGAAATATTGGGTTAGCCCCTGGTGCTGCTTGGGTTGACATCAATGACAATCGCTGATCAACAATCTCCCCCTTTGGCATTGATGGAAACACAAGTACTCCCCTTGCGATCATGACACCTATTCCTACAACATTCTCTCCCTTTTTGACATCAATGGCAAAGGGTAACTCCCCCTGAAACACAACCATCCTGTGGACCTGTACACACTTCCACTCCCCCTAACACACAACCGTCCTGCAGACCTGTAATCTACTTCCACTCCTCCTTTATATTCTAAGAAAGGAAAATCTAATGAGAACTTGGGAGAATCCCAAGCTTCTGGCAAAGATATTCCAATGCTGGTGAATATTTAATATGTGATTCTTTTGGTGCTGCTTGGAATCTTGCTACTTGTCCAACTACTTGCATAACATCTCGTCGGGAGGCTGTTACATATAGAAGACTACTAATCATATTTTAGATATGTACAAATCTTGACTTGAATCCTTGTATTATCTATGCTAAATTTGTAACATGTTACCATCGGAGTAAGGATGGGTTTGCAATCTTCTGTTTTTATTTTATTGAGGATTTCCTTAATGTACTTTGCTTGACATATAAATATTATTTTCTCTTGCTGAGATATTTGAAGCCCCAAGAAGTATGTCAGCTCACCAAGTAAAGACATCTCGAAATCACTTTTCATATTTGTAGCAAACTTCTTACTTAGTCAATCATCATTACTACCAAATATTATATCAACCTCCTTAGCTATTATATGTGATTTAGTTTCTTCATCTTGAACATATATGTTGTTTGGAGCTCGACTTGATGTAGCCACAATTTCACCATTCCTTCCTTTCCTGATTTCACATTTTGTGGGTTGAATAGTATCGTGTGTCCTTGATCACACATTTTTCCAACACTGAGTAGATTGTGATTCATGTTTTCAACTAATAGAACATTCTTGGCTAGAATATATTTTCTTCCGAGAGTGAAAGTACCTGATCCTATAACATTTGAAGATCCATCATTTCCAAAGGACACTGTTCCATCCTTCTTCTCTTTCAAAGATACAAATTTATTTCTATCTCCAGTCATATGCGTTGAGCAAACGCTATCAACATACCACACATATTTATTCTTTTGAGCCTTGAGAGCGAGAGCACAATTATCATTCTTCTTTTTCTTCTTCCATGTTCGTTCATTTTATGGCTTCGAAGATTCTTCTGGAGGATTTTCAACTCTACAGTCTTTGGCTATGTATCCAAATTTTCGACATTTGTAACATTCAAAATTATTTCTTAAATGTTCAAATCTATTGATGTTTCGCTAAGCCCTGGGAGGTGCATATTTGACAGATCTCCTGGAATTGTATTCGTTCCTAGGGTACGTGCGACATTCTACAGCTTTATGACCAAATTTTCCACATGAATAACAATAGCCATAAAAAATATGTTGGTACCTGGATGGAAATTTTTGTCGAGGAATTGTCTTCCAAGGCTGTTCTTGCGAATCTTTTCCAATGAAGTCTACATGCATGTTAGATCTCATAGGTTCATTGTATTTTGTTGTAGAAGGTCCTACTTCTTTCTTCTTGTAACTGAGCGCGCTTTGTCAGTTGCAAGATCATTGATTGTCGATGAGTTATTCCAATGCCCTTGAGTTGTTGGCATAGTTTTGGACATCTTTTCCCTTCTTCACTTCCTTACGCAGCGAGACTTCTTCGGCTTCTAATGCTTCCCTTTCTCGGTTGCTTTCTTCCAAATTATTTTGAAGTGACTCTTCAATGCATTTTTGTTCTTCAACTTCAATTTTGAGACCTTGAACTTGTTCTTCAAGAGTTTTGGAACCGATCTTCTCCGCCTTGAGATCTTTTATAAGCTTGATTGCTTCCTCATAAAATTCTTCCATGGTCCATCCTTCTTCTTCGTTGTTTGATACCTCTTGTTTATTGTGCTTGGGTTTATTACGCTTGGCCATAAACAATACTCTCTCATAGTCTTATTCTTCACTATCATTGTCTTCATCGGATGATGAGATATCTTCTTTAGAGAGAAATTTCCTTTTGGATCCTTGCTTGTTGAATTTCTTAAAGCGATTTTTTCCTTTTGAGTTTCCATTTTTTCTGTTTGGACATTTTGCTACAAAATTCCCAACCTCATTACAGCTGAAACATATCAATGGAAGTTTACCTTTGAATTGTCCCTTACCAATTTTTAGTTTTGTTGTGAAGTAAGCATATTATTCATCTGAAAGACCTTCTTCATCATCTCCCTTTTCTTCACACTCGCAAGTGCATGTATTTTCAATTAAAGGTTGTTTATCCTTATTGGTTTTATTAGATGCAACGAACGCAGTTTCTAGATGCGAAGTACCCTCTTCTTCATCAAGTCTCATTTCATATGCTATGAGAACTCCATGTAAATATTCTTTGCTGAGTTTGTCTAGATTTGCACTATATTCTAAGACCGATACCTTTGGGTTGAATCTCCCTAGTAACGTTCTAAGAATATTTCGTATAATAGTACTCTCGTCAACTAGATCTCCCAATCCTTCCAGAGTATTGGTTATTTCATCAAAAAATTGGAAGTATGCAAAAATGTTGCAATATTCTTTCATTCTGAGTTGCTCAAATTTTTCTCTATAGATTTGAAGCTTTGCTTCTTTGACATTTGAGTCACCTGCATATATATTCTCAAGCTTGTCCCATACATTTTTGGCGGTTTTACAACCCAACACCTTATGATAAGAAGATTCAATAAGTCCACTAATAATAATATTCTTTTCTTTTACATCATTTACCAAATTCTTCTTACCTTTTTCATCCATGGTTAGTGTAAAGCCATTTTGAATAGTGTCCCATACTTCGTAACCTTTCACAAAGAGATAGACCTCAATTATTCCTTTCCAGAGGTACACCATTCTTGATATGCTCCATGACCTCCTTCCAGCTGTTAAATCGTTATTCAAGGAACCAAGCTCTGATTCCAATTTTTGGAAATACTGATAGGCGGGGTGAATAAATATTCCTTTCAATTAGATCATTATTTAATCTTAAATTATTATCAATGTTTGTATAATGATAGCAGTAAACAAAAGGAACATAAATGCACACAGTTTTTAAGGTGGAAACCCTCTCTGGGACAAAAACCACCTGAATTATTTTCTAATAATTCTTTAATATCCAACTCCAATTGAAACTAAAGTGCCAACTTCCTAGAATCTATAAAATAATTCTTCCTACCTCCCATTGGATGGACGTCCAACTTTCCGAGATTCTTCGCATTCAACCGAATCTGGGATGTCTCAACACCCAATGAGCTACAACTCACCCTAACACCACCCTACCACCCTAGCGAAGAATAAAATAAGAATGGACTCTCGTACTGGGGAAAATGGTCCACTTTACAATGATATAGAATGATGCAGAAGAAGAAGATATACTAGACCATAACCCCAAATTTGACACAACCACCTAATAATGATCCTAGACCTCCCAACACTGCCTCTTCAACCCTTGGCAGATAGACACTAGTACAATTTGTACAATAATGTATTTACAATAACTAAGTACAATGATACCTTTACAATGAAGATATACTAGACCATAACCCCAACTTTGACACAACCACCTAATAATGATCCTAGACCTCCCAACACTGCCTCTTCAACCCTTGGCAGATAGACACTAGTACAATTTGTACAATAATGTATTTACAATAACTAAGTACAATGATACCTTTGCAATGATTGTATGCAGTGCTGCCCACTTGAAGACTTCATATGATGAAATTCTTGTTGTTGTTATGCACCTTGGTTTCTGCTCTTGTCATGCTACCCTCTGCTGCACCTTGCTTTGCTTTGCTACTGTAGAAATTCTAGTCCTTTGCAACCATTGACAACACATGATCTAGCTTTTTCTTGCCTTCTAGGAGCTCGATATTGAATCTGGTGTATCTCTGTTATTTTAGATCCTCAATATCTGATTTTCGGTCCTATAGTAGTCCTCTAAGTCGTCTTTCCAATGCCATAGGTCTGACCCAGTTTGGATTCTTCAAGAGATAGTTATATTCAATCTCTCACAATGCCCTAATTATTGACTGTTTCAGCAGAGCGCACTTATATGGCGTGCCACGTGTCACTGTTTCTTCGTTTGGCTTTGAAATTGATAGATCAAAAATTAGAGACAGTGCACTATCTGCCACGTTTTACAGAATTCCAATCCAATACTCAGAGAGAGACTTATGACGAATTTACCAAGGTCACTTCTTTGAGATGAATTTTAGGAGCCTGCAAAAACCCTGACTTCCACAGATCATATCTCCCAAAATATTGCGCACCTTGATCTGAAATTTTTACAGTAGCTTCCTTAGGATTTCAGCTTTGCCTAATAAAAATTTTAGCTCCTGAACCTTCTTATAAAAAAATTTAGAGTGCAAATTCCACGATGACCTGTTTCAGATGGCAAAATCCCTTGCCTAAGGAGGAAATGAAGAACACAATTTATATAAATGCTTAAGTTGAGAGGGGCTTCAACAAGTGAACGTGGGAGGGGTTTTAGGAGCTTAAAAAATATTAATTATGACTTTTCAATGACCCATACCCCAAACCCATGGGGTTTTATCCCACTAACTGGGGGTACAAACTTCAAACATGAATATCTCTCAAACCGTGAAGAATTACATCGCGTGCCATATATCAACAGAAAAATCTTGACAAGTAGAAACCATCAAAAGAATTATTGACCCAAAATATATTAATTTGGTACATCAAAATTCCCATGCAATATTGGGTTAGCCCCTAGTGTTGCTTGGGTTGACATCAATGACAACCGTTGATCAACACAGTACTTGATATTTTGAGAATGCTTCCAGAATATATACACTTAAAGTTCTGCCAAGGATGCAAAATCTTATGGCTGATACATTAGCCACTACTGCAAGTAATTTTAGACTTAAAATGTTTTCAAATAAAAAAATTGAGATTCATGTGAAGCACAGGCCCGCCATTACTGATAACTTGCATTTTTGGAAAGTATTGTGGGACGATAAGCAGGTGAACAATTTCCTTCAAAGTGAAGGTGAGTTTGAGAATTGTTCTATGAAAGAAGTGTACGACAAGGATGACCAATTCATCGAGGCAACTTAGATTGACATACTTCAGCTCAAGGACAACAATATTCCAAAAGGTCTCATACCTTTGGAAGAATTATTTGATCAACATGACGTGGTAAGAAATCCTACTTTGGTTCCCACAGGAAAAAGGCATAGAAGATGTTAATATCGAAACAGCGGATCAGCCAAAGTTCATAAAGCTTTCAAAATCTTTGTCTCCCGAGGTAAAGACTAAATATGTTTATTTTATTATTGAGTTTTCTGACGTGTTTGCTTGGGATTACATAGATCTAAAGGTGTACAATAAATATATCATTCAACACACCATCCCGATAAAGCCAGATCAAAAGCATTTTATGCAGAAACTCAGGAGAATAAACCCAAAGTTGTTGTCCTCCATTGAGAAGGAATTAAATAGGCTATGTAAAGCAAGTATTATTGTTCCAATTAGATTTTATGATTGGATGTCCAATTTTGTTCCAGTACGAAAGAAGACAAGTGAAATCCGACTATGTATAGAATTCAGAAATCTAAACAAAGTGTTTTTGAAGGACAATTACCCGCTACCTAAAATGGACTGCATACTTCAACGAGTTGTAGGAGCCACCAGGATGTCATTTTTGGATGGTTACTCAGGGTACAATCAAATCATTGTGCATGACAATGATCAGGACAAGACAACATTCACTACACCATGGGGTACGTTTAAATATGCAAAGATGTCGTTCGGTTTGAAGAATGTTGGGGCTACTTTCTAGCGTGCCATGGACATAGCATTCGATAACGAGAAGGATGTCTTCCTTCTTGTTTATTTATATTATTTGACTATTTTTTCAAATTCAGATGATGAACATTTACACCATTTGAGAGTCGTGTTCCAGCGATGTAGAAAATTTGGAATATCTCTTAACCCAAAGAAGTGCCTATTTGTTATGGAAGAAGGAAAGATTCTTGGTCAGATTATCTCAAAGGATGGGATCTGGATAGATCCTTCTAGAGTTGAAGCGATACAACAAATCAATTTCCCTTGCAACAAGAAGGAAATCCAAGCGTTCAACTGTAGGATGAATTTATTACGTAGATTCATTCCCAACTTAGTAGAGCATCTTAGAGAGTTAACTAACATGCTAAAGAAGGAGAATGATGTAAAATGGTCTAAATATGCTCATAAGTCATTCAACTCAGTGAAATTTTCTTTGACCACTGCTCCAGTTTTGACAAGTCCTGATTATTCACTAGATTTCATTATATTTTCTTTCTCTTTTGAGCATACTTTGGTAGCAGTACTAATGCAGAAAAAAGATGGGACAGAGCTGCCAATAACATTCTTCAGCTACATAGTAAGGGATGCAGCCCTCCGATACAACATCATCGAGAAACAGGCCTTGGCTTTGGTTAAAGCACTCAAGGATTTCCGTGTTTATATTTTGCACACACATATTTTGGCATATGTTCCAAATGCAGTTGTTAAAGAAGTAATCATGCAGACAGATCCAGAAGGAAGGAGAGGTAGATTGATAGTAGTGCTCTTAGAGTATGACCTTGAGATCAAGCCCACCAAGCTGATCAAAGGTCAAGGCTTAGCCAAGCTCATGGCTGAGTCAAATATCCATGCACTAGACATCAATCTTATATCAACACTGTCCGATGAGGAAGAAGGTGTAAGTCTCATTCAGGTATCAAATCTCTTTTCATCATCTCCATGATATGATTATATCATTTATGTTTTGCAACATTTGAACCCTCCTTCGGGCATGTAAAAGAGTAAGGGCAGGTCCTTGAAGCTTAAGGCTTCAAAATATTGCATACTAGACAGTGCACTCTACTGGAAAGATCTTGGAGGTGTGTTACTTAATTGCTTAGTTGAAGATGAATCCAAAGAAGTGATGAAGGATTTCCACAAAGGAGATTGTGGAGGTCACTTATACTGGAATACCGCTTCCAACAAAGTACTGAAAGCGGGTTACTATTGGCCAAAATTGTTTGTAGATTTTTACAAGACAGTCATGAGCTACCATGATTGCCAACTTTTCCAAGGTAAATGTAAGATTCTTCCTTTACCATTACAACCCATTTTAGTTCAAGCTCCTTTCTAGCAGTGGGGCTTAGATTTCATTGGTGAGATACATCCACCCTCATCCTCTCAACAAAGATGGATACTTACTGCCATAGACTACTTTACAAGTGGATCGAAGCAATCCCAACCAGACAAGCTACAAACTTTGTTATAATTCAGTTTTTAGAAACTAATATCTTTTCCCGGTTTGGTTGTCCTAGAAATATCATCACGAATAACGCTGCAACCTTCAAATCGAAGAAGATGACAGAATTATGTGACAATTATAACATTAAGTTGGGTCATTCTACAGCATATTATCCACGGGGTAACGGATTCGGAGAATCCTCCAATAAGTCTTTGATCAACATAATAAAAAATATGTTGGAGGCGAATAAGAAGAATTGGCACAAGAAGCTAGTTAATGCACTATGGGCAGATCGGGTAAGAAATAAGAAATCCATTGGCATGTCTCCATTTCAGGTAGTTTACGGTGTTGACACGGCTTTTCCTTCTTCATTGGTTGTCCTGGTCATGAAACTTTTACAAGAATTGGGAAGCGAATAAAATGACATACATCGCTGGATAAACCAAATGATTCACCTACATCAGATGAGAGAAGAAGTGTTTCAGAACACTTCCAAGCTACATGATAAGATCAAGAAAATATATGACAAAAAAACCAATCAAGATGATTTCAAGATTGGTGATGTAGTACTCTGTTGGGATGTTAGGAATGAAGACAAGGGTATGCATGGGAAGTTCGATAATTTATGGAAAGGGCCTTTTAAGATCGCAACTTCTCGTGGACAAAATGCATTTATTCTGGAAGAAATGGATGGACAAGATTGCTTAGGAGGGACATTTAATGGTAGGCTCTTGAAGCACTATCTTTTTTAATCTGAAATTGTGAAAATTTTCTCATCCTCATTGTATATATCAGTTTGATATTCCTGCAAGTGTGAAGTGGAAAAGAACTGGAGTTTGGAGCCCGAAGTGAATTCCATGGAGCTTCATTAAGTTTATACCATTTCCAAGTTTAGTTTTCAGAAAATTAAGTTAATTTTTGAGTCATTTTTCAGTAAATTTCAGTCATTTTCAAAGTCATTTTGTATCATTGAGTTGTCAGCATTTAGTCATGCATTTCAGACAGGTTTTTTTTTTTTTTTTTAACCGTATTGGCTCAATCGTTAGGCACTTGGTCCACGACGTTGTTGACACCTCCAAGGAGCTTCCATCCCCAATAAGGCCGATGTTAGTGTCAGAATTTGAATTCTACCATCAGTGATCAAAATCACTCTTTTCATATTCATCTTAGGGGTCCCACTGAGAATTTTTTTATCATTTCACTAGGTCATGCAAAAGATTCACTCATTGATGGTAGTCCTAGTCATAAAACCTCACCCTCCCTCAAAAATTCACATTTTCTGGCCCACCTTCATGTCTTTCTAACCATAAATCAGTATTGAAAGCTCATTTCACTATGTCATTATGTCATTCAAAGTCGACATGAATTCTGGTCATTCAAGGTCCATTTACGTCACTAGGTTTCTTTTTTCAAGGTTCAATAAAACTCCATTTCATTTCTTAATAAGGCCAGAAAAAGTGTGAGAGTGATTGAATAATACTTTTTTATCATTTGAAGAAGATTTGTCAGCATTTAAATATGATTTTTAAAGGTTGTAATTATGGTTTCAAAGTATGATTTTTATACCAAAGTGTAATTTTATTCAAAAAGAGATGTAATATATCTTTATTTTTTATGTAATTTTGTGCTCATTATATGTAATAAGTATTGTCCCAAGTTGACAACTCAAACTCATATGCCAAATTTAAGATTAGAAAAATCAAAACGTAAAGAGTGCCAAACTCCAGCACATCAACCTGCAAAGAAGAAAATCAAAGTGAAAAAGGTATTCAGCAAAGTTTTCAAAGGTGAAATGAAACATTAGAAAAGTGGGTTCTAAATCAAAAAGATCAATTTCATTCAAGTGTTAAGCCTTCATGAAATCAAATTCAAACTCATTTGTCTCCTACCACCGTTGAGCAAACTCCAAGAGGGAAAAATTTTGAATTTCTGGGCGAAAATTTGCAAAAAATAGAGCAGAGGGAGCACTTCCTTTTGCGGAGATGCACTCTCTTCTGCGAGGGCACACTTGACCAAAAAAGCCAAAAACTCATTCAAACTGCAAAAAATCACTTCCTATGCTTTAAAAACGTTCTCATCGACCTCCAGCAAGTGAGTAAGAGCTAATGCCATAAATTATCCTATCCATCAAGTTCATTTGTTGGGTGTTGTGAATTTTGTTTTAAAATTTGGTGTTTAAATCAATTTTAGAACCCTAATATCTCCCATTTCACTCTTAATTCCCCAAATTGCATCTCCCTACACCTTCATACGTTTCCTACATAGCAAATACTCATTCCTAAACCCATGTATTACAAATTCCCTTTCCCTAACCCTTTTTCCCAATACCCTAAGCCCTAGGTGCTACAACTACCTAAGCTCCTAACCCCAAACCTATAAATAATTTCCCCATCCTAAATTCCACCATATCACTACTCCCTATCCCCTTTCCCATTTCATAAATCCCTAGCATCATCTCCCTCAATTTCCATTTCTCATTCCTCATTACTAAGACCACTTTCCACCATCATCACACTTCCCTAGGGTTTTGACTTTGAAACACCATGGAAGAAGAAGAGAATAGATCATACAGTGAGGGAGAAGAAACAGAGGCTAGAAGGCCACATAAAGGGGGAAGAATACTCAGACTTGATCCAACAAGTACTAGAGAACTTTTGGCATCTCCTATGGAAGTGACATGTTTCAAACATGTTGGGTGTTTTGAGTTATGTGAGAAAATTCAGAGGGTCCAACACCATGCCATGTTGACCAGGCTTTTCATATCCAACCTCCATGACAACCAAGTTACTCTAGCTGGTGTCACCTTTACTATTTCAACTGCCATCATTTCAGCTACCACTGAGATCCCAAATATTGGGGAGAAATGGTTCAAGCACACTAGATTGGAGGAACACTACTATGAGCCTTTCATGAAACCAAGATATAAGAATGAGAAAAAGAGGTTCTTTCCTTTTCTCCACCTCCTCGACATATATGCACCAATGATGAAGATAATCATGAAATACTTTTCATGCAAAGGTATATTTTCAAGACTTTATGCCTATCACATTCATCTTTTAATGCATTTCACTAGGGTAAAGATGCTCAACATACCCTACTACCTTTTCCGGAGCATTGATAAGATGACACTTATTGTTCAAAAAAGGGAGTGTGAACATCAAATGAGAAGTATTTTCCATCATTCCCTTATCAAAATCATAGTCTTATATCATCTCAATGAATTAAACATTGCATGGAGTACCTTCATAGCCAATGATATATTCAAAGATCCATCTACTCAGCATGCACATGTCCCTTCATCATCTCACCCATCCACTTCCATCCCTCCATCTCAGCCCATAGCACATTCATCATTGTTGGGTGTGGAGCCTGATTATCTTGTTTACTTTGTATCACAGCATTGGACCCCTGTACCTTAAATGGGGCGGCAACGCCACCCATAAATTAATTACTGTCGTGGGGGGTCCAGGGGAGGCGGTAGCGACTTTATGGAGCCCCCCCCTGGTGGGGGGTTTCGGGGGCAACACCCCTGAAGCTAAAAACATATGTAAAATTTCCTTGTAAAAGTATAGTAATTTCTAGTCAATCTAGGCCGTTGATTAGGCGGATGATCCGACGGTAGAAGTTATGTTTAGTTTAGGGTTTTTTTCCCTAGAAGGCACCCCCTCGCTTGCATGAGAGTGTTGTATGGCTGTGTATTGTAGGTGTATTCTCGGAGTGAGAAACAGAAAGGGAGACTGTGAGAGAGAACAGAGGATATTACAGTGGATCTGCTGTAGGTTGTGTCTCTTCATTTTGCTGGATAAATAGAAAGGAAGGATTGGCTGTTCGGGGTGGACGTAGCCCAAACTAGGTGAACCACGTATATCTATGTCTCTCAGGTTTTATGTTTTTTGTGTGCTTGTGTTTTTCAGCATATTTTATGTGTTTCATTGCTCTGTAATATTAATTTTCTAACAACTGGTATCAGAGCCGAAGGTATATTTGGCTGATAAAATCGCAGGAAAGAAGGGTTCCTGGTTCGAGTGGGAGCAATGGCGGAAGATGGTAAGTTTAGGGTCGAGAAATTTAACGGCCAAAACTTCCCACTGTGGAAGATGTAGATGGAAGATTCTCTGTATCGGAAAAATCTGTACCTACCATTGAGCGAAAAAACAAATAAGCTGATGGCCATGACAGACGCGGAATGGAACATTCTTGATACAAAGGCACTCGGAACTGTACAGTTATGCCTTGCGGCGTTAGTTGCCTTCAATATTTCGAAGGAAACAACAACAGAGGGTTTGACACAGATGTTAGCAAAACTATATGAAAAACCCTCAGCCTCAAACAAGGTATTTCTTATGAAACGACTATTTAATATGAAGATGTCGGAAAGTGGATCTATTGCAGACCATTTAAATGATTTTAATACAGTTACCAGTCAGTTAAGTTCTGTAGGGGTAAAATTTTATGATGAAGTTAGAGCGCTGTTATTCTTGTGCTCATTGCCAGAGAGTTGGAATGGTTTAGTAATGGCCATTAGTAACTCTGTCTCTGGATCTAGTACTTTAAAGTTTGATGATGTTGTTGGTGCTATCCTTAGCAAGGAAATGCGACGAAAAAGCTCTGGTGAGACATCGGGTAATGCTTTGAGTGCAGAGTCTAGGGGAAGGAGAATGGAAAGAGGAAAGAGCTCAGGATATCACAGTAAATCAGGAAAAGGCAGATCCAAGTCCAGATCAGGGATAGTGTGCTGGAAATGCGGAAATAAAGGACACCTAAAGAAAGATTGTAGATCTTGGAAGGGAAAAGAAGGAGACGCGCAACAAGAAAACAATCATGAAGAAAATGTGATAGGTGATGTGTTACAAGATGCTTTGATTCTTTCTTTCGAAAATGTTATTGATTCCTGGGTAGCATATTCAGGGGCCTCATTCCATGCCACACCTGATAAGAAATATTTTCATGACTATGTTCAAGGATATTTTGGACAAGTCCATTTGGGTGATGATAAACCCTGTAAAATTGTTGGAATGGGTAAGGTTCTTGTAAAACAACATAATGGAAACCAATGGCTATTAAAGGAGGTAAGGCATGTTCCAGATCTAAAGAAAAATCTGATTTCAACAGGGCAGTTAGGCAGTGAAGGTTGTGTGACAACTTTCACAGATAAAGCTTGGAAGGTCACCAAAGGAGCCCTAGTAATAGCAAAAGGTGAAAAGGTTGGTACATTGTATTTAAGCAATGGTATTTCTAAATTTGTTAATGCTTTAACTTCCAAAGGAGCAGATGCAGCATTATTGTTGAATCTTTGGTTAAACTGAGAGGGGGGGGGAATCAGTTTAACACATGCATTAGCTTTTTAAATTTTCATCAAACTTATTTACAGCTTAATATGTGACCAGTCTTAAAATGTTGCAGCAAGTATTAAATTAATGTGACATCAACCTTATTGTGAGAGAAGCAAACAATTAAACAGATTGAGTGGATCATATCAACATATAAGTAACACACATAGAGAAAGAAGATTTAAGTGGAAACCCATAAAAGGAGAAAACCACATCTTGTTATTGTTGTGATGCAAAGGCAAGCTCCAACTCCTTCTCACCACTGTTTTTTTGCAGGCACCAACCTACATGAGGCTCCAACCTTAGTCAGCTACAACTGACAGCTATCAAGCTTCAACTTGATAGGGAAGCTACAACTTCCTCAATTTATCAAAAGAAATGTTTGTTGATTTACCTCAGATATCAGCTTTATTCTGTAGCATCTCTTTTTGCTCCTCTCTTACTTATCTTCTCTGCCTCAATTTTCCATACTCTGCATTCTCTATACTCACTCTCGCTAACCTCTCTATGCATATCAAGTTGATATTATATATACAGAGTTCATAACATGACTGTTTGTATTCCACAAGGAATTTGGGGTGAACAACCATGACTCTTTGGCTTCTGCCTTCTCTTCCTTTGTCCAACTCATTTAAAAAATTATAACAATATGTACAAATTTCAATGTTACCGTGGGATTTTTATTTTCCTTCGGATACTTGCCTTTGCATCACAAACAATATAAAACAATTAAACATTTACATTTTCAGTTTCAATATATAAACTTCACTCAGCCCTTGGCTTGCTGGTTTTGTCCTTTCTATTTCTGTCATGCAACTGTCCTGCATACCTCTGTTTACTGCAACTCTGAGCACCTGTGCATGTATACTTGTTCACTGCAATTTTAAATCCCTTCGCTGCATAACTCTTCAATTCTGCAGTCTCTTTTTACCTACACTTTCAATCTCTAGCTGTGTATGATGCCTTCACATTTCATGGCCCAAACATTTCCCCAATCCAGGCAATCTCACTACATTATTTTATTCTGAGCTGGAAAATTAAGCAAATAGATCAGAATCCTTTAATATCTCAAATGCGAGATTTAAGATATTAAATTAAAATTCTCTCGAAAAAACACCTGCCACACCTTTGTACTCATCCAATTTTAAATCTGACAACTCTTCTAGCGGCGGGAGTTTTCCTTCAAAGGTCATAAACCCTCAATACATCTAATATACTCTTTGGTAATTTTATTCCAACGTACACAAACCATATATATATATATATATATATATATATATATATATATATATATATATATATATATATATATATATATCTTATATTATTCTTCGCCTTCTTTATAATGCGCTCTACATACAATCGAGCCTTTTCGAATACAAAGATTCGAACACATTCATAATTCGTACCTTACGTTTGGAGACGTTCTTTAAAGAAACCATCGATGTCACGTTCATAATTCAGACCTTAGTACTTTAATACAAAAAAAGTCCGACGCCTTTAAACATATACATCAGTGCCTATAGCACCCAACCATGGTTTATAACATTAACATGGCAATTCATATCGCAGGTGATTCACAGGTCCCACCCATACAATAGTGAATTGTAATCGCCCGTACCTTGAGTTATCTTCCGTGCTAATTGAGATGCGACCACTGTTCGATGGACCCGCCTCCAGATCGGACAGCGCATGGCCATATCATGTTCATTCCATCATCGATAGTTAACGCGCGATGGCACACGATGAGGGCGGTATCTCCAAACCGCTTAAGGCCACGTGTCTACCTATAGCATTGATCGCGTTCGAATTGGAAATACAGCTTACCGTGTTGAACTTTCGCGAAAACCACCGAGTTGAACTCCAAACCGTCGTTATTGTTCATTCCTTCGTGGTTCCGGTTACTCCCCTTACTCCAGGTTCCATCTTCAACGCAATTCAATTGTTTACTAATTCCTTCACAACTGCGTCCAAGGCTTCGCTCTTCTGCATATGTTCTCACGACATTTCACTATCATAATCCAGCGCCTCTGTTGGCTCCCATTGGCTCTAACACCTTCTATCATTCATCCTCGAAACAAAGTTTCTCACGCGTACGCATCTAATTCTTCTTGAACTCGAAGTCCACCACACAGAGATTAATCAATAATAGAGGAATTTAAGAGACCGATCACTCTGAGGTTGATTCACCGAAACTTGCACTTATGGCTTCAAGTTTTAACATAGAGCTTTAATAGGCACACGATTCGCTACCACAGTATCACCAATAACCCTCCAGGGGCGTACAAGAATACTATTAAGTTTAGTCATGGACCGGACTACAATCTCAATCCCTTCTACAGAGATTCCTATTGCACGCTGGTCATATTCCTTGAATGCATCAACACATTAAGGTTGGGTTTCAACACAGGATCCCATCATCCCTTTCTCAAGCGCTCTCATCATTTAATATACACATAGACTCAACCAAGTTACAGAGTACACTTAGAAGCTGGCCGTATCTCTCCTACACTTTATGCAGCCAAGTGCAGCCTCTATGTAGGTCTCCTCTACAGTTCTATGCAGCTTATGTAGTTCTCTACTGCCTCTGTTCCCTGTCTTCTACTTTGCCTTATTGTTGATTCAGGTGCTACTCCTTTCTGCTCCTTTGCCATCAATGACAACATTTCCAACAGTCTCCCGCTTTGGCATTGATGGCAACACCTTCACCAATAATCCAATGCTTCCTCCAAGTCTTCCTCTGCCTGGCTTTTTTTAGAAGATCCTATCTTCTGTTACTTGCTTTTCCTCCCCCTTTGACATCAATGGCAAAGGGTTGCACATTTCCTAGTGTGCTTTCTATCTCTTCATTTCCTGTCTCTGAGATGTGTTTAGGCCTTATTCTTCTGACTTTGTACCTTGCTGCTCCAAACTGGTGTACACGAGTTGTTGAGAGAACACTTTTGAGAATATTTGAACTTTTCTATACATAGGTGATGATAACCACATATAATCAGATTTGTATAATCAGGGATGCATCATTGGATCAATACTTAAGGATTGTGAATGCTCCATGTGACATATAAAGCTTGCTTCGGCTATACTTCTATGTATATTATAATCTTCATCTGAAATCCATATCTATTGAGGAAATTGTAGGTGGAGTATGTCTTCTTTTGCAATACACATTTGCATTACCACACCTGTTCAATTATGATAATGATGCCAATATATCTTTTATAGCTGTGATTCACTTTTCTTGCCTGTTGGTGATGATATGAGCTAGGATGCTGATAATGATATTACAGTTAATAGCTGAAAGGTCCTTATTGTTGTTGTGAACAATGAATCAAACTAAAGTTTACAACTTATTGTGAGATTAGGTGATCTTTCAATTTAAGAGACCAAATACCAACTTTACTGCTTGCACATTGCACTTTCAAGAACAAACCCTTGAGGCTAGACACATTCAATGTATTAGTCAAACTCACTTATCAATCATGCAATTTTCTTCATGACATAAGGAGGTATGTATGTCAATGGTCAACTTCTCTTTACTGATCAAATAGTCCTTCATACTCCAGATATTTTAACTGTTCTATCATGAAGATCTTCCACACAACTTAAAGTTGTTTGATTGAAGTCTCAACAACCAAACTTCACATAGTTTATGAATAATCCTAAGTCAGAGGCCTTGAAGATATATAAGTGCTGACCTACGAAAGACATTCAATTATAGAGAAAAAGATATTGCTTCAATGTTCAATATAATGTTTCAAGAGTAAACAAAAATATTGATCCTTTAGCCTTTTCATTGACTTTTTTATGCTGGATGTACTCTTGCCATAATCCTTTGATCCTGAGGACCTGTTTCATGCTTCCCTTGCTCGCTGATCTCCCGCTGGAATGATGTTTTCGTTTCTGTTCTCCCCCTGAAACCATGCTTTCTCTTCATATCAGAGAGTAGCATCTACAGATACTACCCCTAGTCTATCTCTCAAATATTCAAATGGTTCTCTAGCAAGAGGTTTGGTAAATATATCTGCTGTCTGTTCTTTTGTTGGTACATACTCCAGCTTTACTACCTTCTGAGCCACTTGTTCTCGGAGAAAATGATACTTGATTGGGATATGTTTAGTTTTTGAAAGAAGCACAGGATTTTTTGATATGCTTATAGCACTTGTATTATCACATTTGATTGAGATAGGTTCATCAATGCTTACCTTCATGTCTTGGAGGGTTTGCTTCATCCACATGACTTGTGTACAACATGTTGTTGCTGCTATGTATTCTACTTCTGCTGTAGATAGAGAAATAGATGTTTGTTTCTTGCTTAGCCATGCCACCAGACTTTCTCCTAGATAGAATGCACCTCCACTTGTGCTTTTCCTGTCATCCACACAGCTGGCTCAATCTGCATCTGTGTATGCTGTCAAAGTGAAGCTTTTGCCTTTTGGATACCAAAGTCCATACTGTGCAGTTCCTTGTAAATATCTGAATATTCTTTTAACTGCTAGAAGGTGATTTTGTTTAGGTGCTGCTTGATATCTAGCCACAAGTCCTACTGCTAGCATGATGTCTGGTCCTGATGCTGTCAGGTACAACAGACTTCCTATCATGGATTTGTAGAGTTTTTGATCTATATCAGCAGATCCATCATCAGCACATAGCTTGCATCCCGTGATCATGGGAGTTGACACAGGTTTGCAGTCTTCCATTTTGAACTTTTTCAACATTTCTTTTAAGTATTTTTCTTGTGATATGAATGTACCTTGTTCTTTTGCTAAATTTGAAGTCCTAAATAGAAACTGATCTCTCAAATCATAGACATCTCAAACTCTGATTTCATCTCCTCAGCAAATCGTTTTGCTAGCTCATCTCTGTTGCTTCCAAACATAATGTCATCAACATATACTACAACAATCAGGAGTTCATTTTCATGGGCTTTTATGTATAGATTGTTGTCTACTCCTCCTCTCTTAAAGCCTTGTTTTTGCAAGCATTTATCCAGCCTTGAGTACTAAGCACGAGGAGCTTGCTTTAGTCCATATAGAGCCTTCTTTAGTCTGCATACATAGTCTTATTTGTCTGTTAATGAGAAGCCTTCTGGTTGTTCCATGTAGACTTCTTCTTCTAGATCTCCATTCAGAAATGCAAATTTCACATCCATTTGATATACCTTGAAGTCTTGGTAGCATGAAGAGGCCATAAACATTTTGATAGCTTCCATTCTGGCTACAGGGGAAAAATTTTCCTCGTAATCAAGTCCTTCGATTTGTGAATATCCTTTGCAAACAAGTCTTGCTTTATTCCTAATTACCTGTCCTTGCTCATTCAATTTATTTTTGAATACCCATTTTGAGCCTATGACATTTTTCTCAGTGGGTCTAAGGACTAATTCCCAGGTATTGTTCTTCTCAATTTGGTCCAATTCTTCATTCATAGCATTCACCCAATACTTGTCCTTGCTGGCTTCTTCAAACTTCTTTGGCTCTATTTGTGATAACATGGCTATGTATACCTCTTCTGTTTGTTCAGTTATTTGCCTTCTTGTCTGGACCCTTGCTCTCTTGTCTCCAATGATCTGATCTTCTGGATGGTTCTTCTGAGTGTATCTTGAGGGTGCTTTCGATCTCAGTTCAACATCTTTTGTTGTCTTGCTTATTTCATTATCATCTTGGTTTTCTTCTTCATGGTTGTCTGATGAACTGATGTAGTCTATACCTCTTGTATTGTTTGGAAGTTCTTCATCAAATCTCACATCAATGCTTTCTACTATTTTTCGAAGAGTCTTGTTGTAGCACCTATACCCTTTACTTTTGGATGCATATCCTAGAAATATCTCTTCATCTGCTCTTGCATCAAATTTCCCAAGATTTTCATCATTATTATTTATATAACACTTGCTTCCAAATATTCTAAAGTTCTTGATTGAAGCTGGTTTACCATGCCATAGTTCATAGGGATTCTTGTCACTGCTTGGCCTTAAATGGGCTTTGTTTAGAATATGCACGGCTGTGTGTACTGCTTCTGCCCAGAAGGTTTGAGGAATATTACTCTCTTGCATCATGGTTTTGGCTATTTGCTGTACATACCTATTTTGTCTCTCTGCTACTCCATTTTGCTGAGGTGTCCCTGCAATAGTAAATTGTTGCTTATCCCATGTTCATTGCATAGGTCTGCAAAGTTATAATATGTGAATTCACCTCCTATGTCTGATCTGATGCATTTTAGCTTGCATCCTGTTTGATTTTCTGCTAATGCTTTGAATATCTTAAATTTCTCCAGTGCTTCCGATTTATTCTTGAGAAATGAAACCCATTTCATTCTGGAGAAATCATCTATTATCAGCATGAAGTAGGATTCTCCACTTGGTGTTTTGGTTCTTGCAGGTCCACACAGGTCCATGTGCACAAGCTGGAGTGGTCTTCTTGTTGATATCTCATCTTTGGCTTTAAAGGATGTGCGGGTCTGTTTGCCCAATTGACAAGATTCGCATAAGGTATTAGAAGGCCTTTTTATTTCTGGCATGTCTCTGACAGCTTTCTTCTTGCTCAGTCTGATGATATGAACGAAGCTGAGATGTCCCAATCTCCTATGCCATAACCATGACTCCTCAAATTTGCTAAGATGGCATGTTTCATCTTCCTCTTTCACTATGTAAACATTACTCTCTGTTCGAACACCTTTGAGCAGAGTCTTACCTGTGGTGCTTGATTTGACTTCACAGTCTTGTGCTCTGAAAAGAACTTCGCAACCTTTATCACAAATGTGACTGACACTCAGCAAATTTGCTTTCAACCCATCTACAAATAGTACATCTTGGGCTTTACCTCTACCATTATCTAAGCTGACTGAGCCCTTTCCCTTGATTTTTCCTGATTTTTCATTGCCAAAAGTAACATTACCAATTTTATTTTCGTCAAAAGTTATAAATTTGCTTCTGTCTCCAGTCATATGTTTTGAGCAGCCACTGTCCAGATACCATTGGCTTTTCAAGTCTTTAGCAGTTAGAGCCAGGTCACACTTATTCACCTTCTTTTTCCATTGGAAGCATCCTTTTGTTTGGTATCTTTTGTGAGATGATGAATCGCATCCTCTCAGAGGACATTTGGAAGGCATATGTCCAATTTTATTGCATACACAACATTTGATCATAATTTTTGAAAAAATGTGAGTATGAACAAAATTTCTTTGATTCATAAACCCCCTTGAGGTGTTGAATATCAATCTTTGTCCATATTTTCTACACTCAATGATTTTATGGCCAAATTCCTTACAATAAAAACAGTAACCATAGAAACTATTTGCATACCTGATGTAAGGTTGTCTTCTCCATTTGTTTGCTTGAGACAGTCTCTTCACTGTTTGCATCTTTTGCTGGTTTGAAGTACTCCTCTTTGCATGAAAGTATGCAGCAATGTGTCCCAGCTTGTGGCAGACATAACAGGTGGCATTTTTCATAGGAGGGAAGAATATCCTTTGATGGCTTCCGAATTTGACATACTCAGGGGTATATGAATCTTTTTCTGTTGTCTGATTATTTATTTCATTCTTTGTTATTAGAGGATTCTTCTGGGTTCTGTCTCCCTCCTTACATGTTTCTTCTTTTGTAGGAATTATTTGAGCTACTTCATCATCCTTCTTTGCTTTTACAAAAATAATCTCTTTGTTTTCTTTTTCTTTGCTTTTACTTGATTCTCCTTCATAGCCTATCCCAGTTTTTATCATAGGAGATCTTTGAGCATCCAGAATTTCGTTCAACTTACCAAATCTTGTTGTTTGAGAAGAATTTATAGCCACTTTCCTTTGAGAATTTTCTAATTTCTTCCTGATACATACTACTTCTTCTTCCAACTTCTCTTGTTCCTAAATTTTCTCCTTGATTTGCTTAAGTAACATGTCTTCTATCTTCTTGGCTTCTTCAAGCTCTATATTTAGCTGCATGAGGACTTCTGAATTCTGTTCTTTTCGTACATACTTGAGGAGAATGTCCTTTTGTTTCCTGCACTTCAGTTTGAGTCTATCAATCTCCTCCAGGGCACTTCTTAGCTCCCCCTCAAGGTCGACTTCACCTTCTTCTTCTTCATCTTCTAGCAGGAGTCCTTCAAGTTCTTCTATGGCCATCAATAAAAATTCAGAGGTTCCTTCTTCACTTGAGGGTTCATCTGAGTCTTCTGATGCACTGTTGTCTTGTTGAGCATAGAAGGATTTTCTACTAAATTTCTTTCCTTTTTGCTAGTTCTTTGATGTATTTTTCCCTGATTCTTGAGCCTGATTCTTTACTTTCTTGTGAGGACACTTAGCAGCATAGTGTCCAACTCTTCCACAGTTAAAACATTTGAAAGGAAGTTTACTTTTGTATTTACCTAAGCCTCTATCCAATTTCTTGACAAATTTATCCTCTTCTTCATCAGAGGAAGAACATGTATCTTCCTTTTCTTATTTCTTCTTTTCTGTTTTAAAAGCTGCCTCCCTCGTACTTGGCTTCTTCTGTGGGAGTCTCATCTCATAGGCTGTTAGATTTCCAAGTAACTGGTTCATAGTCAAGGTCTCCCAATCATCTGTTTCTTCTATTGCTGACACCTTGGGACTAAACCTGGATGGAAGAGATCTTAGAATATTTTGCACAATTATACTTTCTGGTATGGTTTCTCCAAGGGCTTTCATATTGTTAACAATTTCTGCAACTCTTAAAAAGAAGCTGCCAACATCTTCATCATCATTCATTTTTAAATTTTCAAACTAGGCTCTATATACTTGAAGTTTGGAAGTCTTTACCTTTTTATTTCCCTCATGGATATTCTCTAGAGTGTCCCACATATCTTTGGCAGTCTTACTATGCATTATTTTGATAAATTCAGCTTCACAAAGTCCACTTAATATTGCATTCATGGCCTTTGCATTTGCTACAAATTCTTGTTTAGCTTATCTTTCTGGGTCAGTTGCCTTTGAGGCATATCCAAATTCTACAGCAGCCCATACCTCTATTCCTAGAGACATTATGTATGCTCTCATTCTGATTTTCCAGAAGGCATAATTAGCACCAGTGAAGAAAGAGGCTTTATTGGTTGAGCTTCCTTCTTGACTAGCCATCCTAGGAGCCTAGGATCTCCTTTCAGTGATTAAACTGGTACAAAAGGAACCTGGCTCTGATACCAATTGTTGAATATTTGGTTAAACTGAGAGGGGGGGGGGGGGGTGAATCAACTTAACACATGCATTAGCTTTTTAAATTTTCATCAAACTTATTTATAGCTTAATATGTGACCAGTCTTAAAATGTTGCGGCAAGTATTAAATTAATGTGACATCAACCTTATTGTGAGAGAAAAAAAAAATTAAACAGATTGAGTGGATCATATCAACATATAAGTAACACACATAGAGACAACAGAGTTAAGTGGAAACCCATAAAGGGAGAAAACTACATATTATTATTGTTGTGATGCAAAGGCAAGCTCCAACTCCCTCTCACCATTGTTTTTTTGCAGGCACCAACCTACAGGAGGCTCCAACCTCAGTCAGCTACAACTGACAGCTATCAAGCTTCAACTTGATAGGGAAGCTACAACTTCCTCAATTTATCGAAAGAAATGTTTGCTAATTTACCTCAGATATCAACTCTATTCTGTAGCATCTCTTTCTGTTCCTCTCTTACTTATCTTCTCTGCCTCAATTTTCCATACTCTGCATTCTCTATATTCACTCTCCCTAACCTCTCTATGCATATCAAGTTGATATTATATATATAGAGTTCATCACATGACTGTTTGTATTCCACAAGGAATTTGGAGTGAACAACCATGACTCTTTGGCTTCTGACTTCTCTTCCTTTGTCTAACTCATTTAAAAAATTATAAAAATATGTACAAATTTCAATGTTACAGTGGGATTTTTCTTTTCCTTCGGATACTTGACTTTGCATCACAAACAATATAAAACAATTAAGCATTTACATTTTTAGTTTCAATATATAAACTTCACTCAGCCTTTGGCTTGCTGGTTTTGTCCTTTCTATTGCTGTCATGCAACTGTCCTGCATACCTCTGTTTACTGCAACTCTGAGCACCTGTGCATGTATACCTGTTCACTGAAATTTTAAATCCCTTCGCTACATACCTCTTCAATTATGTAGTCTCTTTTTACCTACACTTTCAATCTCTAGCTGTGTATAATGCCTTCACATTTCATGGCCCAAACATATTCCCAATCCGGGCAATTTCACTACATTATTTTATTCTGAGCTGGAAAATTAAGCAAATAGATCAGAATCCTTTAATATCTCAAATGGGAGATTTGAGATATTAAATTAAAATTCTCTCGACAAAACACCTACCACACCTTTGTACTCATCCAATTTTAAATCTGACAATTCTCCTAGCGGCGGGAGTTTTCCTTCAAAGATCATAAACCCTCAATACATCTAATATACTCTTTGGTAATTTTATTCCAACACACACAGACCATATATATATATATATCTTATATTATAATCTTGGCCTTCTTTATAATGCGCTCTACATACAATTGGAGCCTTTCTTTAATACAAAGATTTAGACCACGTTCATAATTCAGACCTTACGTTTGGAGCCATTCTTTAATACAAAAACTCAGACCACATTCATAATTCAGACCTTAGCACTTTAATAAAAAAAATCCGACGCCTTTAAACATATACATCAGTGCCTATAGCACCCAACCATGGTTTATAACATTAATATAGCAATTCATATCACGGGTGATTCACGGGTCCCACATACACAATAGCGAATTGTAATCACCCGTACCTTGAGTTATCTTCTGTGCTAATTGACGTGCGACCACCGTTCGATGGACCCGCCTCCAAATCGGACAGCGCATGGCCATATCGCGTTCATTCTATCGTCGATGGTTAACACGCGATGAGGGCAGTATCTCCAAACCGCTTAAGGCCACGTGTCTGCCTATGGCATAGATCGCGTTCGAATTGGAAATACAGCTTACCGTCTTGAACTTGCGTGAAAACTGCTGGGTTGAACTCCAAACCGTCATTACTGTTCATTCCTTCGTGGTTCTAGTTACTCACCTTACTCCAGGTTCCATCTTCAATGCAATTCAATTGTTTAATAATTCCTTCACAACTGCGTCCAAAGCTTCGCTCTTCTGCATATGTTCTCATGGCATTTCACTATCATAATCCAGCACCTCTGTTGGCTCCCACTGGCTCTAACACCTTCTATAATCCATCCTCGAAACAGATTTTCTCACGCGTACACATCTAATTCTTCTTGAGCTCGAAGTCCACCACACAAATATTAATCAATAATAGAGGAATTTGAGAGACCGATCACTCTGAGGTTGATTCACTGAAACTTGCACTCATGGCTTCAAGTTTTAACACAGAGCTTTAATAGGCACATGATTCGTGACCACAGTATCACCAATAACCCTCCAGGGGCGTACAGGAATACTATTAAGTTTAGTCATGGACCGGACTACAATCTCAATCCCTTCTACAGAGAATCCTATTGAACGCTGGTCATACTCCTTGAATGCATCAACACATTAAGGTTGGGTTTCAACACAGGATCCCATCATCCCTTTCTCAAGCGCTCTCATCATTTAATATACACATAGACTCAACCAAGTTACAGAGTAATACTCTAGGTTGGCCAGATCCTCCTACACTTTATGCAACCAAGTGCAGCCTCTATGCAGGTCTCCTCTACAGTTCTATGCAGCCTATGCAGTTCTCTACTGCCTCTATTCCCTGTCTTCTACTTTGCCTTATTGCTAATTCGGGTGCTACTCCTTTATGCTCCTTTGCCATAAATGACAACATTTCCAACAATTATGGCATCATAGGCTCGGACACATGAGTGAGAACGGGATGAAGATTCTTCACTCAAGAAATTTTTTACCAGGTTTGAAGAATGTTGATTTGGATTTATGTGAAAATTGCATTTATGGAAAACAAAAGAGAGTCAGATTTCTCAGAGTTGGGAAAGAAAAGAAGAGCGAAAAATTAGTGCTTGTGCATACAGATGTATGGGGACCTGCTCAGGTATCATCTCTTGGTGGCTCTCGCTATTATGTTACGTTTATTGATGATGCAACTAGAAAAACTTGGATTTATTGTATTCAAAATTAATCTGATGTATTTGATGCTTTCAAGAAATGGAAAGCTTTGGTTGAGATTGAGACAGGAAAGAAGTTGAAGTGTCTCAGATCAGACAATGGAGGTGAATATTGCAGCAAAGAGTTTGATAGGTACTGTTCAGAGCATGGAATTCATAGAGAGAAGATAGCTCCAAGAACACCACAAGAAAATGGTGTGTCAGAAAGGATGAACAGAACAATCATGGAGTGTGCAAGGTGCATGAGATTGCATGCAAGATTGCCTTTACAATTTTGGGCAGATGCCGTAGATACTGTTGTTTATCTAAAAAACAAAGGGCCTTCAAGTTCCTTTAATGGTGGTATTCCAGAGGAAGCATGGACAGGTAAAAAGGTAAACTAATATTTTTTATAGCCTTTTGGTTGTGAGGCCTTTGTCCATATTAATAAAGAAAATATAACAAAGCTTGAGGCAAAATCAAAGAAATTTACCTTTATTGGATATGGTGTTAATGATTTTGGTTATCACTTATATGATTATGAAAATCACAAAATCATTAGGAGCAGAGATGTAATATTCAATGAAAAGGTCTTGTATAAGAATGAGTTGCAGGAAAAGAAACAGGAAAAAGAAAGCAAGGAATACACGGTTCTTGATGAGATAACTGAAAAAGTAAAGGTGCCTGAAAATAATAATAATCAACAACCATAGCAACAACAACCACCACAACAGCAACAGGCACCTCAAACACCTAAAAGTGGTGTTAGAAGATCTACCAGGATAAGTAGACCCCCTGAACGATACTCTCCTTCATTATATTATTTATTGTTGACTGATTCTGGTGAACCCAAATGTTATGAAGAAGCAATGCAGGTTGAAAGTAGGAAGAAGTGGGAGCTAGCCATGGAAGAAGAGATGGACTCCTTAATGCATAATCAGACTTGGGACTTAGTCAGGTTACCTGTAGGTAAAACTACATTGCAGAATAAATGGGTTTACAGGCTGAAGGAAGAAGATGGAGGAAAACAGAGATACAAAGCTAGACTTGTGGTGAAGGGGTTTGCACAGAAGAAAGGTATTGATTTTGATGAAATATTTTCTCCTGTTGTTAATATGACTTCAATCAGAACTATTTTAAGTCTTGTAGCAGCGGAAGATTTACATCTTGAACAGTTAGATGTAATGACAACATTTCTCCATGGAGATTTGGAGGAAGAGATCTACATGGAGCAACCAGAAGGATATGAGGTCAAAGGGAAAGAAAAATTGGTGTGCAGGTTAAAGAAGAGCTTGCATGGATTAAAACAGGCTCCAAGGCAGTGGTATCTAAAATTTGACAAGTTTATGTCTGAGCAAGGTTATACTAGATGTCACTCTAATCATTGTGTTTATCTAAAAAGGCAAAATGATGGCAGCTATATTATATTGTTATTGTATGTAGATGACATGCTTGTTGCAGGGTCTAACATGTAGGAAATAAATGTGCTCAAAAGAAAATTGACAAATTCATTTGCAATGAAGGATTTGGAGCTGCAAAACAAATCCTTGGTATGAGAATAACTAGAGACAGGAAAAATCGAAAATTAACACTGTCTCAGAATGAGTACATACAAAAGGTGTTGAAAAGATTTAATATGCAAAATGAAAAACCAGTTAGTCTAAAGACCCAAGAAGAAATGGACTATATGTCTAAAGTTCCATATGCATTAGCAGTTGGAAGCTTAATGCATGCAATGGTCTGCACAAGGCCTGATATTGCACATGCAGTGGGAGTTGTAAGCAGGTACATGAATAATCCGGGAAAAGAACATTGGATGGCAGTAAAATGGATTCTCATATATTTGAGAGGTACCACAAATCAAGCATTATGCTTTGGTGGTTCAAACATTGCTCTACAGGGATATGTTGATGCAGATATGGCAGGTGACAGAGATAACAGGAGGAGCACTATAGGATATGTATTTACTGTAGGTGGAACAGCTGTTAGTTGGGTTTCAAAAATCCAAAGTGTTGTTGCACTTTCAACAATAGAAGCATAGTATGTTGCTGCTACAGAGGCTAGTAAAGAAATGATTTGGTTACAAAGGTTTAAGGATGAATTAGGTAAGAAGCATGATATGGGCACGCTATACAGTGATAGCCAAAGTGTCATTCATCTTGTAAAGAACTCAGCATTTCATTCTAGGACTAAACATATACATCTCAAGTACCATTTCATACGATCAATATTGGAAGATGGAGAGTTGAAGCTGGAAAAGATACACACTAGCCAGAATCCTGCAGATATGCTAACAAAAGTTGTAACCAGGGAGAAACTGAGAATGTGCTCAGTTTCAATTGGTCTTCAAGGATGACGATGAAGATGAGGAACAACCATGTCCAAAGAGGAGTCATTGTCCAGCAAATGAAGCAGCGATGGAGTTGCTACAATCAGTCTCCAAGTGGGAGATTGTTGGGTGTGGAGCCTGATTATCTTGTTTACTTTGTATCACAGCTTTGGACCCCCGTACCTTAAATGGGGCGGCAACGCCGCCCGAAATTTAATCGCTGCCGTGGGGGGTCCAGGGGGGGGCGGCAGCGCTTTTCGGAGCCCCCCCCTGGTGGGGGGTTTCGGGGGCAGTGCCCCCGAAGCTAAAAATAGATGTAAAATTGCCTTGTAAAAGTATAGTAATTTCTAGTCAATCTGGGTTGTTGGTTAGGCGGATGATCTGATGGTAGAAGTTATGTTTAGTTTAGGGTTTTTTGCCCTAGAAGGCACCCCCTCGCTTGTATGAGGGTATTGTATTGCGGCTGTGTATTGTAGGTGTATTCTCGGAGTGAGAAACAGAAAGGGAGACTGTGAGAGAGAATAGAGGATATTACAGTGGATCTGCTGTAGGTTGTGTCTCTTCATTTTGCTGGATAAATAGAAAGGAAGGACTGGTTGTTCGGGGTGGACGTTGCCCAAACTGGGTGAACCGCGTATATATGTGTCTCTCTGGTTTTATGTGTTTTGTGTGCTTGTGTTTTTCAGCATATTTTATGTGTTTCATTGCTATGTAATATTTAATTTTCTAACAATCATCATCAGATCAGTCCCATTCACCCATTTCACCTCCTTCATCTCCATTTCATCATGACATTGGATCACCTAGTAGGATTGAGGTTAGTGAGCCTAAGAAGACTAATGTGGTGGAGGTTGAGCCATTGCCAAAAAACTACCAGAGAGTTGAGCCATTAAATACTTGATGGTTGCATGTTCAGTGTGAACAAAGGTATGTTATCCAGTTACATAATGCCTGAATTTGTTCAAAGCATGGAAAATGGCTAACATCTCCTTCTCAGTAACAATATAATTCAGTTAGGCCTTATACAAGTTCTTGTTGATGAAATAAATGGCATAAGGGATTTTGTCCTCTAATTGTCCTAACACTGCCCCTACAGCTTTGTCGGATGCATCAGTGTGGATGTGGAAAGGCATAGTCCAATTTGGACCTCGGAGGATGGGGGCAGTAGTCAAATTTTCCTTAATGAGCTCGAAAGCCTCTTGAAAAGGACCAGACCAAATAAACTCATAATACTTGGCCAATAACCCAAATAATGGCGAAGCCATCTTGCTGAAATCTTTGATGAACCTTCTATAGTAACCAGCTAAGCCTAAGAAACTCCTGACATCCTTTCTTCTTTTGAGGAGCAGGTACCCTTTTGATGATAGTGATTTTGTTTGGGTCTACCTGTATTCCTTCTTGGGATATGGAGTGTCCTAATACAACCCCTACTTTCTTCAAGAATTCACACTTTTCTGGGCTCAAGGAGAGATGCATCTCAATACACCTTCTTAGTACTTTACTCAAATTGGAGAGAGCTTCCTGGAAGTCATCCCCATATGGTATGAAATCATCCATGTAGATTTCTACAGAGTCATGGACTAACTCAGAAAAGATGCTCAGGACAGCTCTTTGGAAGGTTGCTGGGGCATTGCACAACCCAAAGGGTAGGACTCTATAAGTGAAGGTACCCCAAGGGCAGGTGAAAGTATTATTATCCTGGTCTTCAAGGCTGATTTAAATTTGATTGTACCCACTAAACCCATCTAAGAAGGAAAATAACTTCTTCCCCGCAAGGCCATCCAGGACTTGGTCTATAAAGGGAAAAGGGAAATGGTCTTTCTTGGTGGCTTTGTTAAGTTCTCGATAGTCAAAAAAAATTCGCCACTTCCCATTCTTCTTTGGGAATAGGACAAGAGGGGATACCCACTCACTATCTGATATATGATATATGAGCCCTAAATCCACTAGTTTCTGCAACTCCTCTTTGACTATGTCCTTCAGAGTCGGGTTCATCCTTCTTTGGGGTTGTCTCATAGGTTTGCATCCTTCTTTTATGTAAACGTGATGTCTGCATACTTAAGGATGCACCCCTTTCATGTCTTTGTAATCCTAAGTAAATGCTTCAACATTTTATTTCAAAATATGGCATATCTGCTTCTCTTCTTCATTCAAGAGGTTTGGGTTGATTTTAAGAGATCTGGATGGGCCAAACTCAATAGCCTTGGTGGTTTCAGAGGTTGACTCAATTGAGTGCACTTCCATCCAAGGTTGGCTTTCAGACTCTTTGACTAAGGTTTCGAGAGGAATGTTAGTGGAGGACTTATTTTGAATGGCATGGTCGATGAGTTCATCTTCATCAAGCTTCCCCCCTCTAAGAATAACATCTACGGTGCATATAGGGGCAGTGTAATATAACTCATCTTCTTCATCCTCCAACCATATAGGGAGATCATGATCAATGGAAGGCTGGGTTGGAGAATATAAAACTAGCTTTAGACAAAGGCCCATTTTTTATAGTCATGTTTCTGACCCGACAACTAATATAAGCATTTGCAGTGGCTAACTAAGGTCTCCCTAAGATGAGAAAATAACCATTAAACTTGGTTTTTGGTTGCAGGACCAGGAAATCTGTAGGATAATCCCAAGAGTCAATGGTAACCATAACATCCTCAACAATTCCTTCTGGAGTTACTATGGACTGATTTTCAAGTTGCATAATTGTTGTGGTTTTCCTCAAAGTCCCTTGGAGATTAAGTTTCAACATAGTTTCCTTGCTCATCACATTGAATTAGCCCCTATATCAATCAAAGTGTTGGGGACTATGACAACATTTATATGCACATCAACAACTGGACTACCAGGGTCCAGGTACTTTGGAAATATCACCCTTCCCAGCATTAGGTCAGATAGTTGTCATACCACATTTATGGTGGGGGTATCTCTCTTCCTTCTCCTAGGTTTCTTGAATAACTTTTCTTTCATGAGCCTATTGTAGATAGGAAAATCCTTAATGGCCTAGAGGAGTGGTATCTTTACACACAAATTTTCCAATTCTCCCAGGAGTTCAGTCTCTTCTAGGGTGTGCTGACTAGGGTGGATCAAGCGCTCAGGAAAAGGAGGTTGTTGGATCTGAGTGTTACCTTCTTCATTTTCCTCCTCAACCTCTACAGGTGGAGATGGAGGATGGTTATCTGGGAGTACTCTTCTCGACCTGAGATTAACCTCATGTATCTCCACAACATAAGCTGGATAGGATGTTTCTCCACTGGGAGCCTGCTATGCATGTCTGTTGTTCAGGTTCGAATTGGGTTGTGCAGGTATTTGAGGTAGCCTAGGCGGAGCAAGATGAGTAAGCTAAGGTTGAGGTTGGGGTGGAGGCATTAGAGCAGGTGGTTGATTTTTTTGAGGCCTCCACCCTTGGGATGGATTGTTCCATTGAGGTTGTTGTGGAACATACAGCTGGAATGGTTGGTCTACTGGCTGAGGATGATATGAAGGGTTGTAAGGCCAAGTAGGAGGTGTAGACCAGGATGGGGGAGTGGGGGTACTGTACCAAGGTTGCATGGGTGCGCTTTGATTATTGTGAAAATAAGAGTAAGGTGCACCTTGCATACCTTGTTGATATGGCCGAGGGCCTCGAGGCCTTCTCTGGTTGATGAAACATAGTTGCTCTGGCTTTGCTTCCCCACCTTGATATAAATCCTAAGTCCAAGTAAGGAGGGACACTTGTCTGTGGCATGATTATCTTCACAAACTAAGCAAACCTCTATGAAATTCAGTGGACATTCATTTCTTAGGTGCTTCCAAGTACATCTAGGAAAAAATATGGCTAGGGCTCTCTCTGCTTCCTCTTGCTTCCTTTTGACTTGCATTGTGTCCATTTGCAAAGCAAGGGTGTGCAACATATCACTCTTGAATTCCTCTATCATATTCCCAATCTCATGTTTGATGGAGGTGGAAGAGGAAGGGGTATTGGATGTACTTTGGCTATCTCTGCCATTCTTCCTAAATTCCCTAGAATGGTTCCAGAAGAAAGCTTTGATTGTTTCATAGGGTTGTTGGTAGATATCTCCTCCTGATAGAATATTCAAGGTTTCTATCATCTCTTCTCTGATCCCTCGAATAAGTACAAGTTTAAGTGAGTCAGGATCAAGAGTACTATTGGATCTCTTATAGTTCAATTGAAACCTCTCTTCATAGTCCTCTAAGGATTCATCCGACCCTAGAGTCATCCTAAAGATCTCATCCTTAGTTTCCTTGGACCTATAGTAGTCTTTGTATTTGTTGCTGCAGGTCTCTTCCATCTGTGCCCAGGTAGTGATGTTATCCCTAGGCAGACCCATGAACCAGCGCAAGGTTGCATTCCTAAGGGTGGATGGGAATAGCTTCAACTTCTGATCATTAGAGGTGTAGTCATAAGTCCTACAAGCAACAGAAAATTCAAACATGAATGTGTCAAGGTCCTCAAAGGTAAGTCCATGAAAGTGTGGAAGAGCTAAGGGGACAATGTTTTTCATCTTAGTTTCCCCATCTGCCTCTCTTATGGGAAAGGCTCTCTGGATCCTAGCCATGGTTAAGATAGGTGAAGCAGGTCCCTCAGTTGGACCAAGGTCTTCTTCTTCTTCCCCAATAGGTTCCTCGGAGTATTCAGAAGGCTCTCCTATAGGAAGTTTAGTCTCACTGCCACTGAAGAAGAGTGAAGGTTGGCTAGGAGGTGATGTGGGGGTTTTAGGTAAGATTTGTTTTTGAGTATTCCTACTCCTACGAGGCATGAAAATTATATCTCTTTTTTTCTAAATATTTTTGAAATAACATGAAAAGAAAGGAAATCAGAAAAGAATGCTTAAACAAAATCAAAGCATCTACTAGACACCTTCCCGACAACGACGCCAAAAAGTGGTGACCCTTGTATTGCACCAAGAGTGTTGCAACTCCCAAGGGCTGCCCTACTTTACTTTATCAACCTAAGGTTCATACAAAATTGGAGGTGACAGTGCCATATACACAATAGATGCATTTTGTTCATGTCATCCTCTTCTGCTTTATGAAAGGGTGTTATTCCTTAAACTATGATAAAAAATGAAAAGTAAATTGCTAGAAGGAAATGACAGAAAGGAAACTAACTTAATTTTCAGAAAGGAAATGACAGAAATGAAACTAATTTAATGTGCAGAAAGGAAATGACAGAAATGAAACTAATTTAATGTGCAGAAAGGAAATGACAGAAAGGAAACTAATTTAATATGAAAAAGGAAATGATTGAAAAGAAATTAAACTAAGTTGCACCTAGCTAGGCCAATCGGCTAAACACACCCTACTTATCCTCTAATCTATTTACCATTCTATCATGCTTCTAACCATGCAACTACTCATGATAAACTAAACTTGACAAAGTGTGGCTTGCATTTTGGAGGAAAAAGGGCTAAAGGTTCTAATGGAGGGCTCAACACATGAAACAAGGCTTAGAGGTGGAAAGAGAGGGTTTAAACCTTATAAAAGCTTTATTATGGCGCAAAAATTATTTGGAGTGGAATGATTTAAAAAGTGTGATGGCAGAGTTGCGATGGATGGCTGGCAGTGCGATATACGATATCGCAATCGCAATATCGCAAAGTTGGAGGGGTAGCATAAGTGTTGTTCAGGAGCAGGAGAAAATTGCGAAATGCGATGGGATAATGTCGCAGTGGGACTGGTGGCAGAGCACAACAACGATTTTGCAATCGACGTTGGGAGCAGAACGTGTTACGAGAACCAAGTAAAATATGTGATTTTCAATGTGCGATGCGGCGGAGTATGGAGGGTTATCGCAAATCGGCGTTTGGAGCAGTAAGCCTTAAAAAAAAAGGAAAACGGTTGTGAAGCGCGATTTGAAAAAAGGCCAAAGGTTGCGATGAGTCGGGTGACGTGGCGGTGGGACTGGTGGCGGAGTGGGATACCAATATCGCAATCGACAGACAGGAGCTGTAAGTCTTAAAAGGAAAAAGGAAAAAGATGCGAAGTGTGATTTGCGAAAAGCGAAGTACGGTAGTGGGAAGTTCGAGGAGCAAGGGAAGAGGTTGAGTTCCAATGTTTTTCAAGCGTTTTGCGTTAAAATGGGTAAGGAAAACATGACTAATAAAAAAAAAGGAATAAGGTTGGTTGAATGGTTTAAGTGTTCTTATGAATAAGAAGGTGGGGGTCGTAGTGAGAATAAGCGGGAGAAAGTGGAAATGGAGGTCGTAACATTAGTGTGCAAATTGTGAATACATAGATGGAGAATGAAGTGGGGAGGCACCACGGAGCTGCTATGGGGTTTTAACAATAATTCCTGCAATCAACATGCTAACTTATGTGCAAAGAAGCAGACAAATGCGTAAAAATACCGTGCAAAGGAACACTGGAAAATGGTAATGCAACTCCACTTTTAATCTCAGAAACGGTGAACAAAAGTCAGTTTTTGGGTCTATGGGAAAGTTCACCCTCCTCGAGCTCTATTGATAGAGATGAGAAGCGGGTCTTGATCCACAATTTTTTTTGTTTTTCTCCTCTATTCTATTACTCACAAGAAAATGAAACCTACAACAGCACATTGAAATCAAAACTAAACAATAATGAAACATAAACAAAATTATCAAAAGCAGAACTAATGAAATGATAGAAAGCAAAGAACAAATATATCAGAGAGGCTGAGGCACATGGATTGGGCCCTAACCCACAAGCCTAGCTCTCTAAAACTTAAATCAATAAAATGACATTAGTATGCTCATTTCATAAAAGAATAACCTTGTACATTTATGAAAGTTTGATCACTAAGTAAAATAATAAAAAGCTCAATAGCTTGCAACAAAGTTACGACCCTTTCTAGCTCTAGTTTTGATATATTTATTCTATATGGTAGCTACCAACAACTCCCCAAAAAATAGTGATTAAGTCCACTTGAATCCAAGTAAACAAAGATTGAGTGCACTCCTCTTTGAGTTGCTTGGCTGCCTCTGGAATTCGAATTGCTGGAGAGAATCCTTTGGCTGCCTTTGGAATTCGAATTGCTGGAGAGAATCCTTAGGATCCTTTGGCTGCCTTTGAGAATTAAGGAGGGTGGACAATCCTCCTATAATTTCTACTTGTTGTCTCCTTCAAGTCTTTATGATACAATTCTTATAAAAATGCTAATAATTCATGATTTTCTGCACTTAACCTCATATTAGGCACTCAGAGTATGTTAGCCTTAATCACCACCTATAATAGCATCATAAAACCAAATAATAATAAAAATACAGAGAAAAATAGATCTAAGAAGGCCAAAAAGGTGACCATTAACCCCTCCAAATATGTCTAATGATGGAGCTCATCAGGCATGTACCCCAAGAGAGGTCGGGGTTGGCCCTCCTACCGGTGACACGTCTTTATTTTAAAATTTGGGCCTGACCCCCGACCTTCTACTTAGGTTGAGGTCATCCCAACACCCCTGGTGCAGTAAATAATTGGGTCAAGGTCGGCCCAAACCCCGACCAAGTTGACCTCCAAACCCTAGCTGACCTCCTGACTTATGAGGTCACAGACTATTAGATCGATCTACAATAGGTCAGGGAAAATCCCGCTGGAGGTCCGAACCTTTTTGCTAACCTCCCGACCTCTGACCTGGCCGTCCTGCTAAACCAAAATTTTGATTTTTAACTTGAATTTTCCATTGTTTCCAGAACTTTAATAGTGTTATAATTTTCTATCTTTTCAGGCTTTTCAATCATTATTATGAGCACATGAATTTCCCATGAATCCATGAAATTTTATAAATAAACTTAGAAAATAATAAATCATCAGTATGACATCAAATCAATAGAACTTTCAAGTGCATTTTCTTCCAAAAGTAATAGATTTGTAACAACCCATTAACAGAGCAAATAAATTCCATTCTCTTTTGCTTAACCACCCTAGTAGCTAGACAAATAATTGAACAAATCTCAACATCTCATGCATGTATAATCAAATGAAAGAATGTGACCACAAGGGATGGAAACAAGACCTCCTTCCCTTCAATTCTGAATGGACAAATTAACATGCAGTATTCTACTAACACTTATATAACAATTTAAAAATGTCATCAACATGAGAATACCAATCATTCCATAATGTTCATTAACACTAATGAGCAATCACTTCTCCCAGTGCACCCAACACCATAATAGTGAAATATTTTTTGCATCTAGAATGTTAGTGCGGGACCATTCATCTCATGAAATCATGCATTCACATTCTCATGTGGATTGTATTCATCAGTTTACGCACAAAAATTGCACAGTGCTAGTAAGATCTTCCATCTAAACAAGAAATATGCCATTATGGCTATTAAAGGATCTTCATGTAGATTGTTGTAAAAGGTAGCCACACCCACACATTATTGAATTAAAATCTTGGCGACACACCATAAATAAATTAGCTCCTCAAATCATAAAGTATTCATTAGTCTTGACACCTTTTAAACATCATAAAAAACAAACCAATAAGCTTATATAAGAAACAAAATATAACCAGTTTTCATACAACAGTGCCATCAGTGAACAACAAAAATTATAGTTCATATTGAAAACATGAAGAACAATTATCTTTGAAATTAATGGGAAAATGAGTCTAAGACAATGAATCTCCACCCAACCATTGACAACTGCAACCAAATTATCACTTGCAGTTTTCATTCCTGAGTCAAATTCTGTAGGTTGAGGGATATTTTTCTTAGGGATTAAACGTAACCTCTAGTTGAGTCAAGGATTCTAGATATTATTCCATCTCCACCCACCAACTGAGTTGCAGTCCATAAAGTGCATAGGGATTCTAGAGACCATTTGTCTCCACCCTTCAGAACTCAACACTATGGTTCCACCTAATTCAGGGATTCCATAACCCACAATAAAATTAAGCTACAACAAGGAAACATCCAAAAATATTCCAGGATTTTTCTAGGAATAACTCCTCCACCCTAGCCCTTAGGGATTTTTTGAGAAACACCATCTCCACCTCTTAGAAAAAGGGGACACAAGAGGCGATTAGTTCCTCACTTGGTGATTTCTTACTGCACCCTTGCCAGCTAAAACATCATTCTTTTGGTGCTGTTTTTTTTTTTTTTTCTAGTCATTCAAGTTATCTCCTCCCTGTAGTTATGTGTGTTGTCTTTCTTTTTCATATATTCCCTATAACTTTTTTTTCTCTTGTTATTCGAATATCTCCCATCAACTCCACTTCCTCCTTCACAACTCGAAATCTATCTTATTTTTCCAGCTGTGTTGTCCCCTGGTTGTTTTAATTCCTTGTTTGTTTGGATTGTCTCCTCCACACAGTAAATCCTACCAACAAATCTTGTCATTCAATGCAACATGTTCCACCTATCTTGTTTTTCCCAAGGTTTTTTAAATGTTGTTTTGTTTACTACAGTGAGTAGCCAACAAATCTTGCTAGCGGGAATCCTACCCATTCTTAAATTTAAAATTTCTTATGCTTTGATATTATCCCCAGCAAGCAACCACCCTAGCCCTCTAGAATATGTGTGCCATTACTTAGCCCTTTTTTTTATCAAAAATATTTACATTCAATACATAAATTTAATTAATTAGGGTTGTCACAAACCCCTCCCCCTTGGGGGAACACCATCCTCGGTGTTCTTTATCCATATGAAACACAAATGACATGCTTAAAAACAAACACATATTGTTTATGGAGCTTTATATACACAAATTTATACAATATTTATAGTTTATATACATTTGCTTCAACTAGAAAACAAAAAAGGATATGTTGCCTTCATTGAATCATCCATTTCCCAAGTGGCTTCCTTGGGCCAAAAGTGCCTCCACTACACTTTTACTTGCCCTATTGCTTGATTCTGGAGCATGAGGCTCCTTTAGTCTAGGATGCATAGTGGACCTGGTTGGAATTCTCCCTTTGGTTCCACCTATAGCACAGATCAATCAATCACATGATTAAAATCATGTACATATATTTTAAGCAAAGAAACTTGGAAAACATCATATATTTTAATTAATGAAGGTAAGGCCAGCCTATAGGCCACTGGTTTTATCCTTTTGAGTATCTCAAAAGCCCACAAAACCATCGTGGTGCCAACTTAGCACACAACCCAATCTTCAAAGAACTCTTCTTGGGTCTAATTCTCAAGTAAACATGTTCCCCAACTTGGAACTCTTTATGCACCTTATGCAGATATGCATATATTTTCTACATTTCCTATGCTACCTTTAAATTTTGCTTAATGATTTGCATTTAGATTTACTAGTATGGTTTGCAAATGTAAACGCACGCTGGTTGGTTGAAACATCATGCGTTGCGGCCAACGATACTTATGGCTTCTTGTTAAGCAATTATCCTTGCCACTTACTCTGGTTGGTTGGCATGGTGGTCATCCTAGCTTAATTTCCTCCCAACAAGTTACTAATATTGGTTGTAAGATTCAAGACTCTTTCTTCTACTCTCAGTTTCATCCTATATCATTACAAGGAAGTATTGAATTCTTAACCTTGTACATAAATAAAACCTTCTATAAATATAAAAAAAAACAAATAAAAATAAAATAATAATAATAATAATAATAACAATAATCAAATACATAAAAACACAACAAAAAAACTTTTATTGTTTCGTTTTCTTTCGACATCATGTCATGCTCTACTTTTCTTTTATGTTGTACTAATCACTTTTAACTTGTAATTTTGAGCTTTGGTCTTCTTGTTTTGTTTTTATCACATGTTTTGGTTCTTTTGTTCATGCTTGCAGTTACTGTCACTTTTATTTGCTTTTAGTTCACATTTTCCTTATGCCATTAATCATTTATAAACATCCCCCTCATTTGCATTTGTTGCTATTATGAGGAAAGGTGAACGTGTGTCGAGTTTGAATCAGTAAAAAGGTGAAAAAGTAGACCAACAAACCACTTTTCCATTGAATCCACCTTGAAATGCACGAATCTCATTGGACTGGTGGCTACAAATTCCATAATTTTTTTTTAGAGTGTCGACTACTAATAACTCAAAATTATTTAACACTTCCTAGTGTTACTACCACAAATATGTGACTTCATATTTTTCTTGTAGCTTCCCTTCCTTCTCAATATAACCAAATATGTATCATTTTCATTGATGATTGTACCCTAGGACTAGGGTTTCAATATAAATACTTATTCAACAATATTACAACTGACAATAAAAAATCTCCATGGGTTGGATGAACTGATATGTAAATTATATATATATATAAGCTGATTATGTCACCGAAGAAGGTAAAAATCATGGGTCTCATATCTTAGAGACTTATCATAGACCAATGTATACTTTTATGAATGATGGTGACAGATGAATACATCCTTTCAAAGACACAAATTTACTTTCGTGTAGTTCAATCTAGGATTCTTCATATATATATATATATATATATATATGAAGAATAAATTTGTATATATATATATATATATATATATATATGAAGAATATATACTACACGAAAGTAAATTTGTATATATATATATATATATATATATATATATATATATGAAGAATCCTAGATTGAACTACACGAAAGTAAATTTGTACAAATTTACTTTCGTATCAAATATATATATATATACAAATTTATATATATATATATATATATATATATATGAAGAATCCTAGATTGAACTACACGAAAGTAAATTTGTGTCTTTGAAAGGATGTATTCATCTGTCACCATCATTCATAAAAGTATACATTGGACTATGATAAGTGCCAATGTATACCTTTATGAATGATGATGATAGATGAATAAATCCTTTCAAAGACACAAATTTACTTTCATGTAGTTCAATCTAGGATTCTTCATATATATATATATATATATATATATATATATATATGAGCTGATTACGTTACTGAAGAAGGTAAAAATCATGTATCTCATATCTTAGAGACTTATCATAGGTCAATGTATACTTTTATGAATGATGGTGATAGATGAATACATCCTTTCAAAGACACAAATTTACTTTCATGTAGTTCGATCTAGGATTCTTCTTGACTTGCGAATGCCCAGGACTGATGAAAAATATGGTTAAATTCTACATGAGGTCTTAGCTCCTTGACTCAAGAGTAAATGTATCTCTATTTTCATTTGTAAGAATATCTCTCAAATAGTTCACGTGCTCAAGAATTCTCGCACTTCAAAAGATAGCATATGAATTTCGTCTTTGATGTGACTATGATTTAGAACTTTGGTATCCTTGATCAAAACTTCATATGAAAGAACTTGGTTCCAAAATGACACTTACATACCACAGAGTTATATTTCAAAATTTCGGCCTTAATGATATAAATTTCTGCTCCTTTCATACACAGTGATACCATATACCTTATGCTCTTGTATAAAGAGTATTTGAAACTTCTTCTAGGGCATACAAATGCACATAACCATACCATATATGATTTTGTCTCTTTCAAGGGATTCTAGATAGGCTTTTGACATCTTCTAATAACCATAATAGTTTGTAACAAAAATCGGATACACATACCAAATATTTGGAGAATTTTCTAGAATTTTGAACTTTTCTCCTATACTAGAGAATGTGGCTTTCTTTGATGGGATTGATCTACCTTTCACTCAAAAGAAACAAACTTATTTATGACCTTGATCTCCTGTGGATAGGTCTGTGGCTTATAATGAGAGATTAGGGCTAATGGAGAAACCAATATACTTGCCAGAGAGTGCGATTTTGAGAGGGTTGTTCCCTTATTCATATGGTCCCTTGAAATAGATCTAAAATTCTCTTTAAGTACCTTCACTATCCTTGATAGGACCTACGACCTAATATTTGTAATTAGGGATTTGAAAAACTAGCCAAAACTTATGCTTCTTGCTCTCACAATTTCGGTCTAGGGAACTCGATCTTTCTTGAGGTGTAGTAATGCCAAACCGGTCTTCTTTCTACCCATTGTCCAATCCCTAACTCTAATACCATGTTGAGAATTCTAGGGCAAATTGATATAGAATTTATTACTTGATTTCTCTGTAATTCTTAACACTTTCTTGTGAGTCAACCTAGATCATTAGTATTGTTATTTAGTTTTGTTTTATCATCAAGAAAAATTCCATTAGAAGATCACAATGCAAACAAAAGAAAACTAGATGTAGGCTGCAAGCCAAGGCCAAAACCTCTGGTATAGAGGAAAACCCACAAAATCTCTTCGTATAGAAGCTATTCAATGAAGACTTCCAAGAACTTGACCTTGAACCAAGACCAGACCTTCCAAATGACGAGCCGACTAGAAACTCACACCATTTCTCTGTACAATGATGACTGCGGAAATCCCATTTCTTCCAAGGAAATAGAACAAGAGAGCAGGCAGAGACTGAGTTCAACTTCATTTTCTCCTTCGCTATCTTCCACAAAGATTTGATCCTCTTCCTCCACATTTTCGCTAGATCAGAATTTACTTTACTTTAGAATCATAGCTAACTTGAGTTCAATGCATGTCCCAAGTGAAGTGAGGTTCTTCATTTATATATGATTCCGAGAGAGTGAATTAGTCCTCTCTAGGCCGACTTGAAGAGAGATGGTCAACTCATCATTTGAATACTTCTAGATATCACATTAATAAATTTATTTCCTTGTTACATGGGTCCTTCAAGGACCAGACCATCATGATCTTGACTTTGAACTTGACAACAAGACCCCTAGAGCACTCAATGGGTGCTTTGACCTAGGACCATAAGATGATGAGCAAGAAATCCATTTTTCAATAATAATAATTTTCCTTTTTACAAATATTTTTTCTTTTATTTTTATTTTGTCAAGTACATCAACAATTCATGACTCAAGTACAATTATGAATACCGAAACTAGAGACCAAATGGAACCACTACAAATTCATAGTGACTCATAACTTATTCTAAAATTTGTCTCATGAATTTCTTCATCCTTAGTTCTTACTTGATGATAAATAGACCTCAAATTAAATTTTCCTCTCATCTAGTCAAATAAGTCATGAATTCAAGGTAATGGATACTTGTTCTTCATATGGATTTACTCAATTGCGTATAATCAATACACAACATGAGAGTTCCATCCTTCTTTTTCACAAATAAGATAGGTGCTCCCCATTGAGTTACAATTGACTAAATGTATTTATTTTCCAATAGTTCTTGTAATTGCAATTTCAACTCCATTAATTCTATGGTACTTAATTGATAAGGAGTCTTGGACACTGGTGTAGCTCCAAGCACAAGATTAATTATAAAATCAATATTCGTTTTCCGAGGAAGTCCTGAAACTTCATCATGAAACATATCATTGAAATATTTCAAGACAATATAGTCTTAAAGCTTTGGACCTTTATGCTTTATCACATCTAACATATGGATTACAAATAATTGAAAACCTTTTCTAAAGCATGTCTTCAACTACAGGTTGAAATTTTCATAGATAAATTTACTTTGGCATGTCCCTTACTATCCTTACGTTTCCATCTTCATTAATGCACTTAAATTACTTATTTTAGAAATCAAGTTTAACTTAGTGTACTTCCAAGCAATCTATTCCAATGATGACGTTATAAAAACCATGAGGAAAAATATTCATATTTTCCAATGTGAAGATTCCATTAAGATATAATGGACATCTCTTCATCACTTCAATAACCTTTCTCTTGGTTCTAGTGGCTAACTAGACTAACCATGACTTACTATGCTTGCACTTTTAAAAGAATAAGTTTCAACAATTTTAGAAGTAACATGGTGATGTCTATATCTGGTATCGATTAAAGTGGAAATAGATTACTTAGCAATCTTACCTTTAACCTCAACCATAGTTGATTGGTGATCTTCTTATGGTCTTCTAGTGAAGCATAGATCCTAGCAACAGTGCTTGCTACATCCTTTATGATTATAGATTCTTGAATATTGCAAACATTCTTGATACTCCCATTTCAATGTGGACATGATCTTCTCCACATCCCCAATGTTGATTAGAATCCCTTGGCTTCTCTCCTACCAACTTAGTTTGGTTATTTTCACATTGAGTTGCTTACTTCTACTAATTTTTATAATGGGGAGACCTGAACCCTTTCTTTCTTTGATTAAGCTTCCCCCTCTTCTTTTCTTTCCATATCTTATATATTTCTAACTTTTTTACTTTATCATAACATTACTTGGCCTTTCTAATGGTCTCATCTAGAGTTTGAGGTTCATCAAACACAATTCTCTCTTTATAAGATTGAGGTAATCCACTTAGAAAATACTCGATCTTTACCTTTTCATCTATAATGTACTTAACATACATTAGTAACTACAAAAATTTATTTGATACTCATCCATGGTCATTTTCCTCAACTTTCACTGTGGAACTCATTTAATTTATCATCATAGTGTCTATCGAAGAGATACTTTTACTTGAAGTATTTCTTGAACTAGTTCCAAACAACCTCTCTCATTAATTTTCTTAACTTGCCTAAGATGCTCCCACCAAATTGGTGTTGTGCTTAAATTTGAATATGGCTATTCTAGCCTTCATAATCCTAGAGCAATGATGGAATTATAAATTCTTTCTCATTCTAAGAAGCCAAATCTCATCTTTTTGTCCAAATTTTACTTCACTGCCAAATGTAGGGGTTTTTCCTTTTAGATTTCTCCATGCAAGTTGACTCTAAAAGGCTTCTTCCTCTTATTCCTACAAGAAGAAGATTTGAATTTCTAAATGAGCCCTCAAAGGTAGACATATGTCTAGAAGAGAAAATTGATGGTGTATATGTCCCATCTTCTTGTACTATGGGACCTCTTGTTATATTGACTCCTAGAGCCATTCCTACTTCTAATGACATTGTTAATTTTTTCCATTATGCAATTTCCTCTCTATACCTATCAAACTTTAGAGCATGGATACATTCAACTATTTATATTCCTCCTAAGTTTTAAATAACCTTTCATTGTCTTCTCTATATCTCTATAACTCCACCTTTAGACTTCTCATATACTATAATATCAGGCAAATTCACTTGATTCCTATGTCCATTAGAATATGTATCTACAATTCCATCTTGCAGATTTTCACCCATTACATTTGTTTCAAATTGATAAGGGTCTTATGCATCCTCCATGATGATAGTTTTATTGGCCCGACTATTGATCTTGAATTTTGTCATTAAAAAGCCACATAAAATTTTTTGTTTCGACCATTTTCACCTTCTTTTTCCTCACTTTTGTGGATTTTTCTTATATTTTGCACCAATAAAGATAATTAAACTTGATAGAAGTCATTTACACTATTTTATTTTGATTTTGTATACCTTTATCCTCTAACAACTTTTCAATCTAGAGTCATTAGAGACACTGTCCTAGTTTATATTTAATAGAGTTAAATAGTGGTGAATTTCTAGAAGAAAAAAGTCTTATCTCTAGTTTAACTCTCTTTCAAGTTTGAACTTTGTAATCAGAGCTCAAGAGAGCTTCCTTTCTATTAGTGTAGATTCCCTAAATTCATCCTTTTACGACTTTATTCATCAATTTTGGATAGTGGAGTAATATGGAAATAAGGACAACAAAAATTTCTTTGATTTTAGAAGAATTTTGAGGAAACATAAGGAAGGAATTCACTTCAAGAAAAAAAACTCTCTTGCTAATTCCTTCGAATTTCAATTGTTGGAACACCACCACATATCATAGCATGCCAACACATGAACACGTGATTTACTAGAAATAAAGGATAATTCTTCTTGAAGCCTAATGTAACATGGTGAAGATTTTGGTTTTGTATCCCTAGCATTTCTTCCAATTCCAAAGCAAAAAGAAAAATATAGTACTTCCATAAAATCGAGGTTCCTACCTTTTTTTTGAGTTTTCAACCATCTTGTGAAGCACCTATTTCAACACCAATTGATTTAATCTTAAAAAGAATGTATACCTTTAACCTTTAACAATTGGGCCTCTAACAACTTAGTACACATTAATTTAAAGGAGGAAGATACAATCCACTAGCTCAAGTAACCAATAGACACTGGACAATAACACTCTCTTGCCTCTTATGCGAAATAAGAAAAAACAAATAATAACTAGGTCCTTCATTAAATTATATGTATTTTAAAGCTATAAGTCTTTCAAGGACTTTTGAGGGAAGATCACAAGTAAGACCATTTTTAATTTTCTGCATCTAGTATGTATTGAATTAATTTTTGTGATGATTGTAGACTCCCTAATTTTATCCATTTTAGAAGCTTTCAAGAATTAATGTAGTGATGTCAGCAAAATGAGCTACATACCTATTATTCTACTTAAAAAAACAAAAAAAACAAGGTAGTGACATTATCATGGCGATTAAACGTTTGTTTGATTCTTAACAATAATTATAATAATAATCTAATTTTAAGATCATGGTCAAGTGAGACACTAAATTGGTATATGAAACCCCCTTGTTTGTGAGACAAGGGACCCACTTCCAGACAATTATTTGATTGCTAATGTTTATGGAGCTTTGTTTTAGGTTGGTAAATGAGTGGTTGGGAGCACAATTTGTTCTCTCATCCACCCAAGTTCAACTTCAAAGACATGCCCACTCATGTGACTCCTTTAACTCTTTCTAAATTAAACGTCACCGAAATTACACGTACTTATATATTTGAATTTATAGAAAAATAATGTTATGAATTTAATATATAAATGATTCAACAACTTCTTTTTTTCATTACTTAACCTATTTATTCCTTATCATTTTTTATTCTACATTTTTAGTAGACTTTAAACTATTTAAACTAGAATCTAGAAAAATCAATTTTTTAATCATGTTATATTAATCGATCACCATCACTTTCAAAGATGTAAAGTTAGTCACTCCGCTTATTGTCTTTCCGACTTCTCTGGCTATCTTTTGATCTTGTCCTTCACAACAAACAAGAAACATGTACTTGAATACTCTTCATAGTACCATTTTTTACCATTTTGTGATCGATCGAGTCCTTGACTTGATGAATCACAATCACTTACCAGTGTCACCTAAATTCCACGAATAACCACCCTAAATTTCTTAGATCGCAGGATAAGCTATGCGTTAACATGAATGTTTCATTAGTCCCAGGATAAGCATGCTTATCCTGGGACTAATGAAACATTCATGTTAACACATACGTCCAAATATGAGATAAGGTTTCAGAAAAACCATTTGGATAATGCTGAAAATTAGATACTGAGTTACGGAAGTATGAACTGTTTTGTGTGGATAGGTGAACGGTAGCGTGGACGAGTGAATGAAGCCGTGAATAACCCAAGTGAAGAAGACCCAGCCCAGAGTTTACACATTTCCTCAGTACGTTGGAATAAATTCAACTTCTTGCTTCTCCCTCCTCTCTGTAATCTGAATTCTTTTGTACCCCAGCTCTTTTGCGTCACCCACTTGTAACAAAATTGCACACAGGTACTTGAAATTCCCCCTTGTCTAATTTAATTAATGTTTTCACATAAAACATTGAGCATAGGCTTGGTCGGTTTTTTTCAGTGATTTTAGTTTTGGTGAGAAACAATTATTCTGTGATTAGATTATAATAGATAGAGTGCAGTAGGTCGGCTCATAGGACTGACTATGGTGTAATCGCGTAGAAAAGACGATGGAATTGCTTCGGAAAATATGGAAATGGTTGTCCAAAATTCTGAATAAATGTGCGCGGGAATCGAAGTCCTTCAAATAGAAGAGGAATATTATTTTGGAACAAAACCAGTGATATGTAATTGTAGCTGTGGGTCGGTTTATAGGACTGACAATGTTGTAATCGTGTAGATAGGACCACGGAATTGCAAATTCTGAGTAAATATAGTTGGGAGTTGAAGCCCCTCAAATAGGAATTTTAGTGTGGAACAGAAGAACCGATATGCAATTGTAGAATTACAGCCTGAAACTGAACCACTTTGGTACAGGCAATGCATTATAAACCACCTTCCTACCTATCACTATTGGTATGTGTGTTGTATATTCACAACATATACACTAGCCAGCTTCCAGATTGACAAAGCTTTTGGCGTGGGTAATCTGTTACAAACGATCTTCGTCTAAAAATTGTTATGTATGTGGGATTATTCACAACATATACACCCCACAACAATGTTAATGCACACACAATTTTATAATTAGAGTATCAATGTAGAATGAAGCCCTGAAACAAGGATATGCCACTATAGCAAGATAGCTTGTAACACCAGCCTAGATCCATCTAACTCCAGATCTATCATGCGCTGAGAGGGATCAAATCCCTCGAGGCGCAAACCTTTCCTCAAGATCTACACTCCAAAAAGAAGGTTTGCACCTCTAGGATTTTGATCCCTCTCGGCGCATGATAGATCCAAAGTTAGGTGGATATAGGCTGGTTTATATGTTTTGTATGGTTATTTAGATTTTTATTTTGGCCTACATCAGCAAAAATTCCAACTTTTTGGATGGACAGGCAAACTTATACATCTCCTCCATACTGGGATGTAGAATGTGCCTCTCGGTGCAATCACATATATAACTATTAACAACCATTGGCCAAAGACACCCTGTAAGGCATGACAATGAAACCACTGGTGATGTTAATATTGGAATGAGGGAGGATTCTATCACATATACTTGGGGTTTGCACCCCAAAGGAAGCTTCTAGATTGACAAAGCTTCTGGTGCCAATAATGCCTTATACACCATCTCAAAGATTAATCCTGGTTGATAAGTTTAGCTAGATTGTTGGATCCCTTGCCTAAACTGAGCTTGAGGGTGATTTTTAGATTCTCTGGTGGATGATCCACCCTCCAACTCCACTGATACATGGGTTGTTCTTGTGGGCTTTGTTACCCACCACTTTGTGGGTGTTATCCCTAGGAGAAAATTTTCTCCAAGATGGTCCTCAGCCGGCAGCCAGTAGCCCCTTGCAGCCATCAACTAGCTCGTTGTGCCATTTCTTTGCCACTTGAGCCAGCCATGTGGTTCCTCACCCATTTGTCATGATCGCATGTTTTAAGGCGGGCCTCTCGAACCTAAAGGTATGCCTTGTCATTTGGTAATTGATTATTGAGTTTGCTTATCATGGACACTTCTGGGCATGGATTAATGGGGGGATTTGGCGGAAAGAGTGGGCTACGCCCATGCTTCTGTCCCCTAGACCTCTTTTGGATGTTACCCTTGGATCTTAGACCTGTGTGATCCCCTTTACTGACAATTGGGTTCTAGGAGGTACTACATTGGGAAACCTGATTTTGGTTGCGTGGTCCCACTCCCCTTCTGTTTATTATAACCCCATTCATCATATTTCTTACTTGGCTCCACATTTCTCCACTGGGCCCACATAGGGTTAGCCTCCCTTTCCCCTTGCCTACACCTTGGGTCGGGCTTGGAATGATAACCCAGAGGTTGATGCAACTAAAAAGAAAAAGTAAAAGCATAATTGGCCACATTCAAAAGGAAAATGTACCACAAAATGCAAAAGATGGTTGGGACAAACACATTTAGCACATGGGAAAAAGCCAATGCATGCCATCACCCTGGTTCCATAGGCCCTAGATGAGCCTCCTTATCATTCAGGAACCCATGATTTTGCCCAACACCTGGTGGGCGATGAACGTCCCCACCTTAAAGGGGTATACACTGCTATACCTTACACATCATGCTCTTATCTTTTGAGCCCCAAACAGTTAATCAAAGAAAAATAAAAAAAGGCAAAAGGCATATAAAGAAGGGTGGAAAAATCAAGGCTGGGGCACCTCATGCACCACGATTGCTCCCTCCTATACATTATATACCCAAGTGTGGGCTTCCCTTTTACTAGCTACCCTCGTACCTCGACATGTGGCCCAAGATTGTCCCTTTCATTCCCTATTCCATTCATCTCTTTATCACCTGCCGCCACCATTTGAAGGATGTACCTTGGACATATTATCCCCTCTAAAGGTAGAAACCACCTAATAAAGTACTTGGTTAACCCTCTTTGGAGCTTGGAGACATTAGCACATGCCAAATCCCACTATGGAAGGGCATGCCATTATGAAGTACCCACCTGTTGTACATGGTTTGTAAGCTCTTTAACTCGATTACGTTAAATGACTTTTTGTGTTGGAAGGCTAGGGGATGCATTGGATCTTATGCAAGATTTCAGATGGTCTCCATTTTGGGTTTGGTCTCCCTATACAGGGTCCTAATCCTCTAGAGGGCTACATTTGCACATGTAGGGTGTGTGTAGAAAGCCATCGGCCTCCACATCAGTAGACAACACTCCATGGATCCCCAGAGATGTTTAGAGATTTCTCGAGATTCACCTATTGGACGAGGAAGATGCACCTGGTTCACCATGCCCAGTCGACCCCACAATTGTACCATGCACTTGGCAGATGATCCAAGACTTGTATGTTGATGTGGCATCACTTACATCATCATCTGATCCCTTCCAGAGGGTCTACAAGCATCTTCGACCTACTTGGAGACCCATGAGGTTACTTGTGTGCCCCTGCACCCATTAGGAGCACCACAGGTTTATTGTTTGGAGAACAAGGGGCCAACCCCTTGTCCACTACTTTTGGGAGTCCTATTCATCATTGTGGCACTTATGGACATCATCAAACCTCTTAGAAGGCCCAACGACATGTATTATTCATCATTTCATCTCTTGAAAGGCTTATTATTTTGTTTATGAGCTAGTTTGTTGGGCTTGTCACCAAAAGTTCGTTATTTTGCACATTATTTTACTTTAGGGGCTAATGTAGGCTCAATTAGCTAAATCAAACTCATTAGAAGTGTATAAATAAAAGTGATGAGGATTCATTTTAGCATCATCACTTGGATTGGACTTGTATCTCTTATAGAACTTCACTATCCTTCTTGGAGGACGAATTTTTGGAGCATGGAATGAATTTTAATGTCTGGATCATTTTCTCTTGTCTTGGAACTTCTTGATTGACAAAATTTTTGATGGTTGGATATACTCTTATACATGTAAGTGCAATTTAATGCTATTCTTTCTTTTGATTTTGTCACATACATTGTTGATGGGATTTCACATACATTGTTGCTGGGATTTCGCTATACTAGGGCTAATTTACTGCATCCATTTATGCGAAGTTGTGTAAATTTTGTTTCTAGATAGTGTTGCTTCATGTATGGGCCATGTATAATGAATGAATGTTCCTAGAGATATTTCACCTTTGAAATCCATCTTGATAAGCCATCTATTTTGCAAAATGAAGTACAAAGCCTTTGAAGTTGCTTTTGCTGCAAACCTTAATGCTAAGCGAAGTTGTCTTTGAGGCCTCCTTGACATAGAAAATCCAAAATCATAGTCATAATTCTTCTCGACTCTAATATCCCCAAAAGGATAAGGCACTAATCCTCCATAGGTGATCACCTCAAATCTTATTTATTTCACCTTCCCCCTCTTTTCTAGGCCTAACCTACATAGGTCACCTAGGGCATACAAAATCTCACAATCTAGCCATCCAAACACTTCGATTTTAGGTCCACAACTGCGTTGGTATGTCCTCAAGAAGCCCTCCAAATTTCATGAGATTCTGACGGTGGGATCTTGAGATATCGCAAGCCCTAGCTTGAAGACCGATTCTTGCCCCTAGTTTCCTTAGCCTAGAAACCTCACTGGGATCGTTGCATCATATTTCATTGAAAATTCCTTCCTTGATCCTGATCTCCTTCTTGATTATATCATTGGTTGCTAAACCCTACCCCCTTGACCTAACCTCGGGTCCACTTGGTTCTGTGTGGTGCCACAACTTATTGAAGCCAATTTTATAAAGACCACTTGGAAGCCAAGTTTCCACAAGGATTTTAGGAGCTAATAATCTTCTTGACAAATCATATTCTCAAAACCTAGCTCTTGGAATTCCCCTAAGCCCTTCCTAGGGAACCTTTCATCTTGCTTTCAAAGCAAGCAAGTCATATATACGAGCCTATCTCGTGAATAGGATTTTAGGATCACCTCTCACCCTATCATTGATCCATTCAATTTCGTGATCCTTGTTATAACAGGTCTCCTCCCATTGGTGAAAGTCCGTAAAGAGTAGGGAACCATAGTCGAGGTGATAGTGGGCTATTGCTCCATTGTTGCCCTTAATTTGGTAGTAGCCCTTCAAGGATCCCCTTTTAAGACCCCTGCTAGTTTGAGTGGTAATAGGCTCCACCAAAGAATCCTCGAGTCTTTAATTTTGAGAGCACCCTGAGGGGATTGATCTTTTGTATTGAGGATCTAGAATAAAAGCTTGCTAGTTTCCTATATAATACACTAACTGGGCTGGACTGCTTTCCTTGAAAAATTGATTCATTTCAGGCTAGCTAGATCAACCAAATCACCTCAAGGGCGAGGGCTTGGTCCTCGTCCTTGGAAGAGTTTATCCATATTTCAAGTGCATGAATTAAATCCATGCCTTCCCAAGATATTCTATGGTTTAGTAGGCCTCTTGTTGCATTCCATACTTCCTTGGGAAAATGATAATGAAAGACAAGATGGCTCACTGAATTTGGGCATTCTTCACATACGGGTATCTTCTTGGACCTTCCCAACCTCTTCATTATAGGATATTACAAGTTCAAATTAAACTTTTTAGGCTAGCCATGCAAATACTTTAGCTTATGGAGGAGCATTAAATTTCCAGATTTTTTGTGGCCACCATTTTGGGTCACATCTCTCTAGGATGATGTGTTGTTTAGAATTGAGCGTTATTGAGTACTAACCATGTTTGAGATTACATCCCGAAAGGAAAATGTCCTCCTCTCTTTGCTTGGTACTCACTTGAATTGGATAAACTGTGAATTCATTCCATTAAATTTGCTTCTTTGAAAACCCAATATTATTGAATTATAGACAAATTTGATCTAGAGCTGGATGGGCTAGTGGGAAAACCACTTTAGAAAGGGTCATGTTGTGCTTGGTGATGTAGTGCATGCTATGGAGAGATTTTTGCATCTCCCTCGACATTTCTTAAATAGGATTATTTGTTGACTTCCAACCTAACTTTTGAGCTATCACTGATAATAGAGATACCTATTGTTTATGTTGAAAGAGGGTATGAGGGATTTCTAGAAGTTCAAGCCACCACCATATTTTTTTTATTGGGCCTTCTAATCTACTCTTCCAATGATAATGGTTTAAACTTTAACGTATTTCCCTCTTAAAGTTTCCTGCCAAAGACCTTCCTTGGAGGTCAATTTCCATGTGCCTTTTGTTGCAAAGGCTTTTGCAAACAGGCCTTGATTTTTTAGGTCCCAACCACCTAAGTCCTTTGGTTAGGAAAGTGATTCCAAGTAAACTAGGGGGATCCCACTTGCTTCTTTGTTACCTCTCCATAGGTAGGAGAACCGACTTGTCTAATTTTTGTTCAAGCACTACTTGGTGGTGTTGGTTAGGGATAGCAAGTAAACTGAGATGGCATAAATAACAATATTTATCAATACCATTTTTCCAACTAGAGAGATCCACCTATGTGCTTATTGGTTATCCTTCTCTGTTGGAATTTTGGGTAGTTCAGATGGTATTTCCGAGAGAAGGAAAACCCACCAAAAGTAGTTGGTTGGGAAATTTACCCAAAGTTGGGATTTTGACCCAAAGAAGTGGGTTTGGGACCTAAACAAATGAATTGTTTATTCTAAAGGGTAAGAGAGGGAAAACCCTAAGATCTAGAGTTTTCCTAAATGAGCACAAGAGAAAAATATAAATAAGCAAGCCTATTGAGAGGCTCATTGCATCTCAAGTGAGATGGACTTCACTTGAGGAGGTCATTTGCCCTAAAGGAGCCACAAACCATAGAGAGACATAGCTGAGTTAGGAGCAGATGTGTGGTTTCTAAGGATGACGAGTTCTGTTCAACATGGACAAGTTCAAGAGTTTGTTTGAAGCTGTCCAAGGAGGCCGAGTTTTGTTCAGCATGGACAAGTTCAAGAGTTTGTTCGAAGTTGTCCAAGGAGGCCGAGTGTAATATTCCTAATGGAAATATTAAGTAATAACAACCATAAATTTCTTACATGCAACCAAAAATCAAAACACTGCAAAATATTAGCACATTAACAATTTACTCCCAAAGAAACAAAGCCATTTTATTATGTATCATGGTAGGAGTACAATAAGCAAGAATAAGTGCACTTGGGCTTGCCAAAGGCAAACTAGACAAATTCTAGGTGAGAAAACAAGGTGCTCGGATAATGGGCATTGGGAAGTGACTTCTCCTCTATGCTCTGCGTTGCCCTTGAAATCTACACTGCTGGCTGGAAAGAGATGCCTATTTGAGCCCTCTAGACGACTCATAAAATTTTGCTAAATTATTTCTGAGATCCTTGTCAAAAACCCAAAAAAACCCAGAAAGGGTTTGTCCTAGTTTTGACGCTCCAAAATCGACCCCAAAATGCTTGGCCCTCCTCTACTGCTGGAAAATGTCACCCGTGATAGTTGGGGCATTTCCTGCTCCTCAAAGGCTAGGAACTCTCCTCCAATTCCCCTCCAATCAAATCCTAAACAATTCCAGCTCCTCAATCCCACTCACCGGGCCTCCCCACAAAAAACTCCACAAACCCCTGTGCAGTCCTGGGGAAAAATGACGCAGGCCCAACCACACCAATTCGTTTTGCTGAGAAAGGCACCGCTGCTCTTGGAAATTCCCTCCTTCTGACAAGTATTTGTGTGAGGAAATAGCCCAGCAACAACAAATCTCTTCCCTCCTGCACAATACCTCTCCAAGCACTGCGTACCTCCCTTTCCCACGTCCTACTGATGCCAAAAACTCATGCTACGGCGTGGTATCCTCCCAACTACCAAAGATGAGTAGAATTTGCCTCCCTAGGGTGGCACTCATGGTCCACCAAAGAAGAGGGTGAGATTTCCCCTTGGAAACCTATGTGCTAAACAACACCTGTGACTCAGCTGAACAACTTGAGCAACAATGTGTAAATTATCAAAAGTGCTCTATGCTGCCTTCAACCCCCTATTTATAATTGTTGCCTCACTTTTCCTTGTGGGTCCCTTAGCCAACTATTTCGACTCCCTTCCCACGCAATTGAATTTTCCTCCAAGGGGTGCGTATTCCATGAGGGATGGTCCCCAAATTCCACTAAGGTTAGAATTTTGGATTTCTCTTAAGTCCCATGTACCCAAAATGTCTCTAATGCCCAGATTACAAAATTGTGCTAGGCTTAACACTTCCCCAATAAACTCCATTAATCTTATTAAATGAAAAATCAAAATTGAGGATATTACACCGAGATCTCTGTGGTTAGTTGCGCTAGTTTGGAGGTCTGTTTTTGAGCAAGAAGGAGGGTCACAATCCTAGTAAAGGGACAATACACCTCAGAATTGTGCCCAAAATTGGTCGAGGTACAACACAGGAGGGCCGAGGGTTCCTGAAGGCATGGTAGTCCATCCTTGTGTGAATACTAAGACAAGAGAAGAGCCACAACTAATAGAGGAGGACGAATGAAGAAGTCTGATTTCTGTCTGAAGGAAAGCCGAGTTTGATTTGTCTGCTGAAGGCCAAGATTCTGTTTAGCAGAAGGGGGGCCGAAGCCCTAAAAGGAGGCTTCAGGCCTCGGGTTTCTTGAGCAGAGGGATATTGGACAGGCCACAGGCATATTAAAGAAGGTTGTAGTCCAAAGAAAGTGGGCCAAAGCCCTAGAACCAGGTTGCAGGCCTCTGTGTTAGTTGTGGAAGGCCTCATACCAGGTTAAGGAGAGGCCGAGCAACCTCAAAAGCCCTAGGAGGAAGGCCAAGGTGTTTGGTGAAGGACTACCAAACAACTGATATTAGAGGCTGATTTATACAATTGGTAGAAGGATAAGTTCACTGTGAGTAGCTAGTGTTTTATTGGCTAATAGGCAGTGAGTTTGAAGGACAAAATTTATTGTCTGTAACTGAATTATTTTGGAGGTGATATATGTAGAGATTTGAAGTACCACATTCTTTGTGAGCAGTTGGTTATGCAGAAACATTAAAGGGGAAATTTCTTTGCGAGATTTGTGGCAAAGGACAACCAACTACATCGAGAACAATAGGACAGACATGGCTAGTAGTGAAGGACATCTACAACAAGTCATGTATTTTGTTCCTTGATCTGATGGGAAAATTGAGGATCTAATGAATTTGACCTCAAGCCCTAATGTTTTGTATACTATGTATACTAGCTGTACTAGTAATATGAAGGCCCTGATCCCTTGTACGAGATCCCCATGATTATTTTATTAATGGACTAATAAAAAATCGAGCTTTGGCCTCAATATCTCAGTGTACTTTATTGATTTCACTGTTGTAGATTTGCACTATGGAAAGTGCTTGTCGGTTGGGGGTTCGTGGTGTGTTTGTGTGCTTGGATAGCCATAGACCAGATTTAGGGCTGAAGGAAAATTCAACATGGTATCAAAGCTACTTTGAAGGAATGTGGATTAGAGTGTGTGAAGGAAGCAGTTTAAGAGGGAGCTGTTGTAGAGAGCAACAATGTTGCCTAGACATGGAGCAAGAGGTTCAACAGAGAAGGTGCTCTTGCTTGGATGAAGTAGCTTCGTGTAGATCGCTGGTTGATGGCAAGATAATATCTTCATTGGGTTGTGGAGTTGCACATCCGGCAAGGGAGGGATGTGCACACGAAGTATTTGACCCAGGAGGATGAGATCGCTTTGCAGAGTTGAGTTGCGGTAGTCTAGAGTTGATTAGATCCAATGTTCGACTGCAACTCGCGATTGACCTTGAAAGGACTAAAGTTTGGTAGCAACAATTTTAGGGAGGGAAAGAAGATTGAGCCAGTGGAGTTTGTGTAGGATCAGAGGGAGTCTAGCTTTAGAGGGAGACTGCAAAGGAATGTCAGCCGCCCAATGGAAGTTTGAATCTTCAGGTTCAAGCGAGATAGAGGAGTTTTTAGCCCATGCAAGGACAACCATGAACCATGTGAGGACACTCATGGTGGTGCAAGGAAAAGTCGTGTTGCATGCAAGAAAATTCATGCACCATGCAAGTCAAATCTATATCAAATACAAAAGAAGACGTGGGACATGCGAGGACAGATATGGCTACGCAAACAAAAGTCATGACTCATGCGAGGAAAATCAGGGGTATGCAAGGGAAGTCATGGAGCTGGAAGCGTGAAGGAAATACCTTCCTCACTAAGAGGGAGTGTTGGAGTTTTGGGTGGCTCGGAAGGTATTTCTAAGCGAAGGAAAACCCACCAAAAGTAGTTGGTTGGGCAATTTACCCAAAGTTGGGGTTTTGGACCTCTTACCACAAAATCTTACAGGGCCCTAAGGAGGGAAAACCTATGGGACAACTACTAGACTAAGTGACAACAATGGGACAATGGCCCATTGTAACCACAGTCAAGGCCCCTTGCTCTTAACAGACTTTCACCAATGGGATGAGTCTCGTTATGATTATGATCACCTATAAGAGATATTTTAGGGTTGAAGGTTCAAGGTGATGGAGCTAGAGCTCATTCAAAGAGAGGCTCAAGAAAGGTACAAGGCTTTGAAGAAGCAAACCGCTCTTTAATAAAAACCCTATAAAAGAAGGCACAAGACCTAACGTTTTGAGGTTTCTTGATGGTAACAGGTATTCACAAGGTCAAGGCCTGGAAGAAGAAAGGGATTCTTATGATTTATTCCAATGAATACTATGCTCAGACAACCTTCAATGAAGTCCCCAAACCAAGGATATACAAGCTAGGTTTTTCCCTTCTAGGGCACACCTAGGGCACAAGATATTAATGGATGGTGAACCGTGAGAAACCTACCAAACTTAGAGATCCTCTAGACAAGACCTTAAGGAAGGAGGACCGTGAGAAACCTACCAAACTTGGAGATCCACTAGACAAGACGTTAAGGAAGATCCTTGTGCTCACAAAATCCACCAATTCACCCTCAAAAGATTTTTTCTTGATGCCCTAGCCTAGCCATCCAAGAGGAAGGGGAGTAAGGAGAAGAAATATGGAGAAAAGGAGGTTTGATCACCGAATTCCTTAGACTAGTGCCTAGTCCCTTGGGCAATGGAGTCTTGAGATGCTTAAGATAAGATAAAACGTCTTCTAAGGAGGCTTGAAATCGATGCCCTAGGTACCAACTTCAAACATTTACCCTCTTCAAAATACAATGGCGTTTCATGAAGAATCAAACACATTTATTCACTAGGAACATTCATTGCATACTTTGCATTGGATAACATATGCAATACTCTACCAGATAAGCTTTCCAAACTTAATTTTCAACAATTAGGGCACAAATTTGCATACTCTAGAACACGAATCCCATACATTAAACAATTTTCAAAGAAAAAATTCATCAACATTTAGCACTTACAAAGTGACATGCAATATATCTATCCATCGTTCAAGAAGCTCCAAAGAAGAATGCGAATTATCTTCCACACATCAAAATGCATCAAAATAGTCTCTAATAGATCCAAAGAAAAAGTATGAGTTCTTTACGAGAGAGAATCCAAGAGATGATGATGATCTCTCACAAATGAACCTAAGTTCTATTTATATGAGTCCTCCTAAGTCGAATTAGCCTATTAGCCCCCAAAATATTAAAATGATGGGCAAGAAACATGCCTTGGTCACAAGCCGACCAAGTAGCTTATTCAAATTATAAATTAGCCATCAAATGCTAGCTGAGTTGATGTAGGGCCATTGGAGGGTCGTGTTGAGTCCTCTAGGTGCCAAGATGAGAGAGAGGGCTCCATAAATCACCAATTGTGGGATGGCCCCTAATTCTTCATGCAAGTCATCATGTGGGGGCCCCAAAGTAGTTTTGGGGTACAAACGCTGTGGGTTCAGAGTGTCAGTGCAGAGACTAGCAGTAGTCAGATCTCCAGTATCAAATGCATCATGCTGAACACTTAGTTCAATATTTTGGATGTTTTTCTACTGCAATAGCAACAAAGTTGCAGTTGGCAGTAGCCTGCAGGGTCAACAACAACACAGATGTAACAACGCAGTAGTTGGTGGGCAGTGATGTTAGACATCAGCAATGCAGAGGGATATGATACAGAGTCAGGGTAATGCTTCAATAGGTTGCATTACTAGAGCACATTCCTCGCTAAGAGGGAGTGTTGATTTCTAGTAGCATCGGATGTGCTCTATGTCTCAAAATTTGCAGGGAGGCTTGGACACATGTATTTCCAGAATACCCAGAAATCGTTTTGGGAAATTCCACATGGATGAGGTTTTATTAAAATAATTAATTATTTTTAATGGATGCCTAAGTCTAAACTTAGGGAATTAAAATAATTAAAGTATATTAATAGAACTGGGTGTGAATCTTCTATAAAAAGACGAAGATCGAGTCAATATGATCTGAGCCATTGATAAGAATCTAATCTGGGCCATTGATTTCTCAACGAGAAGATTATAAGGACATTGATGGGCATTTGGAAAGAAACATTGAAGGGATCAAGAGATCGATTTCTCAAGTAAGTAGCGCAGAGGAGCTAGAGAGATCATCGAGGAGATTCTTGCAGTGAGGGGTAGAGATAGTTTTCCGGTTGTGGATTTTCTTGATCCAGAGAGTGCAAGGAAGAGAGGGCAAAGAGTAGTTTGGAGAGGCAGCACAGAGCTACGCAGAGCTTCAAAGGGAGTCCGTATTTCTGTTGGGGAACAGTCGGCTCTAGTTCCGGAGTCAGGGTGCGAGATCGGGAGGCCAGAGGGTTGAAGTTTCCAGCTAGCAGAAGATCGAGAGGAGGTGCAGCGCAGTTCCAGCTGCAGTGACATAGTAATTGCATAGGAGTGTCGTAGTACTGCGCAGAGACAACGCAGAGGCTCATCTCCAGTGCAGATTAGTGCCAAATTTTCTAGTGACGGGGTGAGATCATCTCATTATCTTTTTATCCAGTTAGATCTTTGTACAGGATTTCCAGTTTGGGCATTCGAAGAGTTGTCCTAAAAAAATATTGCTTAATAATACAAACCCTCAGTTGCTGCCCCAGTTTTCCCACATTGGGTTTTTTCGGGGACATTAGTCCAAAAACAACGGTGTCATATGTGTGTTTCTTTTCTTCTTCCTCAGTTCTTGTTTCCGTATATTATTTATGTAGTGAAGGTTGCAGTGTGATGTATTCAGTGTTTGCCGTAGAGAAATTGCAAAAAAATTGTTAAGTCAAGATTAACAATTAGGTAAATATTTTCCAGTTACTTCAATAGGATACTAGTTTTAGGAATTTTCACAACGTTTTCAGGTTGGAGTTGTTGCGCATGCAAGTACACATGCATTCGAACCTGCCCTTGGGGTTGGATGGGCTAGATTTATGGAGACGGTTGTATTTGGAAGTGAAGCTCAACAGGAGATTCCAGACATTGGGGATACTAGAAGCCCAGGTTGGCATTGTATTAATTTTGGGCAACTAGGTCCAAACTCCATGTTGCAGTGCTCATATGATGATGATTATATTTTTCTTGGATTCCTCTTTCGAAGAGGTGCAAGATTGATCTAAAGATCATCTTGTTTGGATGAGCAAAACATATATTTTGATTTTATTTTCCACTCATGTGCAAGGTCGGCCAGATTTGTAATGTAGCCTTGCAAGCCCAATAGATGTGTCACACACCCTCACTGATGGATATAAATTGGAGAGACTTGGAGATCATTTTCTCATCAACTCATCCCACATTTTCTCTTGTGATTTGATTGGTTGGATCAGCCTTTGGATGCCTCTCTCTCTCACACGTGCGGAGCTGAAGTTGGGAAAAAGTGCGGACTGTTTTAGGGCCGTTTCGTTGGTGCCTTGACCAACATTGATCGTGGTCAAAACTTGGAATTTTGACCTCCTTCAAGTGCAGAAATTTCGATCTCTTGAGGCCGCATTAGAGGGCACAAAGATCGAGGAAAAGGAAGACTGTTGACCGAAGCCCTAAATCGCAGCGTTGACCAACATTGACTTTTCTGCGTTGACTTTTTCTGTTGACCAGCGTTGAATTTTTTGGAGCTATCTTTGAGGCGTGTGTGTGACACTTAGAGGATTGGTTGATCTGATGTTGAAAAAGACTTTGCTGGCTGGTACATCTTGTTGATTGCCATAACGCACATTACTCTCTATCTTTGCTAGATAAGAAGAATTGTAAACTCTGAATTCTATTATAGGCTTGTCTTCTGTTGATCTATTATTATGTTCTATCAACATTTTACTTTCATGTTTATGTGATTGCTAAATTGAATTGGGTCTATAAGAAATATTGAAGTAAAACTGCATTAAGCATAGAACATACCATGGTTGTCTAAATTTAACAGACTCCTATAAAGAAAAGAGAAGCAAGATGGATGCTTCTAGAAAGAAGGGAATGTTTCTGGGCTACACTAAAACTTCGAAGGCATATAAAATCTATGTGCCTGGTCAAAGAGAAGTGGAGATATGCCACGATGACACCTTCGATGAAAATTCTGCCCTCAAGAAAGTAAGAAATCTGTAATATCCCCTTTTAGGGATATCTCTCAAACACAGTCAACTCCAAACCAGAGTGGACTGGAGGGGCGTTTACCAGATATTTCACCTCTGAAAAGAGGATGAGATCTGGAGGCTACCTGGCCCTCACCAAACTCCATCTATAGAGTATGGGAAAAACACAACATATGGTATAACGACGGAATGTCTCAAAGTAGTGATGTGGATCATACAACAGTACATGAAATGCTAGAAACAATATATGCAACAGATACACATAAAATAGAGAGAATACTGAGCCATTTTATTATACTGAGAAATAGCAATGAGTACAAGAGGTGATCAGAGTGATGGCACCTCGACTTGCACCAGGCAAGTGTAGGAATACTCTCAGAATATCAATGGAATGGTTGCTCTTTGATCTGCGTCCAAGCTGCTGGAAAACTGCCGTGTAGCTGCTACTGCTGGAACCAAATGAGTAGTTGGGGCTGCTCCCCTACTCGGAATGAGTTGAAACTCTGGAATCCGCCTCTACTCACAATACCCAGAAAAGCCCAGAGAGCGTTTCTGGAATGGCCGACCCCCGAAATACCCCCCTTGGGAATCTACGCTATCCCCCAAGGCTCTGTGCTGAGACTGAATGGAATACTCCAAAATATGGCCTCCCGCTCAACTAAAAGTCTCCAATAGGCAAGGGTTGGCCCCTTGCTCAATCTCCCGACCAAAATCTTCTGAAACAATGCCACTCCGGAGCTCTCTCAAAATGGACTGCGTCCTCCCTCTCAAGACTGCACAGTCTATGGATGCACTGCTCCTCCACAAATGCCAAACACCAATCCTCCTGCAAAAATACTGATGGGACAACCTCACCCGAGCAAGCACTCGAAGTCTCCCGGGGCTGAGGGTGAGATCTCTGAACAGAGACACTCAATGCACTAAACAGTGCTGTAGACAAGCTAAACAGCCAGCGTGCTCAAATTCGTAGTGACTAGCTCAATATGCATAAACTCGAATGAGGAAATGAGGAGGCTCTCCTTTTTATAGCAATGGGCCTCTCTCAACCCTAGGCCCCACCATCTCCTACGTAGCCTCCATTTGGCCCACGTTGCCAACTAAACTGCGCTGTCATGGCCCACGTGGTCTAAGTGGGTCCCCCTCTACGTGGTCTCTTGGCACCCCTTGGCCCACTTAAGTCACAACGTTGAGTCTACTAGGGAGTGCACTTTATTTTAGTGAGTTATATTCTCCTTTCACCCACTTTATTTTTATTTTAACTTTATAAAGGCAAAATTAATCAAAATTAATATTTCCAATTAGCTGCTGCTAATTGGGAATATTACAAAATCTTCCTAGCTCAAAGGAAGACAAAGAAGAAAAAGAAGTTGGAAGGCAGGAAGAATCGAAGGATGAACTGATGCCCGATGTTGAAGGACCAATGGATCCTATTGATCCACCTCCTTCAAATAAGAAGAGATCCTCATGGCTCAGGGACACTCTCGAAGATGCCGAGAGACATATTGTCCCAAGGGGGACATTTTGTGAAAGCAAGAAGCCGAATAGATACCAAGGGTATCTAGCAGCCATGAGTATAATTGTATAATTTGAGCTTGGATCATTTGAAGAAGCCGTCAACCATCAATTTTGGAAGGACACTATGCACGAAGAATATGAGTCCATTATGAAGAATTATGTCTGGGAGGTGGTCCCGAGATCGGAGGACAAATCTGTTGTCACCTAGAAATGGCTCTTCAAGATCGAGCATGGAGCTGATGGAAGTGCTGAAAAGTACAAGGCAAGATTTGTTGCCCAAGGTTTCTCTAAAACAGAAGGCATATATTATGATGATAGATTTGCACTTGTCGCCCGCTATACCACCATCCGATCTGTTATTTCCCTTGCTGCAACACAAGGATGGAGTCTCCATCAAATGGATGTGAAGACTACTTTTTTGCATGGTTCAATAAAGGAAGAGGTCTATGTGGAGAAACCTCTGGGGTTTGAAGTCCGAGATAGAGACACCTATGTATGTAGATTGAAGAAATCCCTCTATGGGTTGAACCAAGCCCCCAGGGCTTGGTATGAAAGGATAGATAGCTACTTGATGAAGTTGGGCTTCACTCGAAGTAATGCTAATCCAAACCTTTAATTAAGGTTGATAGAGAAAGGCCTCTCATTCTAGTTCTCTATGTGGACGATCTCTTCCTGACAGGTGTTGACCCTCTCATTCATCAATGTAAGAGGGAGCTAGCTTCCGAGTTTGAGATGAAATACCTAGGACTGATGCATTACTTCCTAGGCTTGGAGGTCTGTCAAAGGCCAGGCGAGATTTTCCTTTCTCAAGGTATGGTGGATTGTAAGTCTGTGTCGACATCGATGGAACTCAACTTTAAGAAGCTGTGTGGAAACGCTGCTAGGCTCGAGCTGGGAAATCCCACTGAGTATCGACAACTCGTGGGGGCCCTGATGTTCTTAGTGAACTCCCATTCGGACGTATGTTTTGCAGTGAACACCTTGAGTCAACATATGCTTGAGCCTCATCACATTCACTGGATTGGTGCCAAGAATATATTGAGATATCTTCGGGGCACAATCAACCATGGGCTGAGATACACTGCTGGGAGTTTGAGACTCCATGGATATACTGATGCTGATTGGGCTGGCAGTGTGGTGGATTGCAAAAGCACATCTGGATGTTGCTTCACCTTGGCTTCTGCTTCGACATCTTGGTTGAGCAGGAAGCAGAAGTCGGTGGCTTTGAGCACCGCTGAGGCCGAATACATTGCAGCGAGTATGGCCTGTTGTGAAGCTGTTTGGCTGAGAAAGCTCTTTAGTGAGCTGTTGGGCATGTGCTAGATACCACCGTTATCCTTCGTGATAACCAGAGTGGGATTCGTCTTTTTGAGAATCCCGTGTTCCACGATCAATCCAAGGATATTGATATTAGGTACCACTTTGTCTGGAACATGGTACAACGAGGCGCCGTAAGGCTCGATCACATTGGGACTAATGAGTAGGTTGCGGATATTCTCATGAAGCCCCTGGGGAAGGTCAAATTCTTAACCTTCTGTGAGAAGCTTGGAATCGTGGACAAACCCTATTCTGAGAGTCCTGCTTGAGTTGGACAATGAGCTATGGGAGCTCCAGGTGGCTTGGGGATAGCTTCTTGGAGCTATAAGCACACACGGGGCTAGGCTTGCCGAACCTTGTTGTGCTTCTGCCCCATCATTATGATATTGAGTTGGTTCACCTCTCTTTGATGTATGCCCCGCACACATCATACCCATGGAGTTTCAGACTCATGGGAAGTACCTCTCATTTGGCCAATGAGGTGGGAAATGTGGATAGAGACCAATAGCAAGACCGATGGATGCATCGGAGATTGTCGTACTCTCTATGTCTAGGATGGCACGTGTCCAACACCTTGATCTGGGATCAAGTCTGATGAGGGTCTTACCTCTAAACTGACTTCGGGTCAGTAAACTAACTTCGGGTTAGTATGAGACTTGTTTGAGTTCGAGAGAGGTTTTAATCTCTAAGCTGACTTCGGGTAGCAGAGCGTGATGTCTTTGTGACTCACCCTTTTTTGTTCTATTTGCAAAGAAGAGCCAACAAAGCAAGTTACGACAGGGTGACACTGGAGTGCAGGATGATATATAATAGTACACGATGGTACTGATGACTGGATTGCACTGGTGGACAGATGGCGTTCTTCGTAGTTGAGAGGGAGTGTTAATTTTGGGCAACTAGGTCCAAACTCCATGTTGCATTGCTCATATGATGATGATTATATTTTTGTTGGATTCCTCTTTCAGAGAGGTGCAAGATTGATCTAAAGATCATTTTGTTTGGACGAGCAGAACATATATTTTGATTTTATTTTCCACTCATGTGCAAGGTTGGCCAGATTTGTAATGTAGGCTTGCAAGCCCAATAGATGTGTCACACACCCTCACTGATGGATATAAATTGGAGAGACTTGGAGATCATTTTCTCATCAACTCATCACACATTTTCTCTTGTGATCTGATTGGTTCGATCAGCCTTTGGAGGCCTCTCTCTCTCACACGTGCAGAGCTAAAGTTGGGAAAAAATGCGGACTGTTTTAGGGTTGTTTCGCTAGCGCGTTGACCAGCGTTGATCGTGGTCAAAACTTGGAATTTTGACCTCCTTCAAGTGCAGAAATTTTGATCTCTTGAGGCCGCATTAGAGGGCACAAAGATCGAGGAAAAGGGAGACCGTTGACTAAAGCCCTAAACCACAACATTGACCAACATTGACTTTTCTGTGTTGACTTTTTCTGTTGACCAACGTTGACTTTTTTGGAGCTGTCTTTGAGGGGTGTGTGTGACACTTGGAGGATTGGCTGATCTAATGTTGAGAAAGAATTTGCTAGCTGGTGCATCATATTGACTGCTGTAATGCACATTACTCTCTATCTTTGCTGGATAAGAAGAATTGTAAATTCTGAATTGTATTATTGGCTTGTCTTCTGTTGATCTATTATTATGTTCTATCAGCATTTTACTTTCATGTTTATGTGATTGCTAAATTGAATCGGGCCTCTACGAAATATTGAAGTAAAACTGCATTAAGCATAGAATATACCATGTCTGTCTAAATTTAACACATTGGGATCAAGGTGGGGCTTCCTACTATATACTCGAGATGCGGTATGTCAGTTGTTGGGATCTAGGTGGGATTCCCCACCACATCATGGATTTGGATAGTGAGGGTATTGGCGGTGTGACAGATCTAGTGACTAAGCATCCACTCACTTTCGGATCTCCCTCAGCATTAGTGACCGGTGTTGATTTTTGGTTAGAATCAGATGTGCTCTAGCTCTGAAATTTTGTGGAGGGGCTAGAACACATGAGATCTCCAACACCCAGAAATCGTTTGGAGAAATTCCGCTTGAAATGAATGTTATTCAAATAATTAATTATTTTTAATGGAGCCTAAGTTAAAACTTAGGGAATTAAAATAATTAAAGCAAATTAATATAAATGTGGGTGAGAAGCTTCTAAGTGACGAGGATCAAGTCTGTTTTAATCTTCGCTGTTGATTAAAGATTAGATCACAACCGTTGATTTCTCAGTAGGAAAAGTATAAAGGAAGGCTTGAGGGTCAGTTGGAGAATACACACAGTGAGTGAATCTGGAGATCGAATTCTTCTGACGGAGCAATGCTTGGACGAAGATAAGATTGGAGTGATTCAACAACAGTGAGTTACAAAAGCAGTTATTGGTCAGAGGACCAAGACTACATAGCAGAGAGGCAGCAAAGACAACAGAGGAAGCAGCACAGCCACCAAGAGAGGTGACGCAGTCCCCAGAAGGGGTGATGTAGGCCCACGCAGGGGTTGCGCAGTGGTTCCAAGGGATAGTCCAAATTTTGCTAGAGATCGAGCTTTCTGAGCTGGGAGGGATGAAACTTGATTTTCTGAGATGCAGATCAACGCAGAGAGGAGGTGACGCAATCATCAGCCATCCCCACGTAGGCCTATACATCTACTGTGCAGAGGCAGCGCAGAGGGAGCTGGGGTTTCGCCAATTGTGATCTGGATCAGTCGGGACTTGTAGTGTGAGGTAAAACTCACTATTTTATCTGTTTGCCGGAATTTTTCTCTGTTGGGTGAACCAGATTTGGCACCCTAGTTGTACTCAGAAAATTGCTGCTTAATAATAAAAACCCTCAGATCTGTTGCACCGGTTTTCCCGCATTGGGTTTTTCCGGGGACATTAGTCCAAAAATAAGTGTCCTTTGTGTGATTGTCTCATTTATTTTTCAGTACTTGATCATTATATTGGTGTAGGCTGCAGTGTATTTGCTGTGAAAATTTCAAATCCGAATTGCTACTGCAGTTATAAATTTATTTCTCCTACTTATTTGCACAATAAGTTATTTGCAAAACCCTTACAACAAATTTCGAAATAAACACTACTACAGTCATCACTTGTACATATAGAGAAAAGAACAGTAAAATGCAAGCATAAGAACCAATCACAATGACAGTTATTTTTGGACAATTGTCACCGGAAAAACCCAATGTGGGAAAATCGGTGCAACAGATGAGGGTTTATATATTAATCTTCAGTAGTAAATTCTTTACAAGGAAAGATTGGCAGTCTAACTGAGAAACTTCATGAGAAAACACTTGAGATAAATTCTCATCAACGCTCTGGAGAATTTTCGACACTCTGAGGACTCACTGCCCCAGTCTGCGTCACCTCTGCATGTCTCTCTACGCAGAGCCTGCGTGAGACTGCATCACCTTGCATGAGCTCTCTGTGTTGCCCTCTTCGGCCTTTTGCGTCCTTCTTCCCTCGATCCCTGACACTGCTGATGCCCTTTGCTTCCTCTGCCCTGCAACTCTCCCTCTGAAATCGAATTCCATTCCTTCAGAATCGACTTCCTTCGGGTTACTGAGTGTATGCTCGGCTTGATTTCCATATGACCCTCAAGCCTTCTTTTATAATCTTCTCATTGAAGAATCAACGACCCAGATTAGAAGTTTAATCAATGGCTAGATTAAAACTTGACTTGATCTTCGTTCTCTAGAAGATTCACACCCTGTTTTATTAATACCCATTAATTATTTAATTTCCCTAAGTTTAGACTTAGGGTCTCCATTAAAATAATTAATTATTTTAATGAAACATGAACTGAGTGAAATTTCCACAAATGGTTTATGGGTTCTTTGGAATACCAGTGTCTAAGCCTCCTCACCAAATTTGAGACTTAGATCACTTTCCGATGCTACAAAAATCAACACTCCCTCTTAGCGAGGAAAATGTTCTCGCAATTTGCCTGCTGCGTACTGCTCTGACCTTGAAGCATCCTCTGCGCTGCTGATGCTTGGCTGCTGCTGCCCTCCATTTGCTGCGCAGCTTCCTTCTGTATTGCTGCCCATGACACTGCCACTATCACTGCCTCATTTGTACTGCAGCTCCCTCTCAATTCTGTATCAGTCCATTTCTGCTATTGAAATGGATTCTTGATCATCCCTATCCTCTCTCTGAAGTAGACAAACTTTGTCTTTCCTAGAGCTTTAGTGAGGATGTTTGCCACCTGTTCTCTTGTCGGAGTGTACTGCAATTGTATAGCTCCCCGCTAGACACAGTCTTTGATGAAATGACACCTGATGTCAATGTGCTTCAACCGATCATGAAACACATGATTTTCAAAGAGCTTGACGCAACTCTGATTATCACATAGAGTGTTGGTCTCTTCCATATTTTCCTTGAGTAGATTCACAAGCAGTTTCCTAAGCCATATGGCCTCGCATGAAGCAGTGCTTGCAGCCATATATTCTGCCTCAGCTGGACTCAGAGCCACGAATTTCTATTTCCTGCTGCACCAGGAGGTCATTCCTGATCCAACATTGAAACAATACCCACTGGTACTTTTTCAATCTATTGGGCTCCCAGCCCAATCTGCGTCAGTGAACCCACTCAATCTAATGTCATTGCCTTGGGTGTATGTCAATCCAAGCTCGACTATTCCATGTAGATATCTGAGAACATGCTTGGCTGCTGCCCAATGTTCCCTCCTTAGTTCCACCATGAACTGACTGAGTGTGTTGACAACATAACAAATGTCTAGCCTAGTGTTGACCAGATACATCAGGGACCCTATGAGCTGCCTATACAAAGGAGGATCATCTTCATCATCTTCAGAAGTATCAATCTTCTTCCAGTTGGTGATCATTGGTGTAGCCATGGGTCTACAGTCCTCCATCTTGAACCTCTTCAAGATTTTTTGTAGCATATCTCCCTTGAACTAGGAAGATCTCACTCTTCTGCTGCCAAACTTCCAACCCCAGAAATAATGCATCAACTCCAGATCCTACATGTCGAACTCTGCAGCTAAATTCTTCTTGTAGTCCTTGATGAGCCTAGATGATCCTGTTAGGAATAGATCATATACGTACAACACCAGTATCAGAGGCTCATCCCCTACTCTCAGATAGTAGAAATTGGGATCTGCGTCACTCTTGACGAATCCCATCTTCTGGAAGTAGCTATCAATTCGACCATACCAAGCTCTAGGGGCTTGCTTAAGTCCATACAAGGCTTTCTTAAGCCTACACACATGAGTCTTTTGCTCATGCGTCTCAAAGCCCTCTATTTGTTCGATACATACTTCTTCTTCTATCACCCCATTCAAGAACATAGTCTTGACGTCCATTTGGTGAATCTACCATCCCATCTGCGCAGCAAAGGATATCACGGATCTAATAGAAGTATATCTGGCAACTGGGGCGAAGGTCTCTTCATAGTCTATCCCTTCCTTCTGAGCATACCCTTTGCCACAAACTTGGCTTTGAATTTTTCTATGTTGCCATTTGCAACATATTTTATCTTGTAGATCCATCTCGAACCCACAACTAATCTATTCTAAGGCCTAGGAACCACCTCCCAGACATCATTTGTCATGATGGAACTGTACTCTTCCACCATTGCATCGACCCATACCTGATGTTGAGCTGCCTCCTGAAAACTAAAGGGTTCCCCAACCTGGGCTACCAAGGCTTGGTACCTGTCCGGTTGCTTACGTTGCCTCTTCGCATTTCTAGGGGCCTCGAAAAACTCCTTTGCATCCTTCAAAATTTGTCATAATTCCCTGCTCGTCCTACCACTGGTAGTGGGTGGCTCTACTAGCTCCCCTTCCCGCAAATCTTCTGGAGATGAATCCCTTGGATCTTTCTGCCTTGGAGAAGCACTCGGGCTAACCTCAGCTGGTCTTAGTGGTTGGACCAGTGGGTCATCTTCAGACTGCGTTGCTGAAGGTATCTCTCGGGATTTCCTGAAAGCTCTTTCCTCCATGAACTTTACATCCCGTTGCACTACAACCTTTTTGCTGCCAGGAATGTAGATTTTGTAAGTCTTAGCATTTTCACTGTATCCCACCAGATACCCTTTTTCAGCAGTCCTACCCAATTTCTTCCTCTTTTCTTTGGGTACATGGCAGTATGCTACACTACCAAAGATCCTGAAGTGCCTTACCTCTGGCTTCTTGCCAATAAAGACACTTTCTGGAGCGATCTTACCCAATGCATTATGAGGAACATATACAACTGTGTTACAAGCTTCAACCCACAAAAAATTGGGCATGTCTTGATCAAGGTTACTTGGGAGTGGGAGCGAAAACGTGGAGCAGGAGCGGGAGCGCCATTTTTAGAAGCTTCTGGTCCGGAGCGTTTCTGGGAGCGTTTTTATATATATATATTTTTATATTTTTTATATTTTGATGCATATATGTCAACAAAAACATGTAGAATGATGAATTAGACATAAAAAACATAAAAAAATAGATTGAATCATATAACATCAATCATCTAGAAGTTATAATCTTCATCAACCACGCCCACAAGTTGGAAGCATACAACATATTGACTCTTGAGTCTCGCGAATCATCAATCTAAAGGTTTCAAGCTTTCAAAATTCAATATATAACATTTATCATCATTGATTTCAAATTTCAATATCTAACATGTATCATCATTGATTCATTGATTTCAAAATTCAATATACATTTATCATCATTGATTCATTGATTTCAAATTTCAATATATAACATTTATCATCATTGATATATATCATTTATCATCATTGATTCATTGATTTCAAAATTCAATATATAACATTTATCATCATTGATATTATATAACATTTATCATCATTGATTCATCGATCACCATATAACTTTCATGAAGCATCATATTCATAATTCATAATGACTTGTAAATAGTAAACTTATAAATGTCAACTTCAAAGTTTCACCTTTCAAATTCAAACTTCAAACTTAAATTGTCATTAAATATATGAAAGAGTCAAGTTTCAATTGTTCAATTGTCAACAACAAATAGAAAAGACTAGTAAACAACAAATCTATTTTATCTACTGGCTGGCCCCTTGCCACGCCCACGAGAAATGTCTAATTTGTGTGAGCCATGAGGAAATGTTGGTCTTCTAGTACTCTCAGGAGTACCACGACCATGACTAGAAGGTGGAGGCTGGATCTGCAAAGGAACAATAGTGTGATATCGAGAACTGGCACTGGCACTGGCACCCGCACTGCTACCAGTAGATGGTGGGACTGGCCCTGTGTGTGGCGGTGCTGCTGATGCTTCATCATCATCCCTAAAAAGTTCTGCTTCCAATTATTCCATATGTACCGTGCCGTCCTCCAAATTATCATCCTTTGGGTTGTTGTCCCAGACTTTGTATGATTGATCCTCATTTGCCCGATCACAGTAATGGCTCAACAACCTTAAGTTGTAATGCACATAAACCAAGCTTTCAGCGCAGTTTTCATTCAACTTGTTTCTTCTCACATTGTATATGAAGCTGTAGGTGCTCCAACACATCTCTGCAGAAGAAGTGTTCACAACCTGTGAGAGAACTTTTTTAGCCAACTTTGGCAAAAGTCCCATGCCGCCATATGCTTCCCACCATGTGAGAGCATCAAATCTGTCCCTGTCTTCCATTGCATGGAAAGAACCAAAGTTAGCAGTGCAACTGAAGTATTTGTCTAATTCAAGGCGCAATCTAGCACACTCCTCCCTGTCAGGTACCAACTTGTCTAATGCCTTCATGTACCCCTCTTGTACCTCTAGATCTGTGTGAGGTTTCATCCTAACCCCACCTCCAAGTGCAGGTTGGCCCAACCAAGATGGAGAGTAATATTTTGGCGTAAGGATATATGCCAAGGCATGTAGTGGAACATTGAGTTTATTCCACCGTGCACACACACAGTCATGAATCATAGCATACAAGTTGGGATCATTATCCTTAACAATATCTTTTATTTGCCCCAACATGTTGTCCATCTACTCATAAACCTCCCCAATCACTGGTTTATCAGTGTCTGCAAACCGAATCATGTGATAAATGGGCTTGGTAAAATTCAAAATTTCCCTCACACATGCCCAAAACAGAGGGTCAAAGGCGGTCTCCTCCACATGTTCGAAACCTTGCCTGTCAACTATTGTCGCTGCCCTGTCCTTTAATAGTTGCCAGTGTGGGCTTGATACCATTGCAGCCAATGACTCTCTTACCTTCAAAAGGCACCTGAAGGTGAGGTAATAGCTAGCAAATCTAGTCTTTGCTATCTTCAACAACTCCAATTTGGAGTGAGTACTGAAAAGCCCATGGGTATTGCTATGATTTGTAATAAATTTTATCATTTTTTTACCTCTCTTGTACAAATCACCAAGCCATTTGAATTGAGGTTGTTTGTTTTTGATGATATCATGCATCAAAAGGTTCATTGTGTGAACCAAACACCCAGACCAAAATATGTTAGGGTATTTATCCTCAATAATTGCTCCTGCTGCCTTACAGTTAGCAGCATTATCAGTGATGACCTGTATGACATTGTACGGCCCAGTCTTTTCAATTATATCAAGCAATGGTTTTGCAATGTTAATGCCAGTCTTGAATTTGTCTGAATAATCATACGCTGAAAGGAATATTTCACCACTAACAGACACAACCAAAACACTTATCAATGGCTTTCTTTTTACATTGGTCCATCCATAAGAGACAATGGACACCCCATGCTCATTCCACGAATTTGTTATTCTAGCCAAAAAATGGTTTATTTTAGCTTTTTCATGATCAAGACCCATGGTGCTGGCCTTGTCATACCCAGGGCTTTTGTGTCCTTTGGGGGCATCATTAATGGCGGCTCCATTTCATGCCAATAAGGTGAGTGAAGAACATTGAATGGCACCCCACATGCATATAGAAACCGATAAACTTTTGAATCCACATCATTCCTACACCCCTCGTCCAGGAAATCGGATATGGTTCTACGCCTTAATCCAGATGTGCCAATGCCTCCAAAACCACTGGCATGGGTGGAAGTTGAACTTGTTTGTCCATGACATGTTGGGCCTGAATAAGAGTCAATGAAACCCCTAGATCTTTTAGATCTCTATAGGGCAGCCTCCTCTTCCTTCCTATATTTCTCTCTCTCTGTTGCTGTACAAATTTTGATTTCTATATTTTTTTTCTCCATCCCCTGGCATTTTCCCATAAAGGTGCCTTCTCGCACGGGTGTATGAACCATGGTATTGTTTATTGCAATGGAGGCAAATAAATTTATTAGTTCCACCACCTTTCCCTCCTTCCTGTTTCCGAACATTTTCCACAAAGGTGTCTGAGTTTGGTCTTGTCTAGTTGGGGAATCTATGCCCTTATGTTCTCCACTCCCCACTTCCTCCTCAACATAATCCTCCTCTTTAGGATTTTCTTCAAATCCACCATAACCCTCCTCTTCATCCTCCTCTTCTCTAATTTGCCTCTTTCTTCTACTACTCTCCAACACCATTATTACAAAGAAAGGAACCAACATGAGGAAAACCCCTAGCCATATAGCCATGATGTTTCATGTTTCAAGTTTCAAGTTTCTAGCCTGCAAAACAAATGGAGAAATGCCAAATGGGAATAGGAAATGCAACATAGGAAAAAAACAGTTCATTTTTTAAGTTTTAAACACAATAAAATGTAACATTCAAGAAAAAAATCAAGTTTTCATTTTTAAACAACCTACAAATTCATCCGAGAAAATATAAAATTGGATTAGAAGGCCTACCTCTTTCTTGCAATCCTCCCCCATTTGCCTTACTGACTTACTCATACTCTCATATCATACGCAGCTACGACTCTCCGATTCTCTCCTCCAGCTCTTCTTGCTCTCTCACTCACTCCAACAAACAATAAAAACAAAATGACCCCCCCTATAAACGAATTTTTCATTGAAAAAAATTTCCGCCGGCGGGAAAGCGTTTTGTTCGGGGGGAGCGTTCGGGAGCGAACGCTCCCCGACCGCTTCCAGCGTTTAAAAAACGCTCCCGAAGCGTTTTTTAAACGCCAGAAGCGCTCAGGGAGCGTTCGCTCCCCAGTGCTTCCAGAAATGCTCCCGAAAAGGCAGGGAGCGTTTTAACAGGTTCGGAAACGCGCTCCTGAAAACGCTCCCCTCGGGAAGCATTTTCGAGAGCGCGTTTCTGAACGTTTCCAAAACGCTCCCGCACGGAGCGCATTTCGGAAACGGGAACGAGGGGGGGGTGAAGCTTCCCGACAAATACAACATTGCTCTTATGGCCTCTACAATAGTTCTATTCTTCCTTTCTGCAACTCCATTTTGCTCTAGATTATATGAAGCAATCCACTCTCTTCTGATGCCTTCCCTTATGTGAAGGTGCAGCCAGAAGTCTTTAGCAATGTATTCTCCACCATTATCTGATCGCAGAACCTTTATCTACTTTCTTGTTAGATTCTCAACCAGAGCTTTAAACTCCTTGAATCGGTCAAAAACTTCGCCTTTGTTCTTCAAAAAGTAGATCCAAGTTTTCCTAGAATGGTCATCAATGAAGGTGATGAAATACTCGGCACCACTAAGAGCACTAGGGGACATTGATCCATAGATGTCTGAGTGTATCAATCCTAACACACTCTTAGCCCTATTACTACTTCTGGGGTAGGTTTTCTTAGCGTACTTCCCTAGTACGCACCCTCTGCAAACGTCATCTCGTTTGGTGCTCAGATCTGAAACTCTTGTGACGGTCTTCTTGAGAATTCTCAAAGCCCCATGATGTAAGTTCCGCATTCTCATGTGTCATAACTCATTCAAATCCTTCTCTTCACGACTTCCTATTAGTGCCATTGGATATTTGAGCTATAACTTATACAGTTTATTGCTCCTGACTTTGATTTTTACCTTCTTCTTCCAACTCGGGTGTTTGACATATACTCTTTTTCCAATGAAGTAGACGTCGTAACCCTTGTTTTGTAGCTGAGACACTGAGAGTAAGTTCATCCCCAAACCAGGCACATGCAACACATTGGTGGCTTGAATCTTATTTCCAACTTCATTTTGAAATATTATGGTACCTCTCCCAACAAGGGTACACTTTGCCTTATTTCCCATGGTGATTTGGAAATTCATTTGCTCTTCTTGGTAGCTTGAGAAGATTTCTCGTATGCCCGTAATATGTGAAAAAGCTCCACTATCAATATACCAGACTTCTGGAGAAGTAGATTTTAATATGCAAGAAAATTCCTCTTCCATCCTGGAGGCCGATACATAGATGTCGTGATCCCTTTGTTCTTCCATGCTTTCCATGTTCTCTAGAGAGTTGCGTGAACCCTTTCGAGCTGCTGCTGCAGTGGCTTCTGGAATTTGTTCCAACGCAGAGTCTTCAATCATGTCAATCAACTCAGCTCTGATACCACGTGAAAAAATTAATTCTGAATTTCTACTGCAGTTATAGATTTATTTCTCCTACTTATTTCCACAAGAATTTATTTACAAAACCCTAGCAACAAATTTTGAAATAAACACTATTGCAGTTATCACTCGTACATATAGGGAAAAGAACAGTAAAATTCAAGCATAAGAACCAATCACAATGACAGTTATTTTTGGATAATTGTCCCCGGAAAAACTCAATGTGGGAAAACCAGTGCAAAAAATGAGGGTTTATATATTAATCTTCAGCAGTAAATTATTTACAAGGAAATATTGGCAGACTAACTGAGAAACTTCATGAGAAAACACTTGAGATAAATTCTCATCAACCCTTTGGATAATTTCTGATACTCTAAGGACTCACTGCCCCAGCATGTGTCACCTATGTGTGTCTCTCTGCGCAAAGCCTACGTGAGACTGTGTCACCCTGCGTGAGCTCTCTGCGTTGCTACTATGTGCTGCCCTCTCCGACCTTCTGCATCCTTCTTCCTCGATCCACCGGCAAGCACATTTGATGCCCTCTGCTTCCTCTGCCTTGCAACACTCCCTCTGAATTCGAATTCTATTCCTTCATAATCGACTTCCTTCAGATTACTGAGTGTATGCCTGACTTGCTTTCCAAATGACCCTCAAGCCTTCTTTTATAATCTTCTCATTGAAGAATCAACAACCCAGATTAGAAGTTTAATCAATGGTTAAGATTAAAACTTGACTTGATCTTCATTCTCTAGAAGATTCACACTATGTTTTATTAATACCCATTAAATATTTAATTTCCCTAAGTTAAGACTTAGGGTCTCCATTAAAATAATTATTATTTTAATAAAACATGAACCGAGTGAAATTTCCACAAACGGTTTCTAGGTTCTTTGGAATATTGGTGTCTAAGCCTCCTCACCAAATTTGAGACTTAGATCACTTTCCCATGTTACAAAAATCAACATTTGCATTAATATTTACTGAATTTTTTTGTAAATAACTTGTTAATTGAAGAACAGAAGTAGGAAATTCAAATCAATTAACTGTAGTAGGATTTATGGTTGTTAGATTCAGAAATTTTCACATGGTATCAGAGCGATTGCAGATCAAGGAGGACTGAAGCCATCAACGAAAGAATAGAATAAAATCTGCTGTAGGAAAGCAACTGTCCCGAGAGACAACACAGCTCTGAACCAGAGAAGCAATGGAAGGGTGATGCAGTCACCAAGGAAGGCTCACACAGAGCCTGCGTCAGCCTGTTAGGGCAACGCTGTAGTTGCAGAAGGCAATGCAGTGGTTGCTTAGCCAGTGCAAAGGCTATTGAGTTTCATTTTCCGGTTTCCGTGATTGGAGGTGCAGTGCAGATTTTCAACTGAAGTTATTGGTGGGACGCTGATTCTGTTGGTGCAGAACAATGTCTAGTGGGGCAGAAGCTGTGAAAATTCTGAATACAATAATGTAGAAACCCTACTGTAGTATCTTGGTTTACTTCTCCTACTTGTGATTAAATTATACAAGTTATTTCTAGAAAATATTCAGAAAATGCAGAAGTAAACACAACTAACAACCTACACACATATAGATCATTTACTGAATATTACGCTCATTCAACAAAGTGACACGGATTTTTCGAACAATAGTCCCCGGAAAAACCCAATGCGGGAAAACCGGTGCAACATATATGATGGTATATTATTATGTACAATCTGAGTACAATGAATCTGGGCACCCAACTGGTTAACCCGACAGAGAAAATAATAAATCTGCAGCAATACCTGCTGTTCTGAGACCAAAAGCTAACTGATCCACACCCTCAAACGAGATTTACAAGACTCAGTTAATTTCTGGCCCTAGAAACCCCAGCGTTGCCCCTGAAGCCCCAACGTCAGCCCTGCTAAGCTCTGTGTGCCCCTGCGCTGCTCAGAAGGGGACTGCGTAACCCCAGACTTGGTGACGCAGTCCTTACGCTGCCTTGGAAGGCCTCTGCGTGACCTTGGTGGCCTCCTGATGCTGCACTTCTGCCCCTCCTGGGCTTGTGTAGCACCTGCGTAGCGACTGAAGCCTCTGTGCTGCACAACTGTTGTGTAGCTGCTGCTGTTGCCCTTACTTTTCTACGCTGCTCCTGAATGCTACTCCTCTACACTTGCTGACTCTTGGCTCCGGGATCAGATCGTCATCTTAGCCAATACTACCTCTTGCTACGGAAAACTCTTCTGGAAATTCTTAGCAAACCCGCCCTAGAATTCCAGTTCAGTCTTTCAGCTCTACCTCCATGTGTGTGTCTCCAACTGACCCTCAAACCTTTCTCTTATACTTTTTCATTGAGATATCAACGGTCGAGATTTAATCTCTTATCGACAGTTGAGATTAAAACACTGCTTGATCCGTGTCACTTACGACATTTCATCACATGTGTTTAATTAATTCATTTTAATTTTTCTAATTTCCTAAGTTTAGACTTAGGGTCCTCATTAAAAAAAAAAAAAATTATTTGAATAACTTCAACACCAGATGAAATTTCTTCAAACACTTTTTGGGTTTTGGAGGTGATGTGTTTCTTAGCCCCTCCACAAAGTTTCAGGGCTAGAGCACACCCGATGCTACCCCAATACACAAAATCTCAACACTCCCTCTTAGCACGGAGTGTGCTCTAACAATACGTCCACACCATGTATCACAAGATCTTTGCATTGGTCCTTGCGCTGCTGATGCTTGGCCTGTTGCCCTCCATCCACTGCGCTGCTGCTCTCTATATTGCTGCCAAGAAGTAAGCAACTGAAAGACTATTGCCCAATCGTTGACAGAAAAGTCAGGCTGCATCCCACCACTGAAACTCCCTTGGCTGATGCTTTACGGTGTCCTCTTGAAGCCACTGCACTACTACAACTTTGCACTGCGTGAGCACTACCTCTCTGCGTTGCTGAAGTCCCATCAACTTTTGCGCTGATACCTCTACGCTGTTGCTGCCTCTGCACTATGTTGCTCCCTCTACAACATCTCAACACTGCCCTTCGCTTCACTGTGATCTCCTGCATCCATCTACTTGTCTCGCTACTGTCTTCAGGCTCCCGTAGCTCGTATGTGATCCAAGAGTTGGGCTTACTCAAGGATTCTGCCACCACCATCTGTAGCTGCTCTACAGATCCATTTCACCCCACTTACGTGGCTCATGAGCACTCATGGCTACGTCATCATCACTCCCATCGTCCTTTGTTGCTGCAGCCTTGGAATCAGAAACTCCTTCGTCCTTCTTCTTAGGACAAGTGCTGGCGAAGTGTCCAAGTTTGCCATAGTTAAAGCACCAGACCTTAGATAGGTCCCTCTTCTTATTCCCTTGCTGCCTTCGTTCCTTTGATGTAAAGAGCTGTTGAGATTTTGTATATTTGGGGTAGCATTAGTTGTGCTCTAGCTCCCAAATTTTGAGGAAGGACTAGAGTACACTTGATCTACAAGACCCAAAAATGGATTTGGGAAATTTCATCTGGTTTAGGAGATGTTAAATTAATTAATTATTCTAATGTATTTCCTAAGTTAAAACTTAGGAAAATAAAATAATTAAAGTGAATTTAATTAAACATGTGATGAAATTATCTTGAGTCACACGGATCAAGCTTTTTTTTAATCTTAGCCATTGATTAAAGATTTATCTTGTCCGTTGATTTGTTAACGAGAAAAGTATAAAGGAAAGGCTTGGGGTCATTTGTAAAACACACATGGAGGCAGAGTACTGAAGCTAAGCTGAGATTCTAGGGCGGGATTTGCTAAGAATTCTCAGAAGTGTTTCAGTTGCAGAGAGGGGAATTTAGACCAAGGGGATGATTTGATCCCGGGGTCTAGAATACTCAAGAAGCGAGAGAAGAGATCAACAAGAACAATGCGAGAGAAAGACGATGTGACAGCAACAAGCAACAACGGACGCAGCCGTAATGACAGCGATGTCTTTCGGGGGCAGCGGGGTTTCTAGGCCTAGATGCGCATTTGTTGGTTCTGTAAATCCGTTTGAGGGTGTGGATCAATTAGTATTTTGGTCTTAGATCAGCCAAAGTGCATATCTAGAGTTTTTCTCATGGGTTTTCGGATACGGAAACCGAGTTGTGTATTCGAGAAATATTCTTAATAATAGAACCCTCCAATGACGGAGAACCGGTTTTTCCCACATTCATTTCACATGACTGTTAATCCGAAATAAGCATTCTTGTGTCTATTAGCTATATGATTATTCTAGATCTGAATTGGTAGAGATCTGTTATGTGTTTTGCTTTGATGTTAACTTGAATTTATTTAGTTAATAACTTGTATAAGTAGGAGAAGCTTAACTAGATTAATAGTAATAATTTCTGCATAAGAATTAAGATTCAGAAATTAATACATGGTATCGGAGCGATGCAGATCTGAAGGGGCAGCGCAGTTGACAGGAAGGGAAAATCTGACATGAACCAAGGGAAGGGTTCATGCAACCAAAAGGACTCACGCAGTCCTCCAGAGCATGCAGAAATGCAGAGGGAACATGACATGAAAGTGTTGGCATCCAGACTAGAGGAGGATCTTGCATGTGTGTCAAGCACAACTCCTCCTGATGTTTGGTATATTGACAGTGGAGCATCTGCTCACATGACGGGGGTTCGAGAATGTTTTTCGAGCTATCAAGAGGAGTAGATGAATTTCCAAATAACTATGAGAAACAAAGGAAAATGTACCCCCATCGGGAGAGGTGTCGTAACTTTTCAGACGGAAGATGGCCACAAGATTTGAGCCACGAATGTTCTGCATGTACAAGGGTTGGGGATGAACTTACTATCGGTGTCTCAACTTCAGAACAAGGGCTATGATGTATACTTTATTCAAGACAAAGTATATGTCAAACATACTAACTGGAGTAAAAAGGCACAAATTGGAGTAAGGAGTCACAAGCTATATAAGCTTCAGCTTGAATCTTCGGTGGCCCTGATCGGCAGTACAAACGACAGAGATCTGAATGAGTGATGGCATAGAAGGATGGGGCATCTACATCATGGAGCCTTGGGGATTCTCAAAAATACTGTCATAGGGGCTCCTGAACTCAACACAAAGAAAGACGATGTTTGCAAAGGATGCGTACTAGGGAAGTACGCTAAGGCAGCATTTCCAAGAAGCAGCAACAGAGCCAAAGGTGTATTAGAGTTAATACACTTTGACATTTGCGGTCCGATGTCTACAACAACTCTCAGTGGGGCAAAATATTTTGCCACCTTCATTGATGATTATTCCAGGAAAACTTGGATCTATTTTCTGAAGACCAAAGATGAAGTCTTTAATCGGTTTAAATATTTCGAAGCATTGGTGGAGAACTCTACAGGAAAGAAGATCAAGAAGTTAAGGTCAGATAACGGTGGAGAATATATCGATAAAGACTTCACAAATTTCTATGCGTAGGAAGGCATCAAGAGAGAGTGGACAACTCCCTACAATCTAGAACAAAATGGAGTTGCAGAATGGAAGAATTGGACCATAATAGAAGCTGCAGGGGCAATGTTGTACGACCAGGAAATGCCCAAATTCTTATGGGCAGAGGCCTGCAACAAAACAGTCTATATTCAGAACAGAGTTCCAAATAGGGCTTTGGGGAAGGTGACTCTCGAAAGTGTGTTCACAGGCAGCAAGCCTAAAGTGAGCCACATCAGGATATTCGGCAATGTAGCATACTGCCATGTTCCAGAGGAAAAGAGGAAGAAACTGGATCGAACTGCAAAAAAGGGTTTTCTGATGGGCTACAGTGAGAATGCAAAGGCATACTGTGTCCATATTCTAGAGAGTAGGAAAGTCGTAGTAAGAAGGGATGTAAAATTCCTTGAAGAAAGAGCCTTTAGGAAATCTCGAGAGATGGCCACAAATACGCAGATTGAGGAAGATCCACTGGTACAGCCTCAACGACCTCTGGAGGAGAGGTCTAGTGCCTCTCCTAGGCACAATTGTTCTGAAGGAAGCTCCTTTGACGAAGAACAAGAGGAAGAATAAGTGAGACCACCCACCACTGATGGGAGACCGAGCAGAGAACTCCAATAGATTCTTAGAGATGCAGAAGGATTTGTTGGAACACCTAGAGAAGGGAAGAGGATAAGGAAATAACCTTGACAGATATTAGGCACTGGTAGCTCAGGTTGGAGAGCCCTCTACCTTTCGGGAAGTAGCTTAGCATCAGGTATGGGTAGATGCCATGGTGGAGGAGTATAGCTCCATCATGACAAATGATGTCTGGGAAGTATTCCCTAGACCACAAGACAAATCTGTTGTAGGATCCAGGTGGATCTACAAGATCAAATATGCTGCAGATGGTAGCATAGAGAAATTCAAAGCAAGATTTGTAGCTAAGGGGTTTGCCCAGAAAGAAGGCATTGACTATGAAGAAACCTTTGCTCCTGTAGCACGGTACACTTCTATCAGATCCATCATCTCTTTGGTAGCACAAATGGGATGGGAGATTCACTAGATGGATGTCAAGATTGCGTTTTTGAATGGTGTGATAGAGGAAGAAGTGTACATAGAGCAGCTAAAGGGTGTAATATCTCGGATGGGATATTTTAACTAAAAATGCAGAAAATAACTTAATGTCGTAGAATCAACATTTACTCAACAGAAGATTTCCATGTAAAATAAAAACATAAGCACTGCAATCTATCAACACATCAAATAGGAAGAATTTCAGCTTTTATTATAAATAATAATAGAGGGTTACATATAGATCTGACCCAAAAGAGGCGAGATGGGCGGTCACCAAGATAACTTTTGTTACCTTGCTACAACTGCGATGACCTCCAAAAGCGGAAATTTCTTTGCACTCTCCCTCGACAACAGCTATCAAGCTGAATCAGCTGAAGCTCCCCAAGCTCCCATTGAAGATATGAATGATCCTCACTCCAATATCATTGAAGCCTACATGGCTCCCAGAATGAAGTCTCCTCAAGAGTACTGGGTTTCCGTCCAATACTCACAAATCACCTGAGGGTTTTCGTCCTGGGGCTACGGCATGAAGTAGAGAACCACGTCCTCAAACTTCCCATACACAAGAAAATGATCTACTCCAAAGATATCTCCCAATGGTCTCCTCCCTTTCTTTTATAGAACCCTTGGAGCCTTCTAGAGCATTATTTTATTATTATTTTATTCATGGAACACCTTTCCCTTTTATTAAAATACTATAAAATATTCCTTTTTAATGTAGAAAAGGGTACATCAGCTACCATGCCTCCTCCGGTCACTGAAATCGATGTCTAACTGTCCCACCATGTAGGTATTCTCGTCTCGGTTCCATTGAGCTATTACACTAAGGTGTTCCATCATGTATTCCCCCCGGGATGCCACCTTGAGCGTAATCAGTTGAGTTAAGCCCATAAATAACTCAAATTTCCGAAAGTTATCGGAATGCCTCGGAACGAAAGGCAAACTGCTTGGATGATGGAGTATATCAAGCGAATGCCTCCGGACACCATGAAAACTCCTCAAAACTCCTCCGAAAAGCCCTTGAGCTTGTTGATAACACCAATCTGTACCTGTGACCTGTCTGCTCCTAACTCTGGAAGACCAACTTGGCCCTGTCGTAGGTGTCGCCAAAAATGGGAATATTACAGACCTTCCGCCCCAAGATTGCTTGCCCCCAAGCAATCGAAATATGTGGGCCACTCTGTTGGCCCGCCGCAACTGAGACCCAATGCCCGGATCCCATACAAACCTCTGGGTGCTGCTATGCACCTGTGTCAAACCTCTTGGAATAGACCCCTCAATGTCGGGATCCAAAACTGATCTCTCTCTGTCCCAGTAAATAAACAATCCTCCCGGATCCCAACGCCACCATGGCCAATCATCGCCCAAGTCCCACAGCTCAGGCTGCGCACTGCCTCTGGCTATAGCTGATGCTCTAAGAGGTGAAGACCACCACCAAGCATCAATGCTCCCGGGCTCCTGCTGTGTTGTACTTGTAACTGCATATGTTGCCGCACCGACTGCATACCAACTCATCACCTCTCTCCAATCCAACCCCTGACTAAATCCAATGCTAATCCTGCTCTCCTGAAACAGGGATGGGATGCTGAAGAAATTCCAATCTGTACCCCACTGCCAACTGGAATCTGTATCATATGTCATGTCTAAGGGCCCTTGCTCCGCTGTGCTCCCTACGAAGAATACCGTACCATCAAGAGGGTACCAACTCATGATCTCCCGCCAGTCCATCCTGGAAGAAGAATCCAATGTAGCAACAACTGCACATGGGACATGCCCAGAGTGTTGTTGCCAGCTCGTAATCAACTCCCACTGCTCTGTCCTGACTGCCAATGAAAGCTGCCTGTAGGAGAAAGCCCCTCTCTCTATAATGGGCCAAAGTGGGCAAGATATGTTGCAAGCCCCATCGATGTACTCCTGGAGAGTGCTACCCACTGAAAACACTGCAGCTCTGCTGACTGCGTGTACATCTATCTGCACCTCACCCCTGTGTCGACCCATAGATGGATGCTCCACCATATCCAACAACTCCTCCCACTCCTGATCAGGAATGTCATGCTCTCGCTATCTACTGGCCCCCTGCAGAACAATCCCATCAACCTCCAACACCTCCAGAGGATATGGATCTGCAACTGTTGTCACCGTACTCGATGTCAGTGCATCTGACTGCTCCACTCCAATGGCTGACCCCAATGTTAGCCGCATATCCCTCATCGGCTCAATGTGGGCGCCTATCTGGCTATCCCCCAAAGGAATATCATGATTGATGTGGACAATGTCCTCCTCTGCCGACTCAGGCTCCATCACGTGCTGCTCTAGCTGAATCGTCACACGTGAATCTTCACCCAGAGGATCTCCCATACAGTCCCTTGACTGCTCACCCTGCACACTAGAACACAGCTTCGGTCTACTGTCATCATCATCTCTACATGGTTGCTTTCGCTCCCCAGAAGCATCCTCATATGATCCCATGGACTCATCTGAAGAAGAGTCCTCATCCTGGCATACAGAAGGAACGTCTACCTGTTCTACCTCTGCCACCTCATCTGCATCTCTCAAACATGAGTGATCAGGCCGCCAAGGTTCTTTGGAAATGAAGCAAAGTCCCTTCCTCCTCAGCTCATTTCTGCTGCCTGACCCACCAAACTGGAGCCGCTCCTCCCTAGTCAACTGTCTCCTGAGAAACTCAGTGTTCTGCTCAACTAGCCCTTGGGCTAGCTCATAAGCAGTGGGCGAGACCAACTGCTCTCTCCTCCAAATGCTCAACAACCGGGTTTGCAACTCTCGGCCATGAGTTCATTAAATTCTTCTAGTTTGGACAAAACTCTCCATGACATCTTCATGTGTTTCCTGCAAATCTCCAATGTTCCCTGCAAATCTTTTGGCTGTCATTTTTGAAGGATGGCATTAATTCCTCTTGAAAATGGTTTGCTGTTTGGTTTTGTTTTCTAGTCTTCTGATGCATGGTGGTTTAAGGAACCAACTTCTATTTTTATTTTCATCAATCTGTTTAGGAATTTTTCCATGGTTCAACCAATGAATACAAGATTGTTTGTGATAATGAGGGCACTATTTTTCTGACAATTATTCTCAAGACTACTTCATTTCTCTGATCACAATAGGACAGAGTAGCTCAACCATGCACTCTCAATCAGAATCACTACAAGTTTGTTAAGAATCACTAGGAAAATGGCCACTGGTTTTTCTGAGTTTAATGGATGCCTTCAGTGGTTTTTCTGAGTTTAATTTGTCAAACATATAACAGACTTCTGGCTATAGGTGCGGTTTTTGTCAAACAGTACAAATATATACTGCTGTAGGTGACACGTGTTTGCTGGTGTCAAATACGAGATTTCAACTACAATCAGTAGTGCAAATTTCTCTCTTAGCCATGCACAATAAAAGGAACTTCATGACTCACAGCTTGGTTGGCTTTCTCACAACACATATATGATGCTTATGTTAACAACTCTAGAATAGATTCACTCATAGTGACTTGGCATCAATACTAATTTGCCGTTACATTGCTCATTAAACTCTTGAGTAATACAAACCAAAATTTGGGCACACAGCCACACAATGGGTTGCAAAATTCAGACCTTACTAACACATACACAACGCTGTTAGCTCAAACAACACCTTGACTGATGATAATGGCAATCAACACTACAAAGGCAACGTCCGAAACTTGTGGCACGAATTCGAGATGAATCATAAAACACCAGGAAACTACTAGCAACTTGGGAAAATAAAATAAAAACGAGAAAGAGAACCTGGTACTGATGTGTTGACTCAACTGGTGTAAGATAATCGTTCCTCGTCCAACGAAGTGCCTAGAATTTGTTCTACGCCCAGAATGCTGCTCAGCCACTGCAAAAATTTGTTTTCCTTGAGGCAGAACTCGCCAATCCAAAGGAAACACCTTTAGAAATTAAACGCGGAACCTTTGGCACACCAAAACAAGGAAATTGACGCCCTTAACGTATGCGGCCACCTATGCCCGAATACAATCAACAACTCGGTCCTTCGAGGCGCGTCCTCTGCCCAGTTGCTTCAATAACCACTGCTGCGGCTCCAAATAAATATTTTCCTGCTCGAGTTCGACGTAGGTAGACGCAGATGTAATTGGAGTACGCCACGATTGATTCCCCAACAAATTAGATGAAAATCGGTCTTCAATAGCGTTCGACAACGTTTGACAAGTATGATTTGGTGGCTGTCCCCACAACGTTGTGAAATACCCATACGCAGCACAATAAAATTACGCTTCGAACAGTATGAGCAGAGATACGCTCTTCCTATTTGTGCCCAGAATTATGAAGTATTTCGCCATGTTGGACAGGGAGAATTTTGCTCAGGAAATAAGCAAGGATTTCGGTCTTCAAATTGAGAGCCATGCGAGACACGCTGTTTCAGTCAGGTAAATGTACGACTTCTAGGGAAATTTCAATCTTGCAACACGCACACAGCAATGGCCGCCTTATCTAAATTTTAAATTTCTCGCTCCCTTGTTATTTGACCACCTCTTGCAATTTATACCTAGAATTTATTGACTGTGGGAAATCAATCTAGAGGGAACTCTAGTGAGACAATTTCCGCCATGATTTACGCCCCCAGAAAATTCTTCGACGTCTACCGAAAAGTTCGCACAGCCTTTTTGGACAACTTGTTTAATAATATGCACTGCCTTCTTGGAATTTCACAGTCCCCTTTTCTCGATGGCTCCGTCACTCTTTCTCGATGGCTCAGAAGAAATAACCCATACTTAGACTTTGATGAGATATTCATGGCCCCACTTAGTAAAATCACACACCACTTTTAAATTTTTATATGCATGGCTCCACAAATTCTCATTCGCTGCGCGTTCAGCTCGTCCACCTTGTTTCTTGCTCCCGACGACTTAGTTACGGCGCTAGTGGACATGAGGAATTTTGGGATGTGGCCCTGCCTTTCAATGGGATCGGAGTGGTCGACAACTCAATTTGTCACCCTGCAGATAATATTGCCCACCGTTCAATTCCGTTCATCACACGACGTTGCGTTGGTCCTCACCACACGCATTCGGATTCGTGCAACAAATATGTTCTCCTCTCTGCATTATGAATACCATATATCGTTGATTATCTATGGTCTCTCAACGGCTTCTTGAAAATTGATATTGGCAGCAATTCAAACTTCGGATAGGCCACAACTCCCCCAGATGTGCTGCTATGTTGATCTTAATTGATGCTGGGTGATACTCCCTTCAAAACCTTTGTAACGGCTCCCTCAGCCTTATCACATTTCATGGGGCCAACACTTATGACCTTCCAAATATGCATGACCCACGCCACGTTTCCACCGGAAACACTAATGATAATTTGAAACCCTCAACCTTCTTCTGAAGTGGACCTCTTTGAACTTGGTTTTTTCGATAATTTGGCAAGTAAACCCTCACACTGGCAAGATCACTAGCTCTGATACCATTGTAATATCCCGGATGGGATATTTTAACTAAAAATGCAGAAAATAACTTAATGTCGTAGAATCAACATTTACTCAATAGAGGATTGCCATGTAAAATAAAAACATAAGCACTGCAATCTATCAACACATCAAATAGGAAGAATCTCAACTTTTATTATAAATAATAATGAGGGTTACATATAGATCTGACCCAAAAAGAGCTGAGATGGAAAACTGGTCACCAAGATAATCTGCTGCACTGCTACACTGCGATGACCTCCAAAACTGAACTGCTGCACTCTCCCTCCGGCAACAGCTACCACTGAATCCACTGAAGCTCCCGTTGAAGATATGAATGATCCTCACTCCAATATCACTGAAGCTCTGTGAAACTTCTGAATGAAGTCTCCTCAAAGAGAGTTGGGTTTCCTTCCAACACTCACAACTCACCCGAGGGTTTCCGTCCTGGGGCTACGGCTGAAGTAGAGAATCCACATTCTCAAACCTCTCATATACAAGAAAATGATCTACTCCAAAGATGTCTCCCAATGGCCTCCTCCCTTTATTTTATAGATCCCTTGGAGCTTTCTAGAGCATTATTTTATTAATATTTTATTCATGTAGCACTTTTCCCTTTTATTAAAATATTATAAAATATTTCTTTTTAATGTAGAAAAGGGTAAATCGGCTACCATGCCTCCTCCGGTCACTGAAATCGGTGTCTAACTGTCCCACCATGTAGGTATTCTCGTCCTGGTTCCAATGAGCTATTACACTAAGGTGTTCCATCATGTATTCCTCCCGGAATGCCACCTTGAGCATAATCAGCTGAGTTAAGCCCATAAATAACTCAAATTTCCGAAAGTTATCAGAATGCCTTGGAACGAAAGCCAAACTGCTCGGATGATGGAGTATATCAAGCGAATGCCTCCGGACACCATGAAAACTCCTCAAAACTCCTCCGAAAAGCCCTTGAGCTTGTTGATAACACCAATCTGTACCTGTGACCTGTCTGCTCCTAACTTTGGAAGACCAAGCTGGCACTGTCGTAGGTGTTGCCAAAAATGGGAATATTACAGACCTTTCGCCCCAAGATTGCTTGCCCTCAAGCAATCGAAATATGTGGGCCACTCTGTTGGCCCGCCGCAACTGAGACCCAATGCCCGGATCCCATACAAACCTCTGGGTGCTGCTATGCACCTGTGTCAAACCTCTCGGAATAGACCCCTCAATGCTGGGATCCCAAACTAATCTCTCTCTGTCCCAGTCAATAAACAATCCTCCCGAATCCCAATGCCACCATGGCCAATCATCACCCAAGTCCCACGGCTCAGGCTGCGCACTGCCTCTGGCTATAGCTGATGCTCTAAGAGGTGAAGACCACCACCAAGCATCAATGCTCCCGGGCTCCTGCTGTGCTGTACCTGTAACTGCATATGCTGCCCCACCGACTGCATACCAACTCATCACCTCTCTCCAATCCAACCCCTGACTAAATCCAATGCTAATCCTGCTCTCCTGAAACAGGGATGGGATGCTGAAGAAATGTCAATCTGTGCCCCACTGCCAACTGGAATCTGTATCATATTTCATGTCTAAGGGCCCCTGCTCCGCTGTGCTCCCTACGAAGAATACCGTACCATCAAGAGGGTACCAACTTATGATCTCCCGCCAGTCCATCCTGGAAGAAGAATCCAATGTAGCAACAACTGCACATGGGACATGCCCAGAGTGTTGTTGCCAGCTCGTAATCAACTCCCACTGCTCTGTCTTGACTGCCAATGAAAGCTGCATGTAGGAGAAATCCCCTCTCTCTATAATGGGCCAAAGTGGGCAAGATATGCTGCAAGCCCCAATAATGTACTCCTGGAGAGTGCTACCCACTGAAAACACTGCAGCTCTGCTGACTGCGTGTACATCTATCTGCACCTCACCCCTGTGTCGACCCATAGATGGATGCTCCACCATATCCAACAACTCCTCCCACTCCTGATCAGGAATGTCATGCTCTCGCTATCTACTGGTCCCCTGCAGAACAATCCCATCAACCTCCAACACCCCCAGAGGATATGGATCTGCAACTGCTGTCACCGTACTCGATGTCAGTGCATCTGACTGCTCCACTCCAATGGCTGACCCCAATGTTAGCCGCATATCCCTCCTCTGCTCAATGTGGGCGCCCATCTGGCTATCCCCCAAAGGAATATCATGACTGATGTGGACAATGTCCTCCTCTGCCGACTCAGGCTCCATCACGTGCTGCTCTGGCTGAATCGTCACACGTGACTCTTCACCCAGAGGATCTCCCATACAGTGCCTTGACTACTCACCCTGCACACTAGAACACAGCTTCGGTCTACTGTCATCATCATCTCTGCATGGCTGCTTTCGCTCCCTAGAAGCATCCTCATATGATCCCATGGAATCATCTGAAGAAGAGTCCTCATCCTAGCATACAGAAGGAACGTCTACCTGTTCTACCTCTGCCACCTCATCTGCATCTCTCAAACATGAGTGATCAGGTCGCCAAGGTTCTTTGGAAATGAAGCAAAGTCCCTTCCTCCTCAGCTCATTTCTGCTGCCTGACCCACCAAACTGGAGCCGCTCCTCCCTGGTCAACAGTCTCCTGAGAAACTCAATGTTCTACTCAACTAGCCCTTGGGCTAGCTCATAAGCAGCGGGCGAGACCAACTGCTCTCTCCTCCAAATTCTCAACAACCGGGTTTGCAACTCTCGGCCAATGGTCTCATGGTCTCTCATACATGATGACAAGATGGACTGCATGTGTGCTATGACAGTATTAGGATGATGTCTCCTAATGCTAAAGAAGCATTGGAACATCTGCAAAATCAAGTCATCACACTCAAGGTCAAACATGATGACATAAGTCTTGAATGTGGCCATACCCCATAAAATCTCAAGCTTCTTCCCGAAGGTAGAGCCTGTGCTGTTGTCCAAATCCTGAAAAGTCTCTACAATCAGCCTCATAATCCTCCCCATAATATCATCATCATATGGAGCTATAGGTGCGGTTAACTTCTTGATGTTACAGAGACAAGCTGCAACTGGAAGTGTGACCCCCTCACAAGGTTCCTCCAAAAATTTGGGCTGTATAAGAGCAAGCATAGTTGGTTTTAGAGCCCAAATCAGTTTCTTCCCTTCTGCTTGGTCTATTGTAGACATGCATTCATTAAATTCTTCTAGTTTGGACAAAACTCTCCATGACATCTTCATGTGTTTCAGATTTGTCCCTAGTGCAGAAATTTTGTGACCAATCTCCAATGTTCCCTGCAAATCTTTTAGCTGTCATTTTTGAAGGATGGCATTAATTCCTCTTGAAAAGGGTCTGCTGTTTGGTTTTGTTTTCTGGTCTTCTGATGCATGGTGGTTTAAGAAACCAACTTCTATTTTTATTTTCATCAATCTGTTTAGGAATTCTTCCATGGTTCAACCAATGAATACAAGATTGTTTGTGATAATGAGGGCACTATTTTTCTGACAATTATTCTCAAGACTGCTTCATTTCTCTGATCACAATAGGACAGAGTAGCTCAACCATGCACTTTCAATCAGAATCACTACAAGTTTGTTCAGAATCACTAGGAAAATGGCCACTGGTTTTTCTGAGTTTAATGGATGCCTTCAGTGGTTTTTCTGAGTTTAATTTGTCAAACATATAACAGACTTATGGCTGTAGGTGCGGTTTTTGTCAAACAGTACAAATATATACTGCTGTAGGTGACACGTGTTTGCTGGTGTCAAATACAAGATTTCAACTACAATCAGTAGTGCAAATTTTCCTCTTAGCCATGCACAATAAAAGGAACTTCATGACTCACAGCTTGGTTGGCTTTCTCACAACACATATATGATGCTTATGTTAACAGCTCTAGAATAGATTCACTCATAGTGACTTGGCATCAATACTAATCTGCCATTACATTGCTCATTAAACTCTTGAGTAATACAAACCAAACTTTGGACACACAGCCACACAATGGGTTGCAAAATTCAGACCTTACTAACACATACACAATGCTATCAGCTCAAACAACACCTTGACTGATGACAATGGCAATCAACACTACAAAGGCAACGTCCGAAACTTGTGGCACGAATTCGAGATGAATCATAAAACACCAGGAAACTACCAGCAACTTGAGAAAATAAAATAAAAACGAGAAAGAGAACCTGGTACTGATATGTTGACTCAACTGGTGTAAGATAATCGTTCCTCGTCCAATGAAGTGCCTAGAATTTGTTCTACGCCCAAAATGCTGCTCAGCCACTGCAAAAAATTGTTTTCCTTGAGGCAGAACTCGCCAATCCAAAGGAAACACCTTCAGAAATTAAACGCAGAACCTTTGGCACACCAAAACAAGGAAATTGACGCCCTTAACGTATGCGGCCACCTATGCCCAAATACAATCAACAACTCGGTCCTTCGAGGCGCGTCCTCTGCCCAGTTGCTTCAATAACCACTGCTGCGGCTCCAAATAAATATTTTCCTGCTCGAGTTCGATGTAGGTAGACGCAGATGTAATTGGAGTACGCCATGATTGATTCCCCAACAAATTAGATGAAAATTGGTCTTCAATAGCGTTCGACAACGTTTGACAAGTATGATTTGGCGGCTGTCCCCACAACGTTGTGAAATACCCATATGCAGCACAATAAAATTATGCTTCGAACAGTATGAGTAGAGATACGCTCTTCCTATTTGTGCCCAGAATTATGAAGTATTTCGCCATGTTGGACAGGGTGAATTTTGCTTAGGAAATAAGCAAGGATTTTGGTCTTCAAATTGAGAGCCATGCGAGACACGTTGTTTCAGTCAGGTAAATGTACAACTTCTAGGGAAATTTCAATCTTGCAACATGCACACAGCAATTGCCGCCTTATCTAAATTTTAAATTTCTCACTCCCTTGTTATTTGACCACCTCTTGCAACTTATACCTGGAATTTATTGACTGTGGGAAATCAATCTAGAGGGAACTCTAGTGAGACAATTTCCGCCATGATTTACGCCCCCAGAAAATTCTTTGACGTCTACCGAAAAGTTCGCACAACCTTTTTGGACAGCTTGTTTAATAATATGCACTGCCTTCTTGGAATTTCATGGTCCCCTTTTCTCAATGGCTCCGTCACTCTTTCTCGATGGCTCAGAAGAAATAACCCATACTTCGACTTTGATGAGATATTCATGGCCCCACTTAGTAAAATCACACGCCACTTTTAAATTTTTATATGCATGGCTCCACAAATTCTCATTCGCTGTGCGTTCAGCTCGTCCACCTTGTTTCTTGCTCCTGACGACTCAGTTACGACGCTAGTGGACATGAGGAATTTCGGGATGTGGCCCTGCCTTTCAATGGGATCGGAGTGGTCGACAACTCAATTTGTCACCCTGCAGATAATATTGCCCACCGTTCAATTCCGTTCATCACTTGACGTTGCATTGGTCCTCACCACACGCATTCGGATTCGTGCAACATATATGTTCTCCTCTCTGCATTATGAATACCATATATCGTTGACTATCTACGGTCTCTCAACGGCTTCTTGAAAATTGATATTGGCAGCGATTCAAACTTCGGACAGGCCACAACTCCCCCAGATGTGCTGCTATGTTGATCTTAATTGATGCTGGGTGATACTCCCTTCAAAACCTTTGTAATGGCTCCCTCAGCCTTATCACATTTCATGGGGCCAACACTTATGACCTTCCCAATATGCATGACCCACGCCACGTTTCCACTGGAAACACTGATGATAATTTGAAACCCTCAACCTTCTTTTGAACTTGACCTCTTTGAACTTGGTTTTTTTGATAATTTGGCAAGTAAACCCTCATGTTGGCAAGATCACCAGCTCTGATACCACTGTAATATCCTGGATGGGATATTTTAACTAAAAATGAAAAAAATAACTTAATGTCGTAGAATCAACATTTACTCAACAGAAGATTTGCCATGTAAAATAAAAACATAAGCATTGCAATCTATCAACACATCAAATAGGAAGAATCTCAGCTTTTATTATAAATAACAATGAGGGTTACATATAGATCTGACCCAAAAAGAGCTGAGATGGAAAACTGGTCACCAAGATAATCTGTTGCACTGCTACACTGCGATGACCTCCAAAACTGAACTGCTGCACTCTCCCTCCGGCAACAGCTACCACTGAATCCACTAAAGCTCCCATTGAAGATATGAATGATCCTCACTCCAATATCACTGAAGCTCTGTGAAACTTCTGAATGAAGTCTCCTCAAAGAGAGTTGGGTTTCCGTCCAACACTCACAACTCACTCGAGGGTTTCCGTCCTGGGGCTACGGCTGAAGTAGAGAATCCACGTTCTCAAACCTCTCATATACAAGAAAATGATCTACTCCAAAGATGTCTCCCAATGGCCTCCTCCCTTTCTTTTATAGATCCCTTGGAGCCTTCTAGAGCATTATTTTATTATTATTTTATTCATGGAGCACTTTCCCTTTTATTAAAATATTATAAAATATTTCTTTTTAATGTAGAAAAGGGTAAATCAGCTACCATGCCTCCTCCGGTCACTGAAATCGGTGTCTAACTGTCCCACCATGGAGGTATTCACATCCCGGTTCCAATGAGCTATTACACTAAGGTGTTCCATCATGTATTCCTCCCGGAATGCCACCTTGACCATAATCCGCTGAGTTAAGCGCATAAATAACTCAAATTTCCGAAAGTTATCGGAATGCCTCGGAACGAAAGCCAAACTGCTCGGATGATGGAGTATATCAAGCGAATGCCTCCGGACACCATGAAAACTCCTCAAAACTCCTTCGAAAAGCCCTTGAGCCTGCTGATAACACCAATCTGTACCTGTGACCTGTCTGCTCCTAATTCTGGAAGACCAACCTGGCCCTGTCGTAGGTGTTGCCAAAAATGGGAATATTACAGAGGGCTTCGAGACACATGAGCAAAAGACTCATGTTTGCAGACTTAAGAAAGCCTTGTATGGCTTGAAACAAGCCCCCAAGGCATGGTATGGTCCGATTGATGGCTACTTGTAGAAGGTGGGGTTCGTCAAGAGTGACGCAGATCCCAGCTTATACTACTTGAGAGTAGGACATGAACCACTTATTCTTGTTTTGTATGTGGATGACTTGTTTTGGACTGGGCCATCCAAGCTCATGATGGATTGCAAGGAGAATCTTGCAACAAATACATGAAGGACCTGGGACGGATGCACTATTTTCTTGGGTTAGAAGTTTGGCAGCATGAAGGGGAAATCTTCCTAGGGCAAGGAAGATACACGACAGAGATTCTGAAAAGATTCCAGATGGAAGACTGTAGACCCATGGCCACGCCAATGATCACTAACTGGAAGAAGATAGACACATCAGAGGATGATGAGGCTGATCCCACCTTGTACAGACAGCTCATTGGGTCATTGATGTATCTGGTCAATACAAGACCAAACATCTGCTATGCAGTGAATACCCTCAGTTAGTTCATGGTGGAATCAAGGAGGGCTCATTGGGCAGCAGCTAAACATATTCTCGGATACTTGAGAGGGACAGTCGAGTATGGGCTAAAGTACACGAAGGAAAATGAAATTCAGTTAAGTGGGTTCACAGATGCAGACTGGGCTAGAAGCACAGTAGATCGGAAAAGTACCAGTGGGTACTGTTTCAGTCTCGAATCAGGAATAACCTCCTAGTGTAGCAAGAAACAAAAGTCCGTAGCACTGAGCTCAGCCAAGGCAGAGTACATGGCAGCAAGCACGGCTTCGTGTGAGGCCATATGGCTCCGCAAATTAATTTTTAACCTACTTAAGAAATGAATAGAGCTGACCAAGATCATGTGTGATAATCATAGTTGCATCAAGCTCTCTGAGAATCCTGTGTTTCATGACCGGTCGAAGCACATTGACATTCGGTGTCACTTTATCCGAGACTATGTTCAGAAGGGAGCAGTACAGTTATGATACATTCCTACAGGTGAACAAGTAGCAGACATTCTCACAAAGGCTCTGAATAAGGTTAAGTTCACTTACTTCAGAGAGAAGATGGGAATGATCGAGAACCCCTTCCACTAGAGGAAAGGGTGGTCTTCCAAAGAAGAGGGAGTTGTCGTACAGTGGTTGCACTGGCAGTGGCAGAGTCATGGGCAACAGTACAGAATGGCAGCAGCAGTGCAGAGTTGAGTGGCAGGAGGCCAAGCTTCAATAGCACAGAACCTGTGCCCAAAATCATGTAATGCATGAGTGTGATGTATTGCTAGAGCACACCCTTGATGCTAAGAGGGAGTGTTGAGATTTTGTGTATTTGGAGTAGCATTAGTTGTGCTCTAGCTCCCAAACTTTGTGGAGGGACTAGAGTACACTGGATCTACAATACCCAGAAATGGATTTGGGAAATTTCATCTAGTTTAGGAGATATTAAATTAATTAATTAATTATGTTAATGTATTTCCTAAGTTAAAACGTAGGAAAATAAAATTATTAAAGTGAATTTAATTAAACATGTGATGAAATTATCTTTAGTCACACGGATCAAGCTTTCTTTTAATCTTAGCCATTGATTAAAGATTTAATCTTGGCCGTTGATTTGTCAACGAGAAAAGTATAAAGGAAAGGCTTGGGGTCATTTGTAAAACACACATGGAGGCAGAGCACTGAAGCTAAGCTGAGATTCTAGGGCGGGGTTGCTAAGAATTCTCAGAAGTGGTTCAATTGCAGAGAGGGGAATTTAGACCAAGGGGTGATCTGATCCCGGGGTCTAGAATACACAAGAAGCAGAGAAGAGATCAGCAAGGACAACGCAGAGAAAGGCAGCAGCAGACGACAGCAACAACAACAGCAGACGGCAGTAGCAGACGACAGCAGCAGCAGTAGCAGATGGCAACAGTAGCAGCAACATCAGCAGTGTCTTTCAGGGGCAGCACTGGGGTTTCTAGGCCTAGATCTGGCTAAGTTCTGTAAATCCCGTTTGAGGGTGTGGATCAGTCAGTATTTTTGGTCTTAGATAAGCCAAGAGCTGCAGATCTAGAGTTTTCTCTGAAGGTTTTTCCAGATCTGAAACCAGAGTTGTGTATTCAGAAATATTCTTCATAATAGAACCCTCCAGCAGCCAGAGACCGGTTTTCCCACATTGGGTTTTTCCGGGGACAGTTTGTCCATAAATAACTTTCACTGTGTCTATGTGTGCATATGCTTATTCTAGATCTGAATTGGTAGAGATCTGTTATGTGTTTTGCTTTGATGTTAACTTGAATTTATTCAGTTAATAACTTGTATAAGTAGGAGAAGCTTAATAGTAATAATTTCTGCATAAGTATGAAGATTCAGAAATTTCTACAAGGGCTGCATCATCTTCCTCTTCTTTCTTCACCCTGACAGTTTTGCTACTACTGTTCTGCCTCTTGGTGATTCTCCTGATCTCCTCTTGACAGAGGATTGCCCACATGTCCGGCCAGGATGGTAACGCTGCCCTGCCCAATATGCTTTGGACAAATGTTTCCCATTCCTCGGTGACTGCATTTAGGGCAGTCCTTACCAGGAGCCCTTCGTCTGGAGGTGCACCCATGGCAATCAGTTGATCCCAGATAGTCTGAAGATCGAAAGGAAGGGATCTAACTCCTCACCCTTCTGCATTTGGAATAGCCTCATCTGATTCTTTAGAAGCATTTTTCGTTGAACAAAGCTTCCTTGATACATAGCCTCCAAATCGGTCCACATCTCATTTGCCGTCTTCTTTCTGGCAATGTGTGGCACAACCTGATCCTTTACTCCGTCCATAATCAAACGCTTAGCCCGCGCTTGATTTTCATTAAATTTCTTTAAAGGATCAGGATGTGCGGGCTCAGCTAAGACATTCTCTGCATAGTTCTTGATGCCGTACTCATCCAGGACTGATAGGATCCTGGCCCTCCAGATGACAAAGTTGGACACACCATACAACCTCTCCTAATTTCTCAGCCCATGAGAAGCCATCTAGCTCAAATATGACAGAAACAGTACTCTTCTCCCTCTTTCTGTGACAACACAGAAACACTGGATCTGGGTCTCTTGGTGACTAGAAACCCTCTAGCAACAACTCCTTCTGAAAACTGACTTCCTTCCTGGATATATTCAACCAAAACAATCTGACAGTTTTCTTTGATCCTCCCAATCGAATCTCATATCTGTTTGGCTCAGATCTGCTGAGTGACTGTCTTCCTCCCACTCTTTGTTGACTTAGCTAGGCACAATTTTGCGCCGACATAATCTCCACCACACCAGCACTGCTGAAGAACTGAAGCACTGCTTACGGATCTCGGCAAACATACAAGAAGATTGGACTGCATCCCTCTGGCTAGCCTCTGTGTGAGCAAACTGGCCCAGCACAGCCTCTGCGCTACTCAGAAGTGGACTGTGTAACCCCAGACTGGGTGATGCAGCCCTTATGCTGGCTTGGATAGCCTCTGCGTAAGCTCGATTGCCTTCTGAAGCTGAAACACTACCCCTATCTGGGTCTGTGTCCTCTTGCTGTTGCGCTGCCCTCTCCAGATCTCTGCTGCTTCCGCTGCTACCCTGCAGAAAAATATTCTTTCGCTGATTAGTTGGAGATTCAAGTTGATCTGTGATCCCTCTGATACCATGTGAATATTCTCAATACAATAATGCAGAAACCCGACTATATTATCTTGGTTTACTTCTCCTACTTGTGATTAAATTGTACAAGTTATTTCTAGAAAATATTCAAAAAATACTGAAGTAAACACAACTAACAACCTACACACATACAAATCATTTACTGAATATTACGCTCATTCAACAAAGTGACATTGATTTTTCGGACAATAGTCCTCGGAAAAACCCAATGCGGGAAAATCAGTGTAGCAGATATGAGCGTTTATTATTATTATGTATAATCTGAGTACAAAAAATCTGGGTACCCAACTGATTAACTCGATAGATAAAATAATAGATCTGTAGCAATACCTGTTGTTCTGAGACCAAAAGCTAACTAATCCACACCCTCAAATGGGATTTACAAGACTCAGCTACTTTCTGGCACTAGAAACCCCAGCGCTGCTCCTGAAGCCCCAGCGTCAGCCCTGCTAGGCTCTGCTTGCCCCTGCGCTGCTCAGAAGGGGACTGCATAGCCCTAGACTGGATGACGCAATCCTTATGCTGCCCTAGAAGGCCTCTGCGTAACCCTGGTGGCCTCCTGAAGCTACAGTGCTGCCCCTCCTGGGCCTGCGTAGCGGCTAAAGCCTTTGTGCTGCGCAACTGCTGCATAACTACTACTGTTGCCCTTGCTTCTCTGCGCTGCTCCTCTGCCTCTTGCTGACTCTTGGCTCCGGGATCAAATCATCCCCTCAGCCAATACTACCCCTTGCTGTACAAAAATCTTCTGGAAATTATTAGCAAACCCGCCCTAGAATTCCAACTCAGTCTCTCAGCTCTGCCTCCGTGTGTGTGTTTCCAACTGACCCTCAAGCCTTTCTCTTATACTTTTTCGTTGAACACATCAACGATCGTGATTTAATCTCGTATCGACGGCTGAGATTAAAACACTGCTTGATCCACGTCACTTAGAACATTTCATCACATGTGTTTAATTAATTCACTTTAAATTTTTCTAATTCCCTAAGTTAGACTTAGGGTCCTCATTAGAAAAAAAATTAATTATTTGAATAACTTTAACACCAGATGAAATTTCTCCAAACGCTTTTTGGGTTTTGGAGGTGATGTGTTTCTTAGCCCCTCCATAAAGTTTCAGGGCTAGAGCACACCTAATGTTACCCCAATACACAAAATCTCAACAGAAGCAAAGTAGAGGGAATCGGTTCCTCAAAAGATTTCTTGCCAAGAAGTCTAGATCCAGTGCTGAGCAGCAACAAAGAGTGATAAAAAAGGAGTGCTTCGACATTTGTTGGCAGAAGGGTTTCCATGAAGGAAATCAAATTTCAGAGGGAGCTTGTTCCTTAGAGGGTTTCCAGTGCCAAAGAAATCCAAATCTGAGTTTTGCTGGGGCAGCAGCGGAAGAGGGAGAAAGGAACTTGTTTGACACTTAGTTGAGCAGAGATGGCCGTGAATGGACCCAGGGATCAAGACAAGCTGGATGGAGCATCCAAATTTGTCATCTGGAAGGCCAGGATCCTGGCAGTTTTAGATGAACATCGCATCAAGGATCATGCCTTGAACATGATAGTTGTTCCGGTTGATGCTGATCCTCTCGAGAAGTACGAGGAGACTCGGGCAAAAACAAATCGCATGATCATGGATGGAGTCAAGGATCATGTTATCCCACATATTGCTGAGAATAACACAGTAAGGGAAATGTGGGAGGCCTTGATCACATTGTACGAGGGATCTTCCGTCCAGTGGAAGATGTTGCTTGAGAATTAGCTGAGATTGTTTCAGATGCAAAAGGGAGAAGAGATCGATCCCTTCCTTATTAGATTGCAAGGGATTCGTGATTAGCTAGCTTCCGTAGGGGCTACACCAGATGTTGGATTTATGGTCAGCACTGCCCTGAATGCAGTCACTGAAGACTCGGAAGCCTTTGTCCAAAGCATTTTGGGCAGGGTTGCTCTTCTAAGATGGGAGGAGAAGTGGGCAGCTCTTTGACAGGAAGAGATCAAACGGTGGACCAAGGTAGGAAGCAACGATAAAGGGATCAAATTCAAGAAGGAGGAAGAGTGTAATATCCCCAAAGGGAAATAACCAGTAATACACAGAAATATGCCAGACAGATATAGAAAATACAATGCTGGAACTAGATCATGGAACAAGTACACATGGAATGCCAGAAAACTGAGCCATTTTATTAATCTGAAAGTACATAGAGAGAAGTACAAGAAAATCAGAATGAGTGCACCTATCCTTGCCCTAGGCAAGTGGAGACCCTCTCAGATAAACAATGGCTACAAATAAGGACAGCGTCCTAGCTGGCTGGAGACTGCTCTGAAGACTGAAGCTGGAATGCACTGGGACTATGAGCTGAAGACTAAAAGACAGCTGATGTCAATCCTCCAAACCCTCAACAATGAAAACGCTGTCTCTGCTAGTGACAGCGCAGAAACAGATGGAGTGCTAGTCACAAGAATCTCCAGATGACTGAATCAGCTCCTGAATGCTGGAAAACGCTGTCAAGCCCCTCTAACACAATCCTGCTCACCAGATCAGCGTCCTCCCTGATGGATCTGCCTCCTGTATGCTCAGATCCACTGAATCTGAAGCCTCCAATTCAGATCTGCGTCCTATCTCTCCATGTGACCAAGGCCCCTTCCTAGATCATCTACCGTTAACCCTTCGTATCCGTGGCCGGATCTGACAATATCTCTTCAGATCTGCAGCCTCCAAGGCTGGATCTGATGTTATCTCTTCAGATCTAGGCTAGATCTGCCAATATCTCCTCAGATCTGCAATCTCCCAAGCTGGATCTAGTGCTATATCTTCAGATCTGCACCATACAGGACTAGATCTGCAAATACCCTTACAGATCTGTAACCTCCAAGTCTGGATCTATCAATGTACCTTCAGATCTGCGTTCCTCTGCCTCCTAGAACACCGTCCCTCTCTAAGCCTGCTCTGCGTATTTTCCTCCCCTGGAACAGCGTCCCTCCTGCTCAGATATGAACTGCGTCCTCCCTGGAACAGCGTCCTCACTCTCTAAGGCTGATCTGCGTTCTCTTTCTCCTCGATCAAATGGCCCTCCTTTTCGACCTAAGGCAGTCCACTAGAAGGGCTTTTCCTTTCTCCAAACTCCGCACCCGTAAACCGTCGTTACTTCCCACCGAAATCGAAAGGTGTTACTCGTAAAATAACCTTAATACTGTGCACTGGTCCCAAGCTAAGGGTGAAACCAGAAATAATCTTACCAGGGCAGGCACTCGAAGTCCCCCGAGGCTAAGGGTGAGATCTCCGACCGGAGACACTCGGTTGCACTAAACAGTGCTGCAGACCGACTAAACAACCGGCGTGCTAAAGCAGACAGAAGTCTAGCTCTCAATAATAATATCAAATCATGAATGTCCAAATGAGGTGAGAACCCCTCCTTTTATAATGCCAAACTCCCTCCAAAACTTAACTGCGTCCTTACTCTCCTTTGACCTGCGCAGTTAACCTTGGGTCAGCCTGATGCCTTCCCATCATACTCATGTGGACCCCCAAGGCCCCCTCTCCTCTAGCTGATGCTCCCTGCCGATACTGCAAAATGTGCCTGGGTCCCACTGAAACCTCTCTGTCTCATGCATCACCCTGATATGAAGGGATATCTCAATGCCAGGATCCCAAACTGGCCTCTCATGGTACCAGCCAATCAATAGTCCTCCCGGATCCCATCGCCACTGTGGCCAATAATAGCCTAAGTCCCATGGCTCGGACTGCTCACTGCCTCTGGCTATGACTGAAGACCATGACCGCTGCTGCTCTGCATCTATGACTGTGTAAGCTGGCCCATCAACTGTGAACCAACTCGTCACCTCTCTCCCATCAAGGCACGGAGTCGAAAATAGAATGAGGAATATCTCCCTCCTGTGGATCCTCCATCTCCCAGCAATCATCCAGACAAAATGAGCCACCTCCCAACAAGGCAACTCCTGAAAATCTCCTTCCACCTCAAGCTCCGGTAATGAAGGTGGGCTGAAAATATGAACTTGGCAAGCATCATAGCTTACCCCATGCTGTCCTTCTCTCCACTCATGACAAGTGTAGAGTCTATGCTGATCCTGGGCTGCAAAATCATTGCCTTCCAATGGCAAAGTGAAAAACAATCCACCATAGAAGGTTCCTCTATCAATGAAGAACAAGCTGGCCCAAAACAACCCGTCCATGAAGAATATGACATGGTCATCATGGATCACCCTAATGAGATGTTCGCTGAAGGTTCTACATGAGGATACATAATGCAAACAATCTCTCACAAGGATACAACGTAGTCTCGTCCACTGCAACCTCAGAAAATTACCTGGCAAGCAATGTACATCTACTAATGGATAGCAAATGGCTGAATATGGAAACGATAAAAGATCAAACAATTGCCCATGGCTATACAATGGATGACTATCAATCTCATGGCCCACCTCAAGAGAGAGCACATATGTAGTAGTGGTGGCCATGCCTCCTCCCATGCTCCCATTAGAACATGTAGTGCAGAAAATACTCAAGGACACATCCAGCTCATGTGTCTCTCTCATAATCAAGCCTCCCATACAAATCTGATCTATATCAGCAAATGGGGACATGATCAACAACAAAATGAAGGAAACGCTGAAGGTTACATGTGATGAAAAGAGGTACCAACAGCTTCCCCAACAAGTACAGCGCAGTTTTACAAGTTGCTGCTTGATAAGAGTACAAGGCAAAATGTTTATGTTAAACATGCATGTCTTCATATAATACATGATATAGTGCTGCAAATGAACATACATGAAGTGATAAAACACTTTCCCCAAGCCACAAAAGATATGGTTGCCTCCATCATGTAGTTTGGCCCGATAAAACTCACGGAGCAATATGACAAGCTTGCCCCCTTGTGAAGCAATGCACTGCATAGGAGTGTGCAAATCAATGAATGTATAGGCAAACTCCTCACCATATGCTGGAGGTAAGATGGTACATGGATCCATAAATGAGTCCTCCATATTGTTTTGGCATGCTATGAAGAAGAATGAACCATGTGCTACAAGAAGATAATCCTCCTTATGCTTGGAAATCCAAGTTAAGAAGAATATGCCATAGCGATAAATGTCTCTATCATCATTACCTCCTCTTTGTTCATCAAGTGCAACAAATATGAAGTGATCCTGGGACCTATGGGTTATAGATCCACCATATCTCTGCTGCGCACACTTCATCCATAATGTCCTGATCCAAGGTGACAACGCTGTGAGCTCATGCAAATAAGCTCCTGTCAATACCAGACTTTGTTCTTTGACATGCTCCTTATCAAAGACTCCTCCAATAATGCTACAACAAGTGCGGAATACTTCCCAAGATGGAAGTGCTTCCAAGCCATCATCAAGGATCAAAGAGATAGTGCCATCCCCTCTTCCTGCAACATCATACAAAGTGTGAGAGCAAATCTGCCCTTGCTCTCCTAGGAACAAACCAAGCAACAAGACATTGTGTTGCCTCCCCATACCTCCATCATACAACTCATGTGATGGAGACACAATGAATGATAGGAGTAACACATCAACACCATGCATCCATACTCTACGCTGCTCAATGATGCAAGTATCCATCCATCTTTTCCCCATCCTCCTACTCTTAAGAAGAGTGTTTGCCAAGTGATGGCCAAACTCTTTCAAGAGTAACCAGCGCAGCCAAGCCTCCTGTTGCCTTGTGTCATAGATCTGCAAGTAGCCCCCTAGCTCCTTGCTCATCAACCGCGTCCACTCAATCACTTGTGGATGCCTTCTTCTTCTCCTCATCCTGGTATTCCTCCCATGAGGGCTACCCTCCTCCCAAATCAAGTTTCTGAATTTGCACTCCATGGGATCTTGAAATATAAACTTCTCAAGGATCAATGAGACCCTATCAAGAATCAAATAGGTGGTAGGCAAAAACCTCCCATCATGATGTGTATGGCTCAAGGGATGTCCAACACAAGCATGAGAGATGTTATCCATCCGAAGATGTCCTTCATCTCCTATCCGCTCTTGTGAGAAGGGAACCAAATCATTGTGTTCCATAGCTCGCTCCACCGAGTACCAACTCAAAATCTCTCTCCATCCAATCTCAACATATGAATGCTGTACCCTGTACAACTCTGATCGTCCCATACCGCTATCCAAGTCAACATATGAGATCTGACTAGGTGGCTCTGCCTCTCTCTCTCCAACGGGAAGAGATGACTCAACAGCACCGCCAGTCCCATCCCGCATGCATACAGAAGAGGAATGATCCCGACGCTCAATGTGCCCTCGGTTTCAGCCACTATCGGGGAATCCGAGTTTGTTCCCCAATGCGACCAACACATTGCCGACTTGGCACAGTCACTCTCATACCCTCCGAGCTCTGGTCCTGCCAACAAAATGGTCTCCGAAATCTTTGACTGCAGCCTTCTCTCTCAAAACTCGAAGGTCCGTCCGAAGCCGATGATATCGCTGTCTGCGACCATCATCCGATACCTCTGTATCTCCTAGTGCCTCATCAATAGTGGATATATCCCCTGATATCTCGCCCATCTGTTGTGTGCTACTACCACCCGAAGACTCGGACATGGTTCCAGTCACCACCTCAGTGGATGGCTCTACCGGGGTAGGCTCTACCTCCTCCACTACGATATCAACCGGCACGGTCAAGGATGTCTCCAATGAGGGTGAATCCTGTGTCACACTAGGTGTAACCTCAGACTCCCTGCAATCCTGTGTGTCCTCATCCTCCAAGTGTGAGGTAACCATTTTAATGGTTTTCCTCCCCGATACTTGGGCAAGCTGGAAAGAGGTATCCAACTTGTCCACTGTGCGCTGTAAGCCCCTATCATGTGAGTGCTTGTTCCCTCTGCGAAAGTTGTGAGGTCTACTATCACGCTGGAGCTGAACATAATCTCTACTCGCGGTGCGGTGGTAGTCTCCACCATGATGATGCCAGTGCCCCTGGTGTTGATCATAGAGTCTAATGCCATACTGGTACAGGATATATCTCTCGAAGGGGAAAGCATCCATGAATCCCTGTCCGAAAGCCTGATACTCTGCAAGAATGTCAGCCATCCGAGCGGGTTCTACCTCTCGCTGTACTGCTATTCCTGTGTCCTCTGGCAAGAATGTGGGCATAGTGGGACGTGTGGGTGTACACGATGCCATATGCCGAGTGGCATTATGATGAACGATCTGAAAACCCCTAGGGAGTTCTCTCTGACTGATCTCCATGGTCAAGAGCCTCTGTGATGTCTCCTGCATCTGATGGAGGATTGCATCCAGTTTCCTATCTACGTCTGCCATCGGGCCCCACTACTCTGTGTCCCTCACAGGCTCCTCAGAAACTGCACGGCTGCTGCAAAACCATACCGCTGCTTAACTTTGACCTCCGATTTACCCATTGAAAACTACTCAGAAAATTCCAAGGATTTGGGAAGGTGATCCTTGTCCAAAACCCAGAAAAACCCAGAAAACGTTTTTCCTAATTCCAAACTTCAAAATTTGACCTTTTTATTTTGGCCCTTTTCCCAACTGCGTTTCTGGTATTGCAACTGCTATTGCTCTGTATGATCTCTTTTCTGATGTCATAGACCACAGGCTGAGCCAGAATTATGCTCTGATACCACTGTAATATCCCCAAAGGGAAATAACCAGTAATACACAGAAATATGCCAGACAGATATAGAAAATACAATGCTGGAACTAGATCATGGAACAAGTACACATGGAATGCCAGAAAACTGAGCCATTTTATTAATCTGAAAGTACATAGAGAGAAGTACAAGAAAATCAGAATGAGTGCACCTATCCTTGCCCTAGGCAAGTGGAGACCCTCTCAGATAAACAATGGCTACAAATAAGGACAGCGTCCTAGCTGGCTGGAGACTGCTCTGAAGACTGAAGCTGGAATGCACTGGGACTATGAGCTGAAGACTAAAAGACAGCTGATGTCAATCCTCCAAACCCTCAACAATGAAAACGCTGTCTCTGCTAGTGACAGCGCAGAAACAGATGGAGTGCTAGTCACAAGAATCTCCAGATGACTGAATCAGCTCCTGAATGCTGGAAAACGCTGTCAAGCCCCTCTAACACAATCCTGCTCACCAGATCAGCGTCCTCCCTGATGGATCTGCCTCTCGTATGCTCGCATCCACCGAATCTCGGCTCCAATTCAGATCCGCGGGCCCTATCTCTCCAGACCGCGTCCTCCTAGATCGATCTACTGCTAACCCCTTCTCGGAAATTGGCCGGGATCTGACAATATCTCTTCAGATCTGCAACCTCCAAGGCTGGATCTGATGTTATCTCTTCAGATCTAGGCTAGATCTGCCAATATCTCCTTAGATCTGCAATCTCCCAAGCTGGATCTAGTGCTATATCTTCAGATCTGCACCATACAGGACTAGATCTGCAAATACCCTTACAGATCTGTAACCTCCAAGTCTGGATCTATCAATGTACCTTAAGATCTGCGTTCCTCTGCCTCCTAGAACACCGTCCCTCTCTAAGCCTGCTCTGCGTATTTTCCTCCCCTGGAACAGCGTCCCTCCTGCTCAGATATGAACTGCGTCCTCCCTGGAACAGCGTCCTCACTCTCTAAGGCTGATCTGCGTTCTCTTTCTCCCTGGAACAGCGTCCCTCCTTTTCAGATCTGCGCAGCCACTAGAAGGGCTTCTTCCTCTCCAAACCTGCACCAGAAACTGCTGCTACTTCCCACTGAAACTGAAAGGTGTTACTCAGAAAATAACCTTACTAGGGCAGGCACTCGAAGTCCCCCGAAGCTAAGGGTGAAACCAGAAATAACCTTACCAGGGCAGGCACTCGAAGTCCCCCGAGGCTAAGGGTGAGATCTCCGACCGGAGACACTTGGTTGCACTAAACAGTGCTGCAGACCGACTAAACAACCGACGTGCTGAAGCAGACAGAAGTCTAGCTCTCAATAATAATATCAAATCATGAATGTCCAAATGAGGTGAGAACCCCTCCTTTTATAATGCCAAGCTCCCTCCAAAACTTAACTGCGTCCTTACTCTCCTTTGACCTGCGCAGTTAACCTTGGGTCAGCCTGATGCCTCCCCATCATACTCATGTGGACCCCCAAGGCCCCCTCTCTAAGTTACAACGTCAATCAACTAGGAAAAGAACACTTTATTTATAAAGTGAAATGACTAAAGTGAGTGACCCCTCTTATTTCTCACTTTATTTATTATTCCTATCTAAAGCAGCAAAATTAGACAAAATTGAAATATTCCAATTAGCAAGGCTAATTGGGAATATTACAAAGAGGAAGTTACGACTCTCGCATCTAAGGGACAACAAGGGAAGCATATAAGGAAGAAGAAGGACCTCTTGGAGGTCAGATGCTTCAGATGTGGGGAAATCAGACATTTCGCCACGCAGTGCCCTCTGAAGAAGAAGGGCAAAGAAGAATTTGACTCGAAGGCTGCTCTAGCTCAGGCTGATGAGGAAGATGATGATGGGTGCGCCATGAGTGCTCATGCACCTAACAAGTGCGGCGATATGAATTTGTAGATTGAAGCTACAGTGAAGGGAAGGATTTTTGAGGCGCCCAAACTCTTGGATCACATACGGCTACGAGAGCCCTTAATGACAGTAACATAATGACGAAAGTCAGTTGGTGCGAGGGATGATGGAGCGACAGTGGCAGAGTTAGAGTGCCAAAGTCTGAAGCAGCGTAGAGCAGAGGCAACACCAACAACGTAGTGCACAGTGGTGCAGCGCTGTGCAGAGCAACAACAATGCAATAGCATCAGAGGGTCAGCACAAATTAGCAGCAAAGGAAACTTCAACATCGAGGTGCATCTAGACTGACTAGTATGTCTATATTTGGGATGTCTTTCAGTTGCCTAACTCTCAGCAACTGAGTTGCAGTGCAGCTGTTAGCAGTGGTAGTGCTATGGGCAACATGATGCAACATATTGAGAGGGAGTTGCAGTACAGATGCAACAGTGACAATGGCAGAGTCATGGGCAGCAGTACAAATTGCAACAACGCAGTGGATGAGGGGCAACAAGCTGAGCATCAACAGTGCAGAGGACCGATGTCGTGGATTAGGGTGATGCTTCTAGTGAGAAGTATTGCTAGAGCACATTCCTCGCTAAGAGAGAGTGTTGATTTTTGGGTGGCATCGGATGTGCTCTAGCTTCGAAATTTTGTGGACGGGCTAAAACACATGAGATCTCCAAGGCCAATAAATCGTTTGGAGAAATTCCACCCGGAATGAATGTTATTCAAATAGTTAATTATTTTTAATGGAGCCTAAGTTAAAACTTAGGGAATTAAAATAATTAAAGTGAATTAATATAAATGTGGGCGAGAAACTTCTAAGTGACGAGGATCAAGTTTGTTTTAATCTTAGCCGTTGATTAAAGATTAGATCACGACTGTTGATTTCTCAACAGGAAAAGTATAAAGGAAGGCTTGAGGGTCAATTGGAGAATACACACAGCGATTGAATCTGGAGATCGAATTATTTTGACGGAGCAGTGCTCTGACGAAGATAAGATCTGATTGATTCAACAGCAGTGAGGAGCAGAAGCAGTTATTGGTCGGAGGACCAAGAGTACATAGCAGAGAGGCAGCAGGGACATCAGGAGAAGCAGCGCAACCACCAAGAGAGGTGACGCAGTCCCCAAAAGGGGTGATGCAGGTCCACGTAGGGCTCATGCAGGGGCTGTGTAGTGGTTCCAAGGGATAGTCCGAATTTTGCTGGAGATCGGGGTTTCTGAGCCGGGAGGGCTGCAACTTGATTTTCAGAGAGGCAAATCAACGCAGAGTGGAGGTGACGCAGTCATCAGCCATCCCCACACAGCCTTATGCACCTACTGCGCAGAGGCAGCTGGGGTTTCGCCAATTCTGATCTGGATCAGCCGGGACATGCAGTGTGAGGTAAAACTCACAATTTTATCTGTCTACCAGAAGTTTTCTCTGTTGGGTGACCTAGATTTGGCACCCTAGTTGTACTAAAGAAACTGTTGCTTATTAATAAAAACCCTCAGATCTGCTGCACCGGTTTTCCCGCATTAGGTTTTTCCGAGGACGTTAGTCCAAAAATAAGTGTGTCCTTTGTGTGATTGTCTCATTTATTTTTCAGTACTTGATATGTAAATTGGTGTAGGCTGCAATGCATTTGCATTAATATTTACTGAAGAATTTTGTAAATAACTTGTTAATTGAAGAACACAAGTAGGAAATGCAAATCAATTAACTGCAATAGGATCTATGGGTGTTAGATTCAGAAATTTTCACAACTGGTTGGGTTGATAGGGAAGTAGGTAAACTTCGCGAGTTGTTTGAGCATGTTGGTTGTTTATGGAGTTGTAGGATGATTAACACTCTCTGGCAGGAGTTTGTCGAAGGAGGTGGCATCGACAGGCCACCAGACAGGGCATTGTACGGAGTCGATGCTCTCCCATTGATGCTATGGGCACAAGAGCCATCGAGGAATGACACAACCACGATATTCCCCCCTAGCATGTGTGGAGTTAGGCCACTCAGATCTACTAGGACACATGAGTTGATATGACTCGCATCATGGTGGGTTCCCTAGCACAGTAGGCAGTGGCAACCAGTGGGAGCTCAAAGGTGTACGGTGGTGTGTCGTGATGTGTGGGCTTGCCTTGTGGAGTAGGAGTGATTCACACCACCTAGAGTTTCCGCATGGAGTGATACCTGCTTCAACACAGGAGGGATTCCAGCTGATTGAGGATGACATGGTAACCGGTAGTGGTATCCAGCAGTGCCTAGAGGGGTGCAACTGGGTGCAGTCGTGTGCCATGAGCACAAAGATACATGTTTGTATGTAGGGGAGTGCAGGGATGCTTGGTCATATGTAGATATGTGTGACGCTGCCCATTGGGATTTTGGAGCATTACCTCTAGGGAGACTGCTTGATAGGGACAACAGACATGCCATTAGGTATAATTCACCTAGGATCGATGGGGACGCATACGAGTATCACTTGATGATATTCATGGGGACTCGCGCGCCTGTCTCACTTCCACATTATTTGCAGGAACAAAGGAGTTGGATGTTGTCCCTTGATGCTTTCATCACTAGCAACAGGACGTCGGTGGTTCATTCGAGACAGTTAGTTGGGACTTAGAGTATCCAGGGAGAGACTTCTCAACGGTGGAATTTGGTCAGGGCATGAGCTGATAGGTACAGGCTTGGGGAGTGCGTGGTTTGTTGCAGAGGTAGCGTATGCTCCACCCTTGAGTTCACATTTAGGGAGGTGACCGTGAGGGACCTACATGGCATACTTTCGATAGGACAACTCGAGGCGTTATGTGAGCTTGAGGTATAGGGGATGGTAGACTTTGTCTACAGGAGGGTATCCAGACTCCGGGAAATGATTGGGTGCATCATCAAGAGTTGGGGTAGCAACTTTCGTTGGGTGGTCTGGCAGGAGTAGAGCAGTTTGGCATATTCAGAACATATTATCGATGCTTCGTTCCCATCTATCAGATACATGCGAGGGTTAGAGATGAGGCACAAAGGGGTCCCAACAACTAGTAGTAGGTCACAACAAAAGGCAGGGATGTTTAGGAGTTGTGGATCTCTAGTATGGCTATGGGATCCGGTTGATTGATAGGACACTCCATTCTGTGATGAGCAGGATCATGGGAGAGGGTGATCTAATTCACCTTGGGTGTGATGCATGGGAGATCAGTGAGACCTCCATTGTATGGTGAGGTAGATTTATCCTATTGCTGCTTAGGACCTAGATTGACAGTGGATAGGTAAACATTGACATCATGGAGATGCCTGGGCAGGATGAGCTTGGCCTTCATAGATATTCACCATCGGGTTTCAAGAGGGGAGGATACAGTATGAGCACGATGGGCAGTCTGTCATAGTCAGAGTGGCGCAACGTCAACATGATGGCACCCTTCTAAGACTAGCATGGGATCTGGGTATAACAGGATATGGTGGTTCAACTACCCTCAGGGGTGAGTTGGTTTCTACAGGGGGAGATCATTCATATTTTCCTTTGGATATTAGTGATTCGCTGTTGACATGGAGAGTGTCACCAGTATGGCAGGATGTTAAGAACCGAGTAGTGGTTCAATGGCACATTTGGGACCCTGGCATTGGCTAGGCCAACTTTTGGAGCAGCAACATATTGCTTGAGGACAAACAATTTTTGGCAGGGAGGACTGTAATGTTCCCAATTTTTGTGAGTGCAAAATTCACTGAAGAGTTTTGCCAATTTTTGGTGATATTAAATAAAAAGGAGAATATTATTTTGTGGGAGAAAAGGGGAAATTATTATTTTAATGAAGAATGGCGGCAAAGTAATATTTTATTGGGGTAGGGAGACAAATATTATTTTAGTGGAGAATGGCGGAAAATTAATATTTTATTGGAGGATGGAGGAAAATTAATATTTTATTGGAGAATGGCGGCTAAATATGTAATATTCCTAATTAGCCCCGCTAATTGGAATATTTCATTTTTGTATAGTTTTGCCGCCTTTAGTTAAATTAATAAATAAAGTGAGAAATAGAGGGTCAACTCACTTTAATAAAATAAAGTGCTTCCTAGTTGATGAACGTTGTAACTTAAAGGGGAAGGCCTTGGGGGTCCACACACACATGAGGGGAGGCCTCACGTAGGCTCCTAAGGTAACTGCGCAGGTCAAGGAGGAGGTCAAGGACGCAGTTAGGGTTTTTGAGGGAGCTAGCACTATAAAAGGTGGGGTTTTCACTCCATTTGGCATTATTGATATGTTATTGATATTGAGAGCTAGACTTCTGTCTACTTCAGCACGCCGGTTGTTTAGTTGGTCTGCAACACTGTTTAGTGCGAACTAAGTGTCTCCGGTCGGAGATCTCGCCCTTGGCTCCGGGGGACTTCGAGTGCCTGCTTGAGCAAGGTATTTCCTTCAGTTTCTGTAGGTGATTTGCAGTGGATTTTGGGTGGACGTTTGCAGAGGAGCTGGCCCCTTGGAGTGACTGCGCAGTCCAGGAGAGAGGACGCAGTTTCAGCAAGGAGGACGCAGTCATTATTGTGCAGCGTTGTTGTGAGGTGATTTGGTGGTGGTTTCAGCGTCTTTCAGTGTTGGGAGGTTGTTGTTTCAGCCGGAGATTTTGTAGGAGAGTTTTGGGCCCCTTTTTCCAGCGTATTTCTTGGGCTTCTGCGCTGTTCCTGGGAGAGACAGCGTTTTCACTGAGGAGGGTTTATTTGGTGGATTTTCGGAGGTGGAGCACTTGCTTCACGGTTTCTGGGTTTGGTCCGGAGGGTTGAGTACAGCTAGCCTTCCGATTTTCAGCTCATTCCAGTGTGGGGATCAGCCCCTAGTTCCAATACATTGCAGCAGCAGTTTTCTACGGCAGTTTTCTCCAGCAGCTAGGACGCAGTCTCTGTTGTAGCCATTTCTTATTCTGGGAGGGTCTCCACTTGCCTAGAGCAAGGATAGGTGCACTCATTCTGATTATCTCTTGTACCCATATACATGTATTCTCAGATTAATAAAATGGCTTAGCGTTCTGGTATTTTATGTGTATTTGTTCCATTTTCTAGTTCCGGCATTTTGTTCTATATAGCTGCTTGTTGTTTTGCTGTGTATTACTGTTTATTTCCTGTTGGGGATATTAAAAAATAATATTTTATTGAGAAAGGAGGCAAATGATTATTTTATATAGAATGGCGGCTAAATAATATTTTATTGAGAAAGTAGGCAAATGATTATTTTATTTAAAATGGCGGCAAAAGTCTCCTAGCGGGAAATGGGCCCCACCAACAAAATAATGGGGAAAAAGAAGAATCTAGAAGCTAGAAGGAGGCTCAATGGAGAATTATAAATAGCAGAGGGACTCAATTGCAAATCATTGTATTCTATCATTTCTATTTGACCTTGAGAAGAAGCTCAAGTGAGTTTCAAGAATTTCAAGCGAAACTCTAAGCTAATTTTGGTGGACTTCGAGTGCCACCCTAGTTAGCTTTTGGGGGAGGTTATTTCATATCTCCCATGTGTGTTTATTGCAGGGTTATACAAACTCCAAGAGGCCGAGCTGATACGTATTTGCATTCAGAATTTGGAGACTGATTTATAGAGAGTTTTCAGTGGATTTCCCCTGCCAAATTAGAGGGATGGATTCTCTATTAATTCCAGGCTTAAATCTTCTGCAAATCAAGAGGGCCAAGCTAGTTTATTCAAGGCCAAATTATTATCAACAAACAGAGGCCGAGTTGTTCAGCTACTCTCATTCACTCAGGTTGAAGGCTGAGCTATTTGTGCATTTCAGAGATTAATGTGCCCGGGGAATAGGCCAAATTTTCCAGATTTAGTAGCAGAGTTTTATCAGTGAAAAGAGGGCCAAATTCTTAGTTATTTTTAAGGAACCAAATTTCTTTCAAGCTCAAAAGAATTCTCCAGCAATTGAAGTCCATTTCTTTGAGCCAAATGCTACAAATTAAAGACTCTGTAGGGGGTGCGAATTGGGTTTAGCACAGGTGCCTGAGTTTCTTCTTATAAAGGCTTAATTACCTTCCTCTTGTGCCCAGATTGTCTCCTCAAAAAGGGGCGAGTTCAACTCTAATGCAGCGACAAGTCTTTGTGAAGATAATTCTCAGATGTATGGGCTGCTGATTGCTATTATTACACCTTCAAATCAGTGGGATGGAATTTAACAAGTTCTGGTGCAGACTTGACAGTGGACAATTTTATGAAGTTTACTATCATTCCTTTGGCATATCAGGCAATCCTAGTGCTGTAGCAGACTCTCTGGAAGTTGAATTTTTTATACAAGTGGCTGGGTCAGGATCCTTTTCAATTTGTGCACTGTATTTCTTGAATAGATGACTGTGTACAGCTTGCATTCCTATTTTAGTGAGAAATAATATGTTGGGTCCCATATAATTATTATACCATGTGCTGGGTGGTTTATATGAACATTTACTTGGCTCTGTGTATTCATTTTTGGTGAACAAACAAGAAAATGCACCTGCAACAGTTTAATCACAAACTGTTTGACAAAACACCTCACAGAAAGACTCATTGAAACTCATGTAAAACTTAATAATTTTTATTGCAAAATTGGGATATTTCAGTTGGGAATATTACACAGGGTTGCTAAGGTCTATGCAACTTGTTATGATTGGCACACATAGGATGAGGGTCCACTATCACCTCGGCCCAAATCCCCACTCTTTAAGCCCAACCTCCATCGAAAAGATATGGGAGGATTCACTTTAAATACTTCACCCAACCAAATGGGGCTCAGTGCTTTAAATGGGGTCTATGGATGAAGTGGAGGAGTTAATTGTTTGCTGTCCTACTGGTTTCCTGTGTTAAAATTTGCAACAAAAACTCTAAACGAGCAAGATAAATCTTTGAAATTAATATATATAACAATGCTAATAATGGATGAGTGCTCAATGAATATACTAACCAAATGTGTTATTATTTCTGCGATTAGAGCTTTGGTTAGAGGGGTTCCTTTATTAATTGGTTTGCTGTAATGTGACTGCAGACTGCAAAATCTGCAAAAAATGTAGGTACTACATGCGATTTCCCTTAAAAATAGTCACCCAAATAGTCCCTTAACACTTTAGATCTCAGATCTAGCGGTGGAGAGGCTAGGGGATGCAATATGAACCATTTTAGGTCAATCCCAAGCCTTATACCAGCAACTAGATGCAATTTCCAACAAGCTGGAAATTGCCATGTTAGAGGTGATGGAGTCAGACCCCACTGGGTGCACAACCTAGAAATTTTCTAGCAAAAGAAATAAAATTACAACAGATAGAAAATCATATATTACAACATAAAAACAAGATATATTCAATTAAATTTAACATAGAGTCTACTTACAAGGTTCTGGTTGAGGGCCTGAGGTACTTGAAAGGAGCTTGGAACCTTGAAAGACTGGCTAGATTTGTTGTGGTACAACAAGATATTAATACAGATTTGCAACAAAAAACTAAATATACCATGAAGAATGTGTGGAAGTAAAGCTCAAAGATAGGGATATTGATCATTGGCTTTGATTCAACTTTATTGCACAAAACCCCAAGGTACAAAACTAGGTATTTAATGATGATTTCTTGAAAAACATGCTAGTTAAACAAACTAATTGAAAACAAGAAACAAAAGTTTTTGATTTTTATATATAAAATGGTTGTTGAAGAATGACTTATCATTTACCACAATACTTCACCTAAAGTTGCCGAGCTGTGAACCACGATCCTTCTTAAGTCAATTTTACAATTTGAACAGTGATGCGGGCTTCATCTGAAATAAAAATATCGCCCCCAACTATGTCTAAAATTTCCCACACCTTTTGGATTCAACTAGGAGCGGCCTCTAGTGTGATGTCTTCGATCTTTGACTCAACTATGTGGTGATTGCTACTCTTCTCCCAGTTGAAGTTCTTACCTAAAATGATTGGTCCTACCTTCATCCAAGCAATCCACTTGCAATTAAAAGATGAATTAGATTAGTGCCTAGTCCACCTTCTTCGTGTGGCTATGTAGCCCCTCTATGGACTGCCCCTCCATTTGTTGCATGATCATACTTTTTTGTTTGTTTGTCAAGTTGTCTGTGATCCTCCAAGCTTGACCTGTGGCTTGAGGAGCTGCGATCCAGGGGCATCTAAGCTGTCAAATTCACTTGGGGATCGCACCCGGCTTGGGCCACACCAGCTCTTAGCCGACTGTATTTTTTTACATGTCTTCTCCCCCTAGGACAGGGCACAACCATCCCTCGTGAGGTTTGATCCTGGGTCGCCTTGCTAATGAGGCCCATCCTCAACCGGTTGTGCTAGTGAGACTTGACGTTGTATGATCTTACTTATTATTGAAATGTTTTATATTGAGTTCGATTACAACATAAGTCAAGAAAGAAAAATATAGGAAAATCCAACCCACACAATTTTTACACATAGGTTTGCAAAACGAGTTTTTTATTATGGCATAATATGATCTCACAAATCAACACAACAATCATCCAGAGGAGAGGCTAGCCTTTATAGTTTTTTCGTTAATTAATAGTTTGACCTCTCTTTGGGAAAATAATTTACTTGTCATCCACATGTCAAAGACTAAGTAATAATTTTCACAAAAATATTTAATTACAATGTTGTTTTCCCACTCAAGGCGGTCGACTTGACTCACAGGACCCTTAGAAGTCCAATGTTCCTTTTGCATTGACCCAAAAGTGGAAGAAAAGATGAATAGTGGTCTAATGGTGCTCAATGTATTCATTGGATACGCTATGTCCTTCTCAAACGGCTACCTTGAAGCTCGATTTGGTCCATTGTAATTCAAATGGGTTGAAGAAGACTTCTAATTTGTTGAAGAAGGAATCTTTGACTTTGCAACAACTAAAAATTTGTCCGCTTGCTAACTTTTGGTCCATAGGCCCTCCATGTTCTACTTTGACCCTTGCAATGGCTAGCCATGACTTGAAATGACTAATACAATTCCACTTGGCATCCCTTTGCTTGGTTCCCCAACACCTCAATGAATTCTGCATGTTTTCCACCTGGGTTTGTTGAGATTTGCCTTGATTTCATCTGTGGTTGGCCTCATTAGCCCAAATAGTGCCCTACATTGCTAAATCATCACTCTCTCGAGTCTCTACCATGTCATCGTGCCCAACTGTTAGATATCTAATGCCCTTAGGAATCTAGGAATGCTGAAACATGGGTTTTGTTCCTCTCTTTCTGTAGACCAATTTTAATATAATGCATGCACCATTCTGACAAATCTGGCCCATATTTAGCCACCTAGAAGTGACCTGTACCATTTGAACAACTTTGATCACTTGTAACTGCATCATGCATTCATTGTTTGGAAAATTTTCAATGCGGCAACAAGTTGACTTTTTTACTTTCAGGACCACAAGCATCGAGAAATGTGAATTGCCTTGGAAAATGTGAAATTGATTTTGTGAGACAACCATGTTGAGAACTGTATGAGGAATAGTGCACCAAGGCCAAGGCCACATACAGACAAACTGTATGAGGAATAGTGCACCAAGGCCAAGGCCACATATAGACTCAATGACTCATAACCATGCGGGACGACATAAGTGCACCTTCATGTGGGCTGGACTGGCCCATACACTGATGATCACCCCTACATAAGCAAGGCTCCTCTAAAACCATGAGTCCCCCTAGGATCCATCCAAAATCCCTGATCCTATACAAGACAAAGAGACCAAGGATTAATTCAAAATGGACCTTCCATGGCTGACCATCACAAGGTCCGGGACACCTAATACAATGACTCACATGGTTGTAACTTGTTACAAGGCTTTAGACTAGTGAACTTGGGCTTACAAAGGTGATAAATATAATGTGAAAACTTGTGTACCCCTGCTGATATGAGGCGTAATAGGAGTTTCATTAAATGGGATGTGTTGTATAGTAGGTTTGTTGTACAGTTCTCTCAAAGATAATCATTACTGGTTGAGATACTGAAGAGATTCCAAAGATTTCATATGAATTATAAAGCAGCGAGATAATGTTGATTTACTTGTTCTAACGCATCTCATTAGGATATGAGCTAGCAGCATGCATCTATTCACCTATTTTATTTTTCTTATAACTTTTATAACTTTGCTTCTTGACTTTCAACAAAAACATGATTGAAATGATCATTGCTACTACTGATAGTAATCACCTGTAACTTCCATATGGGCTAGACGATCAACCATGACTGTTGTGATCACCTATAGGACCCCCCTGGGCTTGGGAATGTGATCAGGCTTCACACTCTACAAGATTACATGTTTGAGAGGGTGTGCCAGTTTCAATTGCATGCTAAAAATTCCATATGTTTTGTTCTTTCTGATGAAACTATGTGCTCGTTCAACTGACAATGAGTTTGCAACAGATAATGTATTTTATCAGTTTGTTCTTCTTTGGTTGTTGTTTAAGGTGGAATTGAAGTAGCATTCCATTTTCGAAGTAAAATATTCATAATTTTCTCTCAGGCATTCACATCTCAATAGAGTTACTGCCACTGCTCATCTGTTCTTTTTGTTTGTTTCTGAATCCAGATGGTGTCTGTACATAAATTTTGGAATGGCGCAACAAGTACGTTCATGTGCTCAAGAGACAATGCAAGGTTGCTAGATGGCAAGCAAGGTTACCTCATGCCTTATGAAATTTTCAATGATAAAAAAACAAGTCTCATTTGATGCCGTATTTGTTCTCTGAAGTAATATATAAAGCATTTTCCAAAAAAAAACAAAAAAGGCATATTCCTTTATAGACGTGCATCTGATATTAAATGAACATCCTGCATTTTATAAAGTTTCTGAGTTTGAATGGCAGGTTTGAGAACTCTGGCTCAATTGTCCTTCTATGAGGCCCGTTACTACTGTCAATTCATAGATTCACTTTGATTTCCCAATCATCTATTTCATACATGAGATTTTCTTTGGATGTGCTTACATTTTGCTGTCAGCCATTTTATTATGTCTTTACAAAATTTTTGTTCGTGGTTGCTCCACTTCACCTCAACTCAGTTACCTTTGTTGATACATTATTTTGTTTTGTTTGAGATTGCTGCACTTCACCTGAACTCAGTTACCTTTTGTTATTTTTTTCTTTTTTATTTCTTGATTGATTGGATGAGTTTGGAATTAAGAGTCACAACATGATGGTATTTCTACACCTTCTAGTAGGATGGCATAATTATCAAAGCATTTATGTTATTTGGCTTCAGTTTTTGTTTTTTTCCCGAGGAAATAATCTCATCCCAATCTCACGCACACTTAATTGAAGAATGGGAGTGCTCGTACCAGGCCTAACCTTAGGGAGTTCTCTCTTTTCTTCCCTGGAATTTCTGGAGGCAGAGTCAGCTGGTAACCCCAAAGGACCTGATGAGATTTGATCTTGAGACCTTTGTAGACTTTAGCACAAGCATCTACCAATCAAAATAACCCTTGGGGCTTTCAGTGTTAATATATAAGGTATGTGCATGCATTTTATCTTGTTCGGGATTTGATCTTCCTGGTATTTATTTTTTGTTCAGGTTCCCATTTCTCATGTGCTTTCTTGCTTTACAGACCACTTAACTTTTTCTTGACTAAAGGAGATCAAATGATGGAATCAAATTCTCTTTTTTCTTGTTTTCTCTTTTTGGATGTTGCTTCAATCTTTGGTTTTGATCATATTCTTACCATTTTTCCCAAAATACATTACATTCTTCGAATGGGTATTTTCTGATGTGACACACCATTATTCATTTTTCATGGATATCCATAAAATCATCAATTCATATAATATCTTAAATAAATGTTAACTTTCAATGCTTTTAGGTCTCAACTCTAATTCATATCAAATGATTATTACTCATTTGATTTCTTGATACTTAAAACAAACGTCCTCTGTAGGTTAATTTGTCAAATAAGTCAAGTTCCATTTTGTAATGTAGTAGATATTGGTACATATAGTAACTGGAATATCTACTGAATCAGTACAAACAATTCTGGCATTACATTGATGTTTTCATTTTTCTTTAATACAGGATTTAAAAAGACAATCAATATAAAAAAGGAGAGTGCTAAGGTATCATCCTTTGGCCTTCTGTTAGCAAACAAGATTTGTGGATTGGAAGGTGATAGATTCTCTGAAACATTGTTACAAAGACACTCTTCTGTTGGAATGCTTACTGGCATGATAGCAGGTTGGTTTCTAATTTTCAATTTCCTTCTTAAAGTAGTCACTATAAAAATTATATATTATAAACTAATTCCTTATAATATAGTTCTAAGTCCACAATCAATGCTCTTACATACTTCTTCAGAATTGTCTTATCAAATAATTTGAAATAACCATTCTACTAGCTCCCTTGGCATTAATAGTTAAAATATATTCTAAACAAAATTTTGGTTGTAATTCAAATTGAAAATGTAGTTATTTACTATTAATTGGAAGAAATGGTAATTTTTGAAACCCAACCATTTTTTCCACATAAAAATTGCTCATTTTTTTTTTTTTTCTGAATATGGCTACTCCTATATTGATACAAAAATAGTGTTACAAAGAGACCGAAGCCTCATGAGTTCCAGCCCATTGATGCGGCATTCTCGCTTTACAAACTGGAAATTGATCATCACAGCATTTAGGATGTAGACTCTGAAAACTTTGTGGAGCAGTGAGACTGTCTGTTCCTACCAAATGATTGACATCTATGACAGAGTATTGAGCAGACCTGAACAGTATGACTCCGGTGGAGTAGGCCATAGTAGCCAGATTTTTACAATTCCATGCCATATCAAAAAACAAAAATGACAGGTTTATAACCTGTGACATAAGCCTGGACCTTGACATATAGCAGAATATAGTTCCCACGCAGGGGAGACCGACCTTGAAACAAAGAGAAACCATAAGAGTAGTAGCAGAATTAGGCAGAAACATAGGACTGTAGATAAACACCTTCGTGGCAATGAAAAACCAAAATTCGAATGCGCAGACCTGAAACCACATCACTGAGCCGAGGGTGGATCTTCCTCGACAATGAGGCATCCGAATTGGTAAGGATCCTCATCATCAGGAACAGGAACATCTTGGCGCGCAGGACTCCCATCAAGTGGAACCGAAGAATTTGCCTGAAAGCCCAAGTTGGCTGCTTTGTCCGGAGAAGAAACATGTTGCTGAATGTCCGCCTGAAGAATGCGATGCTCTGCCTCCTCTATGGGCTCCAGAGAAGCCACCGGGGCAGCGCGCACCTGGTCCGAAGGAGCCTGTTCAGAGGGGGCAGCCCGAAGGTCAATGGTTACCGTAGCCAGGAGTGAAGTGTTGTTGACGCTGCAGGGGAAATGAAAGCGGGCGTGGTGAGAATGCGCTCTGGAGGACAGGCGAAAGTGCCCAGCAGGATTAAACCGATTCCGACCTCTGCCACGACCTCTTCGCGGAGCAGGTATACAAACAGGGCCGAATTCAGAAGAATACGACGAGGATTCGGAATTGGAGGGAGAGGATCTGCTTGTGGCTCGCCCAATGACACCCCCACGCCTGCAGCGCATTCTCGGGCGTAAGCGAGGCATAGTTTGAGCGAAATGAACTTGCTGTCGACTGGAATCGGAGAATGAAGTGCGTTGAAGGTTGCAGGAGGCACTGTTCGAGAAGTGGAAGCCTGGCAGAATGTCAATACAGCAATTGAGAACGCAACGAGACCCTGTGCTAGTGCGTGAGCTGCGCTCAGCCGCAGCAGGGAAACAACAAGCGCTGAAGGGATGAACATACAAGAAATCTCCAGAACCCGCCATCGCAGATGTGAAAATGAACTGGTATCAGGGAAAGAGCTCCCATGAATCCGCATTGAAGAGCCGGACGGTGGCATTTAAGTCCAAGTGCATGCCAGGATGGGTGGCGGTGGAGGTGAGCGACGCGCCAACCCACCTGCCCCCCTGCACACCATTAATCGCCGAGACCACCCGCATCCGGGGATAAAAATTGCTCATTAAAAGACCTAGAAAATCATAAATACATAATTGATGCCATTCCTTTTTGGACTCTGTACTTTTATAAATACATAATGGATGTAGAGTGTACAACGTGTGCAATTCAAAAATCCCATCCAGTGCTTGCATACTGTTGTTTTCTTTCTTGCATGTTATCTTCACATCGTTCACCATGGTCATATTGATTAGTATCAGAGCCTAAAGACTCGGGCATTTTAGAGTTTTGCAATTCTGACTTCTTTGGGATTTTTCCCACCTATAATTCCCCTTTGAACTCCCATCCAAGGTGTTTGGGTGATCTGAATAAGCATGGAGACACCCCTATGCCCTATTTCCAAGCCATTGACATGTAGGAAATCCCATTATTGCTTAAATTTCTCTTTCAAATTTATGCATTTTGACATTTTCCATAGCATTTTGTAAAATTTTCTGCAATCCCAGTACCATTCTGTTAGTGTACTTGTAATGTACCACAAGTTAGTTCCAATCTTGTGAGTACATAATAAGTTACTTTACTCTTATGCCACAAATTTCTGGGATGAAATAAGTGCCAAAGAACAGTCTTGCGATATCATTTATTCAAATCATGATACCACTGACACTTTGTTTTTGTGCTTGAGGTACTCTGACTACGATTTCTACTTTTTGTTTCCTATTCTTCAGTTTAGATCAGCATAAGTTGTCTTTATGTACTGCATCATGGTTCTTTGTACATCCTTCAAGGGCTTATATGACTCTCAAGACTAGTGTGGAAAAAGTCGCGATAAAATCGACAAAGTCCGATTTTTTGAGCTGGCCGATGTTATCGACCGATTTTTTGAAAATCGAAAAAATTGGGATTTTGTCGTAAAAACTGCGATAAACTCGTGAGTCAATGGAAAAACTTGTGGAGACTGTCTGGGCTTGGCATAAGTGAGGAAAAGGGCGAAATTTTCACCCATATTTCACTCTAACTTCTGCCGTTCATCCTTGTGGAGAGAGGAGGTGTTTTCCACTGCCCAAGAGGATGAAATTTACTAGTTTTGTGGCGTGGATTTGTGTTAAAATTGGACAACTAGGTCCAAACTCCATGTTGTGATGCTCAGATGAAGATACCAATATTTTTATTGGGTTCCTCATTCGGAGAGGTGTAAGATCGATCTAAAATTGATCTTAATCCGATGAGCAGAACATTTGTTTTGAATTTATTTTTAATAATTTCAAATATGTGCAGGTCGGCCTTAAGGTTTTACACCCCCAGCAAATGTGTCACACACCTCAGTAATTGATATAAATAGAGTCAACGTTGGAGGACATTTCACTCATCTCATCCTCACACATCATCTCTCCTCTTCTGATTGGTTTGAGCTCCTTGGAGGTAGTTTCAGTTCACACATGGGAAAGAAGGACGAAGAGGAAGCTGCTGTTGTTGTTGCTGCTGTTGCTGCCGTTGTTGCTGTTGCTACAGTGGCTATTGTTGTTGTTGTTGCCGCTGTTGTTGCCCATTGATTTTGAGTTGACCGTGTGGCTGTTTTGAGGGCTGTTGTGACACATGCTGGGTTGGCTGACCAAGGAGACTTTTTTGGTTGAAGCATACTGTTCACTGCCGTAACGCACCACCACATTTTTTCTGTTTCTGGTTTGTCTTCTATAGTTCCACTGGTATGTTCTATCAGCATTTTACTTGATTGTTTATGTGATTGTTGTGGTGAAAAGTAAAGTTGCATCAAGCATAGAACATCTACATAAATTTACATGGTATCAAAGCTGAGGTGAAGACAAGCCCTAATTTATAGCAATCACCGAAGAAGAAAATGGGTTCCACAAGCTATGGCTTCAAGGAGGATGACAAATTGACTGGAAAGGATGACTTCCATGCTTGGAAGATGATATTGGATCTCAAATTGGAAGACCATGATGTCATGGACTATGTGCGGGGTAAAATCCAAGAACCTCCATCCACTGCTACTGCTGCTGCCAAAACAAAGTACAAGAAGGGAGAAATCAAAGCAAAGTTGATGATCAGGGACTCAATTCATATGAGTCTGGTTGCCTACATCTCTGAGCTGGGCACATCCAAGAAGATGTATGATAAGTTGGTCAACATGTTCAAGGCCAACAATGCAGATCAAGTCCTATTCTTCAAGAATCAATTGAAGAATCTGAAGAAAGGCAGAGACGAGTCTGTTTAATCGTACTTTTTGAAGTTGACCGAGATCAAGAATAATTTGCTGGCTATTGAGGAGACAATAGCTGATCGAGAGATTGTTCTCACCGCACTTGGAGGTCTCTCATCCGAATGACATGTGTTCAACACTACCATTCTCAATAATAATGTGATACCTGACTTTGATGAGGTACTGTCGAGATGCGTTCAAGAAGAGACAAGAATGAAGGAGTATGAAAATGAAGGGAATGCTGCCTACACTGCTTATTCTAGAAAAAATAACTTTGGTGGTCCAAAGATCAAAGGAAGAGTAGGGGCACAAGGAAAGAAGGGCAAGTGTTACACTTGTCATAGGCCAGGTCACTATGCTAGAGAATGTCCTTTCAAGAAGGATTCTCCCAATGGTGATGACAACAACAACAACCGGAGGAATGACAATCAAAGGAACAACAGGTTCAAGGGAAAGAGGAAGGCTCCCTGCGGCAGAAATGATCAAACTTTCAAAAGGTCAAGAAATTCCAGGTATGAGGAATCAAATGTTGTTGATAAAAGAAATGAATTCATTCTTGTATCTGCCCTCTCTCCACCCGACACTATGGATGTCTGGTTGATAGATAGTGGTGCCACAAGGCACATCACTGGCTTCAAGGAAGCACTCTCTGATATGGTTGAGAAGGATACCAATCTGGAAATTATCCTTGGAGATAATGCCACGTATCCTGTGAAAGGGACAGGGACTGTGACCCTCCACTTGTGTTAAGATCAAGTCCTCCGCTTGCAGGATGTACTCTATGTACCTAATTAGAAGGAGAACCTTGTGTCTATATTGGCCATGGAAGACAAAGGTTTCAATGTGGCATTCACTGATGGAAAGGTGCACATGTGGAAGAAGAGCTTCAAGGAAGCTATCACGTTTGGGTATAGAATTGATACACTCTACCAGGCTGGAGGAAGTCCACTGGGAGCAATGACATGAGATGCTATCCGATAGACCGATAATGGCACTGAATATGAGACGAACGAGTTCAAGAACTTTTGCAGAGGAGCCAACATCAAGAGGGAGATCACAATGTTTGTGGGCTACAGCGAAACTTCGAAGGCCTATAGATTATATGTGCCTGGTCAAAGGGAAGTGGAGATATGCCACGATGTCACCTTTGATGAAGATACTTCCCTGAGGAAAGTAGTCAATCTTCCGAGATCTGAGGAAGATCATGAAGCAAGGCCTGGAAATCAAGAAGAATCGAAGGATGAAACAATGCATGATGTTGAAGGACCGATGGACCCGATTGATCCACCTCCTTCACTGGGAAAGAGACCATCATGGCTTAGGGACACTCTCGAGGATGTTGAGGGACATGCAGCGCAAAAATGGGGACATTCCGTGAAAGCAAGAAGCCGAGTAGATACTAAGGGTATCTAGCAGCCATGAGTACTATTGTACAATCCGAGCCTGGATCCTTTGAAGAAGCCGTAAAGCATCAAGTCTGAAAGGTGCTATGCACGAAGAGTATGAGTCCATTATGAAGAATGATGTCTGGAATGTGGTTCCAAGACCGAAGGACAAAGCAGTTGTCACCTCGAAATGGCTGTACAAGATCAAGCATGGATCTGATGGAAGTGCTGAAAAGTTCAAGGCAAGATTCGTTGCCTGTGGCTTCTCTCAAAAGGAAGGCATATATTATGATGACATATTTGCACCTGTGGCCTGATACACCACCATTCGATCTATTATAGCCCTTGCTACTATGCAAGGATGGAGTCTTCTTTAGATGGATGTGAAGACCGCATTTTTGCATGGTGCGATAAAGGAAGAGGTATATGTGGAGCAACCTCTGGGGTTCGAAGTCCAGGATCGGGACACCCATGTCTGCAGGTTGAAAAAAGCCCTCTATGGGCTAAAGCAAGCACCCAGAGCTTGGTACGAGAGGATAGATAGCTACTTGATGAAGCTAGGCTTCACTCGAAGTAATGTTGATCCGAACCTTTACTTCTAGGTTGTCAAAGGGAAGCCTCTCATTCTGGTGCTGTATGTGGATGACCTCTTCTTGATAAGTGCTGACCCTCTCATTCATCAGTGCAAGAGGGAGCTCGTTGTTGAGTTCGAGATGAAGGACCTAGGACTGATGCACTATTTCCTAGGCCTGGAGGTCTGGCAGAGACCTGGCAATATTTTCCTTTCTCAAGGAAAATACATTGTGAAGATTCTGGAAAGATTTAGTATGGTGGACTGTAAGTCCAGGTCGACACCAATGGAGCTCAACTTTAAGAAGTTGAGTGGCAGCGCTGCTGGGCCTGTGCTAGCAAATCCTACTGAGTATCTTGAACTCGTAGGGGCCCTGATGTTCTTAGTGAACACTTGTCCGGACGTATGTTGTGCAGTGAACACTTTGAGTCAACACATGGTTGATCATAACATTCACTGGGTTGGTGCCAAGAAACTCTTGAGATATCTCTGGGGCACGATAGACCATGGGCTGAGATACACTGTCGGGAGCATGACACTCCTTAGATATACTGATGCCAATTGGGTTGGCAGTGTGGTGGATCGCAAGAGCACATCTGGATGCTGCTTCACACGTAGATCTGCTTCAGGCAGGAAACGAAAGTCGGTAGCCTTGAGCACCACTGAGGCTGTAATATCCCGGAAATGGATTTTTCAGCAGATCATGCCTGGAAAACGCATTCTTCAGGTATGATGGCTTCAGCTATCATAGAATATGTCTGAAAATGCTCAGCAACCAAAAGAAATAACAGCAGCAACCTTTACTCAACTTTTAGGGGCAAAAAGGTGGGGAAAAGTGAGGATTTTGGCCCTAAAATGAGTGTATAAGCAAATCTGCGTAAAATGACAGCTCAAGGTTCTGGAATATGTTAGAATAGGTTAAGAGAGACTTCCATGTCAAATTTCAGCTCAAACAAAGGCGTTTTGCTTAGTTAAACAGTTCCTCCTTCCCGACTAGTCAATAGAAACCCTAATTTCCCAAGACTTTGAGTATGCAGAATTTAACTGAAGCAAGGGCAACGTATTTTCTGAAGGTATGAGATGTAAAGCACTATGAATAATCAGAGAATGAGTTTGATTACAAGGCATATGCTTTCAGCAAGGTTAAACAACAGTTTTATATAGAAAACCCCTCAAGATAGAGGTGCCGCAAGACAAGAAAATAATCCAGAAACCCTTCAGCGTTTTCTCCAGGTGGCTGAAGCTTATATTTATTATGTTACAGATCTACAACTGATAAATACATGAAAACAGAGATCTATAATGAGACAAAATGCCCAAAGGGCTCTTTATTACTTTCCCCTTGGGAATTTCAGCAATACATGAAAATGTCGGAGTAGATCTGAGTTTTACTGCAGCAGATCTGCAGAATGATTCAGAATTTCTGAAGAAAAACTTCAGTATCATGTCAGAAATATACTTGGATTGGTTGGCCAATCCAAGGATCACCCTCAATCATAAATCTAGCTCCAAATGATGCCAAAAACCCTGGAATGTTGCTCCTTCAGCAATAACACAGATCTGGGGAAAGAACTGCGCAGTATACCATGAAGAACACTTTGGCCTGATGCCAAGATCTGAGAATAAGCTCCAATGTCTCCCAATCTGATCCTCCAAAGGAGAGAAAGGCTCTCCCTTTGAAAACTAGGAGAAGGAGGTGGTGTCGTAAAATCACCACGGCAACACCCTACAACTCAGAATTATGCTGCTGCAGCAATAATGCTGTCCTGGAGGATGATGCTAAGAAAATAACCTTGCCCGAGCAGGCACTCGAAGTCCCCCGGGGCTAAGGGTGAGATCTCCGCACAGAGACACTCGGTGCACTAAACAGTGCAGCAGACGGGCTAAACAGCCAGCGTGCCAAAGAAAGACAAACGTCTCACTCAATAATCAATAATCCAAGAATCCAAGCATGAATCAAATGAGGAGGCTCCTCCATCTTTTATAGTGTTGGTTTCCCTCCAAAACCCAATGTAGCCTCTCTCTCTCCTCCACATCCTCATCCTTATCCACATTCTCATCCTTATCTGCGTAGAAGCTTGGAGAAACTTCTAGAGTGTACATAGGCCCCTCCTCCACGTGGTGTTGGGTCCCCCCTTGACTCCCACTTAAGTCACAACGTTGTGCTACTAGGTGGATGTCTTATTTCATTTAAGTGAGTTTAGACCCTCTTTACTCACTTTTTATTTACTTACAAACTATAGGTGGAAAAATAAACAAAATAGAATATTCCAATTTGCTGTCGCAAATTAGGAATATTACAGTCCCCCCCGGCAAAATGTTGCTTGCCCTCAAGCAACAACCTGAACAACTCTCCACTGATGCTGCAAAATATGCCTGGGTCCCAGATGCGCCACTGAATCTCCCCTGTAGTCTGCATCATCTTGATATGAAGGGATATCTCAATGCCAGGATCCCAAACCGATCTCTCGCGGTACCAGCCAATCACCAATCCTTCCGGATCCCATGCAATCATCCAAACAAAATGAGACACCTCCCAACAAGGCAACTCCTCAAAATCTCCTTCCACCTCCAGCTCCGGTAATGAAGGTGGGCTGAAAATCTGAACTTGGCAAGCATCATAGCTTACCTCATGCTGTCCTTCTCTCCACTCATGACAAGTGTAGAGTGTATGCTGATCCTGGGCTGCAAAATCATTGCCCTCCAATGGCAAAGTGAAGAACAATTCTGCAAAGAAGGTTCCTCCATCGATGAAGAACAAGCTGGCCCAAAACAAACCATCCATGAAGACTAGGACATGGTCATCATGGTACATCTGAATGAGAGGTTTGCTGAAGGTTTTACATGATGATACATGATGCAAGCAATCTCCCACAAGGATACAATGCATTCTCATCCACTGGAACTTCAGAAAATTATATGGCAAGCAATGTACAAGATCCATCACATCTACTAATGGATAGTAAATGGCTGAATATGACAACAACATAAGACCAAACACTTGCCCATGGCTGTACAATGGTTGACTATCAATCTCATGGCCCACCTCAAAAGAGAATGCATATGTAGTAGTGGTGGCCATGCCTCCTCCCATGCTCCCATTAGAACATGTAGTGCAAAAATTGTGAGAATTCTTCCCACTCAAAGACACATCCAGCTCATGTGTCTCCCTCATAGTCAAGCCTCCCATACGAATCTGATCTATATCAGCAAATGGAGACATGATCAGCAATAATATGAAGAGAATGCTGAAGGTCTCATGTGGTTCAAGAAGGTACCAACAACCTCCCAAACAAGTACAGTGCAGTTTTACAGGTTGCTGCTTGATGAAAGTACATGGCAAAATGTTTATGTTAACCATGCATGTCTTCATATGATAGATGATATAGTGCAACAAATGGACATACATGTGGTGATTAAACATCTGCCCAAGGCCACAAAAGAGATGGCTGCCTCCATCATGTAGATTGGCCCAATAAAACTCATGGAGCAATATGACAAGTTTGCCCTCTTGTGAAGCAATGCACTGCATAAGAATGGCAAGAGTGTGCAAATCAATGAATGTATAAACAAATCCCTCACCATATGCTGGAAGTAAGATGGTACATGGGTCCATACATGAGTCCTCCATAGTGTTTTGGCTTGCTATGAAGAAGAATGAACCATGTGCTACCAGAATATAATCCTCCTCATGCTTGGAAACCCAAGTTAAGAAGAATATGCCATAGATGTCTCTATCATCATTACCTCTTCTTGGTTCATCAAGTGCAAATATGAAGTGATCCTGGAACCTATGGGTTATAGATCCACCATGTCTTTGCCGGGCACACTTCATCCATAAGTCTCTGCTCCAAAGTGACAGCGCTGTGAGCTCATGCAAGTAAGCTCCTATCAATACAAAGCTTTGTTCTTTGACATGCTCCTTGTCAAAGACTCCTCTAATAATGCTGCAACAAATGTAGAATACTCCCCAAGATGGAAGTACTTCCAAGCCATCAACAAAGATCAAGGAGATAGTGCCATCCCCTCTTCCTACAACATCATACAAAGTGTGAGAGCAAATCTGCCCTTGCTCTCCCAGAAACAAACCAAGCAACAAAACAATTTGCTGCCTCCCCATACTTCCATCATACAACTCATGTGATGAAGACATAATGAGTATCATATCAACACCATGCATCCATACTCTATGCTGCTCAATGATGCAAGTATCCAGCCATCTTCTCCCCGTCCTCCTACTCTTAGGAAGAGTGTTTGCCAAGTGATGGCCAAACTCTTTCAAGAGTAACCAGCGCAGCCAAGCCTCCTGCTGCTCGGTATCATAGATCTGCAAGTAGAAATGATGCCCAAACTCTCTCAGGAGTAACCAGCGCAGCCAAGCCTCCTGCTGCCCGGTATCATAGATCTGCAAGTAGCCTCCTAGCTCCTTGCTCATCAACCACATCCACTCAATCACTTGTGGATGCCTCCTTCTTCTTCTCATCCGGGTACTCCTCCCACGAGGGTTACCATTCTCCCAAATCAAATTTCTGACTTTGCACTTCATGGGATTTTGAAATGTAAACTTCTCAAGGATCAATGAGACCCTTTCAAGAATCAAATAGGTGGTAGGCAAAAACCTCCCATCATGATGTGTATGGCTCAAGGGATGTCCAACACAAACATGAGAGATGTTATCCATCCTAAGATGTCCTCCATCTTCTATCTGCTCTTGTGAGAAGGGAATGAAAGCATTGCATTTCATGGTGTGAAGTGCATCTCCAATGAGATCTCTCCTTGAGACCTCCCTCTCATCCATAGTCTTCCAAAACCAATGAGGTCTTGGATCTGAAAGTAGAAGTTTCTCTTTGAGCCGAGAGGAGCTCATTGAGAAAGTGTCATCTTGAAGGGAGAAAGGATTTCTTACTCCAAGATGTCTACCATCCATCTTCAAGGCTTCAAACCCCAACCTCCAATGTAATGTACAATCCAACAATGGCTCATGAGAATGATGGTTCGATTCCTCCTTGAGTGTTTCCATGTTGCACAGCACAGTGCAACCAGGCTGCTCTATAGTAGCAATGAGATTTGACCCTTGGTCTATAAGAGTCCCATCCTCAAAAGTGTTGGCTGCCCCAATTGTCGATGCATGTGGCTGCTCCTCCACAAGTGTGACAGTGTTTCCACAAGACTCCTCAAGAGGTGATGTGATCTCTTCTTCTCGATTAGAATTGGAAGCGCATGGTACTTCCTCTTCTTTTTCTTCATTCTTCTTGACCTCCTCAAAGGTGGATGTATCTTTTCTAGATTTGAAAAAGAAATAACTATCCTTTTTCACCGTTCCGGTCCTCTTGGGCTTAGATTCACAGGGAATAGTGGATCCCTCATCCATGGGAAGAGGTGATCTCCCAGTAGTACGCTGCAAATCTGAACTCTGTATGCTAGAAACTCCTTCCTCTCTGAGCTGACAGTAATCTTTGAAGGGCAAAATTGCTTTGAAGTCTTCTCCCATGGACTTCCATTCTCGGAAATAATCTCCAAAGGGTACATGTCCATGCTGTTGTGAGATCCTCATATGTTCCATAGATAACTAGCTCCACAGGCTGAGCCAGAACTATGCTCTGATACCACTGTAATATCCCGGAAATGGATTTTTCAGCAGATCATGCCTGGAAAACGCATTCTTCAGGTATGATGGCTTCAACTATCATAGAATATGTCTGAAAATGCTCAGAAACCAAAAGAAATAACAGCAGCAACCTTTACTCAACTTTTAGGGGCAAAAAGGTGGGGAAAAGTGAGGATTTTGGCCCTAAAATGAGTGTATAAGCAAATCTGCGTAAAATGACGGCTCAAGGTTCTGGAATATGTTAGAATAGGTTAAGAGAGACTTCCATGTCGAATTTCAGCTCAAACAAAGGTGTTTTGCTTAGTTAAACAGTTCCTCCTTCCCGACTAGTCAATAGAAACCCTGATTTCCCAAGACTTTGAGTATGCAGAATTTAATTGAAGCAAGGGCAGCGTATTTTCTGAACGTATGAGATGTAAAGCACTATGCATAATCAAAGAATGAGTTTGAGTACAATGCATAGGCTTTCAGCAAGGTTAAACAGCAGTTTTATATAGAAAACCCCTCAAGATAGAGGTGCCGCAAGACAAGAAAATAATCCAAAAACCCTTCAGCGTTTTCTCCAGATGGCTGAAGCTTATATTTATTATGTTACAGATCTACAACTGATAAATACATGAAAACAGAGATCTATAATGAGACAAAATGCCCAAAGGGCTCTTTATTATTTTCCCCTTGGGAATTTCAGCAATACATGAAAATGCCGGAGTAGATCTGAGTTTTACTGCAGCAGATCTGCAGAATGATTCAGAATTTCTGAAGCAAAACTTCAGTATCAGATTAGAAATATACTTGGATTGGTTGGCCAATCCAAGGATCACCCTCAATCAGAAATCCAGCTCCAAAATGATGCCAAAAACCCTGGAATGTTGCTCCTTCAGCAATAACGCAGATCTGGGGAAAGAACTGCGCAATATACCATGAAGAACACTTTGGCCTGATGCCAAGATCTGAGAATAAGCTCCAATGTCTCCCAATCTGATCCTCCAAAGGAGAGAAAGGCTCTCCCTCTGAAAAATAGGAGAAGGAGGTGGTGTCGTAAAATCACCACGACAACACCCTACAACACACAATTATGCTGCTGCAGCAATAATGCTGTCCTGGAGGATGATGCTAAGAAAATAACCTTGCTCGAGCAGGCACTCGAAGTCCCCCGGGGCTAAGGGTGAGATCTCCGCACGGAGACACTCGGTGCACTAAACAGTGCAGCAGACGGGCTAAACAGCCAGCGTGCCAAAGAAAGACAAATGTCTTACTCAATAATCAATAATCCAAGAAATCAAGCATGAATCAAATGAGGAGGCTCCTCCATCTTTTATAGTGTTGGTTTCCCTCCAAAACCCAATGTAGCCTCTCTCTCTCCTCCACATCCTCATCCTTATCCACATTCTCATCCTTATCTGCGCAGAAGCTTGGAGGAACTTCTAGAGTGTACATAGGCCCCCTCCTCCACGTGGTGTTGGGTCCCCCCTTGACTCCCACTTAAGTCACAACGTTGTGCTACTAGGTGGATGTCTTATTTCATTTAAGTGAGTTTAGACCCTCTTTACTCACTTTTTATTTACTTACAAACTATAGGTGGCAAAATAAACAAAATAGAATATTCCAATTTGCTGTCGCAAATTAGGAATATTACAGAGGCCGAATACATTGCAGCATGTATGGCCTGTTGTGAAGTCAGTTGGTTGCGAAAGCTCTTTAGTGAGCTATTCGAGCATGTGCTAGATGTCACTGTTATCCTTTGTGATAACTTGAGGGGGATTCGTTTGTCATAGAATCCCGTGTTCCACGAACGATCCAAGCATGTTGATGGCTGGTACCACTTTATTCGGGATATGGTACAGCGAGGCGCCGTAAAGCTTGATCATATAGGAACTGATGAGCAGGTCGCAGATATTCTCACAATGCCCTTGGGGAAGGTCATGTTCCTAACCTTCCGTGAGAACCTTAGAATCGTGGAACGACCCTATTCTGAGGGTCTTGTTGGACGATGAGCTCTGGGAGCTCTGGGGGGGCCTTGGGGATAGTTCCTCGGAGCTATAAGCACACACGAGGCTAGGCTTACCGAACCTTGTGGTGCTTCTGCCCCACCTTTATGATATTTGAGTAGGTTCACCTCTCATGATCTGTGCCCCGTATGCATCCTACCCACTGAGTTCCGAACTCATGGGTAGTACCTCTCATTTGGCCAATGAGGTGGGAAAAGCTAGAGATTAGTAGCAAATATTGATGGACGCATCAGAGATTACCATACTCTCTATCTAGGATGGCACGTGTCCAACCACTTGATCTGGAATCAAGTCTAGTGAGGTTTCGGACCTCCTACTGACTTCGGGTTGGTATGTGACTCTTTGAGTCCATGTGAGGTTTCGGACCTCCAACTGACTTTGGGTCAGTGAGACTAAGTTCGGGTTAGTATATATGACTCTCTTGAGTCCAAGTGAGGTTTCGGACCTCCTACTGACTTCGGGTCAGATAAACCAACTTTGGGTTGGTATGAGACTCTTTGTGAGTCCTATAGAGGTTTCGGACCTCTGGGCTGAATCTGTCAGCGGGGAATGATGTCTTTGTGACTGACCCATTACTGTTCTGAAATAAAGAGGCCAACAAAGCAAGTTACGACAGGATGATGCACGATGTTTGATTGCACAGGTGGATGGAGTTCTCCCTAGTTGGGAGGGAGTGTTAAAATTGGACAACTAGGTCCAAACTCCATGTTGTGATTGTCAGATGAAGATACCAATATTTTTATTGGGTTCCTCTTTCGGAGAGGTGTAAGATTGATCTAAAATTGATCTTAATCCGATGAGCAGAACATTTATTTTGAATCTATTTTTAATAATTTCAAATATGTGCAGGTTGGCCTTAAGGTTTTACACCTCCAGCAAATGTGTCACACACCTCAGTGATTGATATAAATAGAGTCAACGTTGGAGGACGTTTCACTCATCTCATCCTCACACATCATCTCTCCTCTTCTGAGTGGTTTGAGTTCCTTGGAGGCAGTTTCAGTTCACACATGGGAAAGAAGGACGAAAAGGAAGTTGCTGTTGTTGTTGTTGCCGTTGCTGCCGTTGTTGCTGTCATTGTCGCTGCCGCTGTTGTTGCCGTTGCTGTCGTTGGGGCAACGTTGAATTTTCTGGGGTTGACGTTGAGTTGACCGTGTGTGTAATATTCCCAATTAGCAGCAACTAATTGGAAATATTAATTTTGATCAATTTTGCCTTATATAATTAAATTATAAATAAAAGTGAGTAGAGGGGGACATAACTCACTCTAAAAATAAAGTGCACTCCCTAGTAGACACAGCTTTGTAACTTAAGTGAGCCAAGGGGGGCCAAGAGACCACGTAGAGAGGGGACCCACGTAGACACGTGGAGGGACTGTGCTGGTTGGGTTGAGCACGTGGCAAAGGGAGGCTACATTGGAGGAGGGGGGCCTTAGGGTTTGAGAGAGGCTAATGCTATAAGAGAGAGGAGAGCCTCCTCATTTTGGTTATTCGATTATTATGCATTTGAGCTAGTCACTTCGACTTCTTGAGCACGCTGGCTATTTAGCCTGTCTGCAACACTGTTTAGTGCGACGAGTGTCTCCGTTCGGAGATCTCACCCTTAGCCCCGGGGGACTTCGAGTGCCTGCTTGGGCAAGGTAGTTTCATCAGTCTTTGCAGGAGGATCGATTTGTGGGAGTTGCGGAGGAGCAGTACCTTTGGTCACTGCACAGTCTTGAGAGGGAGGACGCAGTCTCTTTTGGTGGGAGTTCCGGATTGGGATTGCTTGGAGGATTTGAGCCGGGAGATTGAGCAAGGGACCAGCCCTTGCATATCTGAGGATTTTGGCAAAGTTTGGGGTGGAGTTTTGGAGTATTCTCTTCAGTGGCAGCGCAGAGCCTTGAGGGATAGCGTATTTCCCCAAGGGGGTGATTTTCAGGGGTCGGCCATTTCAGATATGATTTCTGGGTTTTGCTGGGATCGGTGAGTAGTGGTGGATTCCAGATTTTCAGATTATTCCGTGGAAGGGATCAGTCCCAAATCATCATTTCATTCCAGCAGTAGCAGCTACATGGCAGTTTTCCGGCGGTTTGGACGCAAATTAGTTTGCAGCCATTTCTTTATCATTCTGAGAGCTTTTCTTCACTTGCCTTGAGCAAGTTTAGGTGCCATCACTCTGATCACCTATGGTACTCATTTCTATTCTCAGTATAATAAAATGGCTTGGCATTCTGTCTATATTTCTTGAGTATCTGTTGTTGTCTACATTGCTATTATATGCTTTGCTACTGTTATTTATTTATCTGAGCATAACTATAGTATACCACTAGGTGTGTTCATACTCTTAGACAGAGTCTGGAAAGGGCCAGGTAGCCTCCAGATCTCACCCTCTTTCAGAGGTGACATATCTGGTAAACACCCTCCCAGTCCATCTCTGGTTAGAGTTTGATTGTGTTTTGCAGATATCCCTAAAACAGGATATTACAGTGGTATCAGAGCATAGATCTGGCTCAGCTTGTGGAGCTAGTAGTCTATGACACCGGGGGAGAAGCCCTACATCTGCTACAGAGGTAGGAAGTACAGAGATATTGAGCATAGGTTGGAGAACAACCTACGGAGAGGAGGAGCCTGTGGTAGAGACAGAACATGAGGAGCCTGTGATAGACACAGAGTAGGAGGAGCCGATGGTAGGTGATGATGATGCAAAGAGATTTGGGGAGATGCTCCTCAAATCAGTACAGGATCTGTTGAGGCAGATTGAGGTGATGGGGTAGAGATTCACCACTATGGAGGCTAGACAGCGTGAAACCCCAAGGGGTTTCCAGATTGGTGAGGGATCAGGCACATCCCACCATTTGTCGGAGCATGATGCCACTCAGCATATGGCATCACATACACCCACACGTTCCACTATGCCCACTTTCCTGGGTGCAGACACAGGGGCAAGAGCACAGCAGGAGCCAGAGCCTGGCCACATGGGTGATTATTTCGCCGAGTATCAGGCATATGGGCAGGAGTTCAGGGATGCCCTTCCATTCAGAGATTTTGTTCAGCTCTAGCGGGATAGCAGACCCCGCAACTTTCACAGAGGGAACATGCACTCACATGACGGGGGCTGGCAGCGCACAATGGGTAGATTCCATTTACCGACATTTGACGGGTCATCCAAGCATTCGGAAAAAGCTTGGGTGGAGAAGTTGGATACCTCTTTCCAGCTTGACCGAGTATCGGAGGGGGAAACCATCAAAATGGTTACCTCGCACTTGGAGGATGAGGGCACACAGGATTACAGGGAGTTCGAGGATACACCTAGTGTGACACAGGACTCATCCTCATTGGAGACCTCCTTGACCGTGTTGGTTGATATCGTAGTGGAGAAGGTAGAGCCTATCCCAGTAGAGCCATCCATTGAGGTGATGACCAGAGTCGTGTCCGAGTCTTCGGGTGGCAGCAGCACACGACAGATGGGTGTGGTGTCAGGAGATGTATCCACCTTCGATGAGGCACTAGGAAATACAGAGGTATTGGATGATGGTCGCAGACAACGGTATCATCGGCTTCGGGCAGACCTTCTAGTTTTGAAAGGGAAGGCCACGTCAGTACGGGAGGCCATTTTGTTGTAGGACAAGGAGCTGGAGGGCATGAGAGTGGCTTGTGCCGAGTCGGCGGCCAAGTTGGCCCGCATTGGGGAACGACTAGATTCCCCGATGGTACAACCAGAGGGCACGTTGGAGCGTCAGATCATTCCCCTTCATGCATGCATGGACAGGACTAGCAGCGTTGTTGGGTCACCTCTTCCCATTGGAGAGAGAGAGACGGAGTCACCTAGTCAGACCTCATACATTGACTTGGTTAGCAGGATGAGACGATCGGAGTTGCACAGTGTGCAGCATCCACTTGTCGAGGTTGGATGGCGAGAGATTTTGAATTGGTACTCGGTGGAGTGGGTTATGGAGATAGTGGTGGACCCTGGTGTAGTTCAGCAGGAGTTCCCAGGTGCTGGGCATACAGGAACCCCAGATTGGCATTGGGATCTAGGCGGGATCACCTATCATTTCCCAGGCAGGTCGGTTGACTATGTCTTGGAGGGTACAGTTGGCCTAGCAGTAGAGCATGCGCATTCGCTAGGGGAGTTTCGGTCAGCTCCAGTGGCCAACCAGTTTATGGGCAGACTCCCTAGGTTGTCTTGGTATGGCACTTATACACGGTATCACGGGGTGGTCAACATACCTTGGCAAGAGCTTGTTGGAGGAGGTGGCATTGACAGGCCACCAGATGGCGCCTTGTATGGGGCCAAGGATTCTTGACCTTTGTGTGGGGCACAGAGGACGCAGCGGAGCCGAGCAGTGGTGGCAACACTACTGACACATAGGGAGATTCACTTCTCAGACCCCTCGAGGGGGGTTTGGAGTGATGATCCATTTGTCGGCGGGTATAGTGATGCGACGGTGGGACGATGATACCGATTGGGGGTAGTCCGACATGTAGAGGCACAACTCTAGGTCATCACATCCAGGGATGTGTGGGAGCCTCTAGCATTGAGCAATGGACTACCGGTGGACATGTAGTTGCATGGTGGTGTACCGTAGTGTGTGGGACTGCATTGTGGAGTAGGAGTGTCCTACATCACATTGAGAGCACGCGGGGAGTGACCGATGCCTGGACACAGTCAGGGCACGAGACAGTACAGGGTGGTACAACAGTAGCTTGGGGTATCCAGCAGTATACAGGGGTATGCCTCAGTGTGCAGTGGCATGTCGAGGAGTACATGGATGATCGATGGTATGCGAGGGTGTATGGTGCTGCACAACAGGGTCTTAGAGCATTGCCTCCAAGGAGACTCACGGACAGGGACACCGGGCTTACCTTTGGGGGCATTTCACCCAGGATCTATGAAGAGACAGATGAGCGATACTTGACGGCATCTGTGGGGACTCACGCACTTGACCCTCTTCTACATCACTCACGGGCACAGTCGATTTTGTCGTTGTCCTTTGGCACCTTGGGCATGAGCAGCGGGGTACGCGAGGCTCACCCAAGATATTTGGATGACACTCAGCACATTAGGGGAGAGACTTCTCAGCAGTGGCACTGGGTCGGGGCGCTAGTTGACAACCACAGGTTAGGGGATGAGATGATCCTCTGCAGGGGTGGCACATCAGTCATCGCTGAGCCTACGCTTGGGGAGTGGGTCATGAGGGAGACATGCGTCATTTTTCCCTCAGGGCATGTCGAGATCATGCATGAGCAGAGGATATTGGGTACAGCAGAGGTAGCATCCCAGTATGTGTCTGGGCTCCAGACATTGTATCGACACTTTATCGAGAGGGTGGATGGCATATTCAATGCAGATGAGGTGGCGGAGGTAGAACAGGAGGGCATTCCTTCTGTATGCCAGGGTGAGGACTCTTTTTCATATGAATCCATAGGATCAGTTGAGGACGCTCTTGGGGAGCGAGAGCAGTCATGCAGAGATGCTGACAGTAGACTGGAGCTGCATTCCAGTGTCTAGGGTGAGCAGTCACGGGACTCTGCGGGAGATACTCTGGGTGAAGATTCACTTGTGACGATTCAGCTAGAGCAGCAGGTGATGGAGCCCGAGTCGACAGAGGAGGACACTATTCACATCAGGCACGATATTCCTTTGGGGGAGAGCCAGATGGGCGCCCACATTGAGCCGATGAGGGATATACGGCTAACATTGGGGTCAACCATTGAGGTGGGGCAGTCAGATGCACTGACATCGAGTACGGTGACAGCAGTTGCAGATCCATATCCTCTGGAGGTGTTGGAGGTTGATGGGATTGTTCTGCAGGGGGCCAGTAGACAGCGGGAGCATGCCATTCCTGATCAGGAGTGGGAGGAGCTGTTGGATATGGTGGAGCATCCATCTGTGGATCGACACAGGGATGAGGCGCAGATAGATGTACACGCAGTCAGCAGAGCTGCAGTATTTTTAGTGGGTAGCACTCTCCAGGAGTACATCGATGGAGCTTGCAACATATCTTGCCCACTTTGGCCCATTATAGAGAGAGGGGCTTCCTTCTACAGGCAGCTTTCATTAGCAGACAGGGCAGAGCAGTGGGAGTTGATTACGGGCTGGCGGCAACACTCTAGGTGTGTTCCATATGCAGTTGTTGTTGCTACGTCGGATTCTTCTTCTAGGATGGACTGGTGGGAGATCATGAGTTGGTACCCTCTTGATGGTACGGTATTCTTTGTAGGGAGCACAGCGGAGCAGGGGCCCTTGGACATAGCAGATGTTACAGATTCCAGCTGGCAGGGGGGCACAGGTCGTCATTTCTTCAGCACTCCATCCCGATTTCAGCAGAGCAGGATCAGCGTGGGATTGAGTCAGGACTTGGATTGGAGAGAGGTGATGAGTTGGTACACAGCTGATGGGACAGCTTACACAGTCACAGATACAGCGCAGCATGGGTCATGGTCTTCGCCTCTTAGAGCATCAGTCATAGCCAGAGGCAGTGCGCAGTCCGAGCCATGGGACTTGGGCGACTATTGGCCAGGGTGGCGATGGAATCCAGGAGGATTGTTGGTTGGCTGGTACCGTGAGAGATCAGTTTGGGATCCTGGCATTGAGAAATCCCTTCATATCAGGGTGATGCAGAGGTCAGGGAGGTTTCAGTGGCGCATCTGGGACCCAGGCACATTTTGCAGTGTTGGTGGGGAGCATCAGCTAGAGAAGAGGCTTGTTCAGGCATTGCTTGAGGACAAGCAATTTTTGGCGGGGAGGATTGTAATATTCCCAATTAGCAGCAGCTAATTGGAAATAGTAATTTTGATCAATTTTGCCTTATATAATTAAATTATAAATAAAAGTGAGTAGAGGGGGACATAACTCACTCTAAAAATAAAGTGCACTCCCTAGTAGACACAACGTTGTAACTTAAGTGAGCCAAGGGGGGCCAAGAGACCACGTAGAAAGGGGACCCACGTAGACACGTGGAGGGACTGTGCTAGTTGGGTTGAGCACGTGGCTAAGGGAGGCTACGTTGGAGGAGGTGGGCCTTAGGGTTTGAGAGAGGCTAACGCTATAAGAGAGAGGAGAGCCTCCTCATTTTGGTTATTCGATTATTATGTATTTGAGCTAGTCACTTCGACTTCTTGAGCACGCTGGCTGTTTAGCCTATCTGCAGCACTGTTTAGTGCGACGAGTGTCTCCATTCGGAGATCTCACCCTTAGCCCGGGGGGACTTCGAGTGCCTGCTCGGGCAAGGTAGTTTCATCAGTCTTTGTAGGAGGATCGATTTGTGGGAGTTGCGGAGGAGCAGTACCTTTGGTGACTGCACAGTCTTGAGAGGGAGGACGCAGTCTCTTTTGGTGGGAGTTCCGGATTGGGATTTCTTGGAGGATTTGAGCCGGGAGATTGAGCAAGGGACCAACCCTTGCATATATGAGGATTTTGGCAGATTTTGGGGTGGATTTTTGGAGTATTCTCTTCAGTGGTAGCGCAAAGCCTTGAGGGATAGCGTATTTCCCCAAGGGGGTGATTTTCAGGGGTTGGCCATTTCATATATGATTTCTGGGTTTTGCTGGGATCGGTGAGTAGTGGTGGATTCCAGATTTTCAGCTCATTCCGTGGAGGGGATTAGCCCCAAATCATCATTTCATTCCAGCAGTAGCAGCTACACGGCAGTTTTCCGGCAGTTTGGACACAGATCAGTTTGCAACCATTTCTCTATCATTCTGAGAGCTTTTCTTCACTTGCCTTGAGCAAGTTTAGGTGCCATCACTCTGATCACCTATTGTACTCATTTCTATTCTCAGTATAATAAAATGGCTTGGCATTCTGTCTATATTTCTTGAGTATCTGTTGTTGTCTACATTGCTATTATATGCTTTGCTACTGTTATTTATTTATCTGAGCATTACTGTAGTATACCACTGGGTGTGTTCATACTCTTAGACAGAGTTTGGAAAGGGCCAGGTAGCCTCCAGATCTCACCCTCTTTCAGAGGTGACATATCTGGTAAACACCCTCCCAGTCCATCTCTGGTTAGAGTTTGCTTGTGTTTGGGAGATATCCCTAAAACGGGATATTATAGTGTGGCTGTTTTGAGGGCTGTTGTGACACATGCTAGGTTGGCTGACCAAGGAGACTTTGTTGGTTGAAGCATCCTGTTGATTGCCGTAACGCACCACCACATTTTTTCTGTTTCTGGTTTGTCTTCTATAGATCCACTGGTATGTTCTATCAACATTTTACTCGATTGTTTATGTGACAGTTGTGGTGAAAAGTAAAGTTGCATCAAGCATAGAACATCTACATAAATTTACAATTTGGAGATTTGTCCATTGCTCAACATGAGAGACTCAGGGTGCGGATTTGCTGTTGCCAGTTATGTATTTTAATTTCTCTCTCAGTCTTTGTAACACAAATGGCTTTTTAAATCACTCTATTAGTTTTTTTTTAGCTTCTTGTTGTTTAGAAATTTGAAACAAAACATTGTTTAGATCGAATCAAAAGTTCAAAATGTTTAGATTGATTACATGTTTCAAAATTTCAGAAATTTAAACCCTTGTTTAGTGAATATGAGTGTGTTCAAGTGAGCGAGAAGAGGCATTTAAAATTTAAAATTAACAATTACAATTATGTTTTCTTCTTATGTGATGGACAATTTTTTTTTTTTTTTTCAATTTTTTTTGTGCCCTAGGTTCAAATTCAAGTTCAAAGTTTCAAAAAAATGCCAAGGAATTTGGACCCTGTGTGGGAATATGGTGAACCTGATCCTGTACCCTAGAGGAAGGGCTTAACTCAACTAATTATGCTCAAGGTGGCATTCCGGGAGGAATATATGATGGAACACCTTAGTGTAATAGCTCATTGGAACCGGGACGAGAATACCTACATGATGGGACAGTTAGACACAAATTTCAGTGACCAGAGGAGGCGTGGTAGCCGATTTACCCTTTTCTGCATTAAAAAGGAATATTTTAATAAAAGGGAAAAGTGCTCCATGAATAAAATAATGCTCTAGAAGGCTCCAAGGGATCTATAAAAGAAAGGGAGGAGGCCATTGGGAGATATCTTTAGAGGAGATTATTTGCTTGTGTATGAGAGGTTTGAGGACATGGTTTTCTACTTCAGCCGTAGCCCCAGGACGGAAACTCTCGGGCGATTTGTGAGTGTTGGACGGAAACCCAATACTCTTGAGGAGACTTCATTTAGAAGTTTCACAGAGCTTCAGAGATTGGTGTGAGGATCATTCAGATCTTCAACTCGGGCTTCATCATATTCAGTGGATTCAGTGGTAGCTGTTGCCGAAGGGAGAGTGCAGCAGTTCAGTTTTGGGAGGCCAGCGCCGTATAGCAGTGCAACAGATTGTATTGTTGGCCAGTTTTCTATCTCAACATTTTCTGGGTCAGATCTATATGTAAACCCCTCTTATTATTTATAATAAAAGCTGAGATTTCTCATGTTCTGTGTGGTATTCGATTGCAGTGTTCATGTGTTTAATTTTTACATGGCAATCTTCTGTTGAATAAATCTTGGTTTTGTGGCATTTTGTGGAGTTTATTTATTTATCTGCATTTTTAGTAAAAATATCCCATCTGGGATATTACAGTGGTATCAGAGCCTCAGTCTTGGCTCAGCCTGCGGGTTTCAGTTTCCAGTTGCAGCGATTACTGCCATCCTGAGGGTTTATTGCAGGTTGACTTTGTCCAAGGTATAGCCAGATTTTAGTAAGTGTTCAAAAGATTGGTGCAGACATTAAAAATACTAAAGGGTAAATATAATTGAGCCCAATATGGAGTTCGATTACTCTTAAGGGGAGAAAAATGTATTTTTCAGAATTTCAAGTGCCAATTCCATAACTTTGTCAATCGAAAATCAATCCAAATCTGAAGAACGTCGGCTCAGCTAAATTGATTGACGCAGTGTGTCAAGGGCCGAAGGCCACCGTCTTGCTGCCACCGTTCTGTTGTTGTCGGGAGGCGTCAAATGGTCGGGCCGTCTATTGTAAAAGAAAAAAAAGGGGTCGTGAAAGTACGTCGAGTAGGACTGTAAGCTCCGTTGGACCTTAGTGCACCACCGAACATCCATTCCAGTGGGAGCTGGGTGCAAAGTTGCGGCAGAGGCAAAATTCATGTTGGATGTGAAGCGTGGGTATCGACCAGCCAAGCCACCGAATTATCAATGTATTACGTGGCTGATGCGTGCGCTGTCACGACAATGGTCCGAGTACTGCATCGCCCTTCCAAAACATTATGCACTGTGGTCGTAAATTACTTCCGATGGCCCTGTTGAAGTAGTGTTTGTGTTGTCGATGTGGTAAGCATATGGGGTTCGAGCACATGATTCCAAGAAGAGACCGAGAATTTGCAGTGATTGAAGCCGAGCTGCATTCTGAATATATTCTCACGATAGGCAATATTATTAAATTTTGAAGACCAAGTTTCCTCTTCGAAACACAGGAAGGATGCAATTGCTAGGACCGAGTTTTCATCTTACTGCTAGACCGCGCAGTGGGTACACAAGAACGTCATTCCACTGAAAGAAATGGATGGTTTCTTTTGTTTGAGTTCCAAGAGTTCCATATCCAAGAGCGTATTTTCCTGAACAAGACGATTACAAAGGAAATCAAGTGACTGTGGTACGAGCAACGAGTTTACGAGGCCCAACTTTTCGCGGAATATGTAATGAGATCATGATATCTCCGAGTGTGCTTTCGTGGATCTTCTTAGCAGTCGGTAATGCGTGTATGCAATTTGGAATTATCTGGCGAGCAAAGTTGCTAAAGGAACGAAACCTCTAACCAATTGTGACGTCGGTTTTTTGTCTCCAAGAAGGGACCACAAATATTAGTCAGACAGAGGGATCGAGGAAGGAGCCATCATATTGGTGCGATTGGAAAGACGACGAGTTCACGTAAACAAAATTAGCAAACCAGTGGTAGCAGCATTTTCTGGGTTCTGCTGCATGTTGGGGTCAATTGGATGATGCTGCTGTAGTTAAGATATTTGAGAAACTAACTGGAGTGAACGTTGAAGCCAAAATTCCTGTTCTACCCAAAAAAGAAACATTGAAGTCTCTTCCGTCTGAATGGCATCTAGACCCGACTGGAACATAGACTGTGCATGGAGTTACTGTATTAACAGAGTGGAGCTTCGAGTCCCTTGTTCAACAGTTCAGAAAAAGGCCATCATGTTTTTTTTATTTTGACAAATTCTAGAGCTCTAAGTACTGAGAAGGTAATCTTGTTAACCAAGGAGATTTGCACAAATGTAAAGATTGCAGCTGCATCTGTGGAAAATATTGGTTACACAGTTGTTCTAAGAGGAGACTCAACACTTCGTGGGCATTTTCCAGAGGAAGCAGATGCTGCAGCATCTGTAATAGGGGAGACAAATGCATGGATTCTTTGTCCGTTCTTTCTTTAAGATGGGCGATACACAATTTCTGATGTGCAGCGGATGGTAACAGACTTGTTCCTACAGGCAAGACTGAATTTGTCAAAGACACTGCTTTTGGTTACAAAGCTTCAAATCTTCGTGAATGGGTCAAGCTAGCATAAGGGTCAGGAGTTCAGAGTCCCTTGTTTTCAGTTTAAGAGCCTTCATGAGTTTTCTTGACGGTTGGACATGTATTCCATGCCTATTGGGAGATTATAGCAGCAAACTAATACACAGTAACAAATTGCGGGACTTCCAAATCAGGTTCTCTCTCAAAATCACAGTGCTGGTACAATTTTCTCTTTGAATCTGTTTGTTAAGTTGTGATATACAAATCTGGGTTTGATCATGGATTTGTCATTTATTTTCATATACCAGCATTATATTTTGTTATGAACATGAAGTGTACGAATGGGAGGAAGTGTTCTTTGCTTCATTACAGATGTAGTACTGAGTTGCAACAGCTCAGGAAGTGCAATACTAAGTTGAAACAACTCAGAATTGCACGTGCAACATTGTGCAAGCAATCTGTCTGCTAAAACACTTCACTAGGAAATATAGAAAACTCAGAAAAACAGTGATCTTTTCATTAGTTGAACCATGGAGGGATTCCTAAATAGATTGATGAAAATAAAAATAGAAGTTGGTTCCTTGAACCACCATGCATCAGAAGACCAGAAAACAAAGCCAAACAACAAACCCTTTTCAAGAGGAATTAATGCCATCCTTCAAAAAGGACAGCCAAAAGATTTGCAGGAAGAATTGGGGGTTGGTCACAAAATCTTTGCACTTGGGACAGATCTGAAACACATGAAGATGTCATGGAGAGTTTTGTCCAAACTAGAGGAGTTTAATGAACTCATGTCCACAATAGACCAAGCAGAAGGGAAGAAACTGATTTGGGCTCTAAAGCCTGCTATGCTTGCTCTTATACAGCCCAAATTCTTGGAAGAGCCTTGTGAAGGGGTCACACTTCTAGTTGCAGCTTGCCTCAGTAACATCATGAAATTGACCACACCTATAGCTCCATATAATGATGATGTTATGAGGAGAATTATGAGGCTGATTGTAGAGACTTTTCAGGAGTTGGACAACAGTACAGGCTCTACCTTCGGGAAGAAGCTTGAGATTTTATGGGGTATGGCCACATTCAAGACTCATTTCATCATGTTTGACCTTGAGTGTGATGACCTGATTTTTCAGATGTTCCGATGCTTCTTCAGCATTAGGAGACACCATCCTGATACTGTCATAGCACACATGCAGTCCATCTTGTCATCATGTATGAGAGACCATGAGACCATTGGCCGAGAGTTGCAGACCCGGTTGTTGAGCATTTGGAGGAGAGAGCAGTTGGTCTCACCTGCTGCTTATGAGCTAGCCCAAGGGCTGGTTGAGCAGAACATTGAGTTTCTCAGGAGACAGTTGACCAGGGAGGAGCGGCTCCAGTTTGGTGGGTCAGGCAGCAGAAATGAGCTGAGGAGGAAGGGACTTTGCTTCATTTGCAAAGAACCTTGGGGGCCTGATCACTCATGTTTGAGAGATGCAGATGAGGTGGCAGATGTAGAGCAGGTAGACGTTCCTTTCGTATGCCAGGATGAGGACTCTTCTTCAGGTGAGTCCATGGGATCATATGAGGATTCTTCTGGGGAACGAGGGCAGCCATGCAGAGAGGATGACAGTAGACCGGAGTTATGTTCTAGTGTGCAGGGTGAGCAGTCACAGGACTCTATGAGAGATACTTTGGGTGATGAGTCACTTGTGACGATTCAGCCAGAGCAGCATATGATGGAGCCTGAGTCAGCAGAGGAGGATACTATGGACATCAGGCATGACATTTCCTTGGATGAGATCCAGATGGGCACCCACATTGAGCCTATGATGGATATGTGGCTAACATTGGGGTCAATCTTTGAGGAGGAGCAGTCAGATGCACAGACACCAAGTACAATGACGACAGCTGCAGATCCATATCCTCTAGAGATGTTGGAGGTCGATGGGATAGTTCTGCAAGGAGCTATGGGACAGCAGGAGTTTTACATTCCCGATGAGAGGGATGAGTTGTTGGAGATGGTGGAGCATCCATCTTTGGGGCGACACATTGATGAGGTACAGATAGATGTACATACAGTCGGCCTAGCTGCAGTACTTTCGGTGAGTAGTACTCTCCAGGAGTACATCGATGGGGCTTGCAGCATGTCTTGCCCACTTTGGCCCACTATAGAGAGAGGGGCTTCCTTCTACAGGTAGCTTCCATTGGCAGATAGGGCAGAGCAGTGGGAGTTGATTACGCACTGGCGGCAACACCCTGGGCATGTTCCATGTGTGGTTGTTGCTACATTGGACTCTTCTTCCAGGATGGACTGGCGGGAGATCATGAGTTGGTACCCTCTTGGTGGTATGATATTCTTCGTAGGGAGCACAGCAGAGCAGGGGCCCTTAGACATGGTAGCCGTTACAGATTTCAGTTGGCAGGAGGGCACAGGTCGTCATTTCTTCAGCACTCCATCCCGATTTCAGGAGAGCAGGATCAGCATGGGATTGAGTCAGGACTTGGATTGGAGAGAGGTGATGAGTTGGTATGTAGTTGGAGGGGTAGCTTATACAGTTAGAGGTACATCACAACAAGAGCTGGGGAGCATGGATGCTTGTTGGCAGACTTCACTTCATGCGGCATCAACTATAGCCAGAGGCAGTGTGCAGCCCGAGCCATGGGTCTTGGGCGATGATTGGCCATGGTGGTGTTGGGATCCGGGAGGATTGTTTGTTGACTGGGACAGAGAGAGATCAGTTTGGGATCCTGGCTCTGAGGGGTCTGTTCCGAGAGGTTTGACACAGGTGCATAGCAGCACCCAGAGGTTGGTATGGGATCCAGGCATTGGATCTGAGATGCGGCGGGCCAACAGAGTGGCCCACATATTTCGATTGCTTGAGGGCAAGCAATCTTGGGGCGGAAGGTCTGTAATATTCCCATTTTTGGCGACACCTACGACAGGGCCAGGTTGGTCTTCTAGAGTTAGGAGCAGACAGGTCACAGGTACAAATTGGTGTTATCAGCGGGCTCAGTGGCTTTTTGGAGGAGTTTTGAGGAGTTTTCATGGTGTCCAGAGGCATTCGCTTGATATACTCCATCATCCGAGCATTTTGGCTTTCGTTCCGATACATTCCGATAACTTTCGGAAATTTGAGTTATTTATGGGCTTAACTCAGCTAATTATGCTCAAGGTGGCATTCCGGGAGGAATACATGATGGAACACCTTAGTGTAATAGCTCATTGGAACCGGGACGAGAATACCTACATGATGGGACAGTTAGACACAGATTTCAGTGATCGGAGGAGGCGTGGTAGCCGATTTACCCTTTTCTGCATTAAAAAGGAATATTTTATAATATTTTAATAAAAGGGAAAAGTGCTCCATGAATAAAATAATAATAAAATAATGCTCTAGAAGGCTCCAAGGGATCTATAAAAGAAAGGGAGGAGGCCATTGGGAGATATCTTTGGAGGAGATCATTTGCTTGTGTATGAGAGGTTTGAGGACATGGTTCTCTACTTCAGCCGTAGCCCCAGAACGAAAACCCTCTGGTGATTTGTAAGTGTTGGACGGAAACCCAATACTCTTGAGGAGACTTCATTTAGATGTTTCACAGAGCTTCAGAGATTAGTGTGAGGATCATTCAGATCTTCAACTTGGGCTTCATCATATTCAGTGGATTCAGTGGTAGCTGTTGCCAGAGGGAGAGTGCAGCAGTTAAGTTTTGGGAGGCCAGCGCCGTATAGCAGTGCAGCAAATTGTATTGTTGGCCAGTTTTCTATCTCAGCATTTTCTGGGTCAGATCTATATGTAAACCCCTCTTATTATTTATAATAAAAGCTGAGATTTCTCATGTTCTATGTGGTATTCGATTGCAGTATTTATGTGTTTAATTTTTACATGGCAATCTTCTGTTGAATAAATCTTGGTTTTGCGGCATTTTGTGGAATTTATTTATTTATCTGCATTTTTAGTAAAAATATCCCATTCGAGATATTACAGAACCCTAGCTACTCTTGTAGCCATTCTCTCACGCTGACCCACTAGGTTACTAAATGACTCGTAGTTGACAAAAAACGCATGCACTAACCCTAACATTATTCTAAGCATGGTAATCTTTTCAAACTTTTATAGTTAATCAATGGTATATACTTATTCCCTAGAGAGCCTAATTGTCAATATCCCTACAAATTCGAGTAAGCCCAACACAAACCACATATTCATGTAATAACCCTTATGCTTGCAATGGAACTAGTGAAAGCATAATTTCGGATAACAAAAGTAATACACATGTTGATGTTTGAGATTTAATGATAAAAATGTCAAGAAAAGGAATTATATAATAATCTTAAGCTGTCCTACTAGTATTTTTTCTTTATAAGTCTTTTTTTGAAGTATATGTATTGTTGATCCCTAACCTATGTGTTTATTATAAAGAAGGCTAATACTATATAGTTGTTGGTTTTAGCAACAAGCTTGGTGGCAAGTGATAAGGTGGAAGCCTCTCCAATCAGCTTGTTTATGGTGAGTCTACTTCGAAAATGAAGGTTTGAGTTTCTACCCATTCTTGTTGAATTTGCATTATTAATATTGTTAAGGAGACAATGATTTATATTGAAAAGTGTGTAAGAGATATTTATTATTGCTAATGAGGTATTATATTTATATTCTTTTTGGCAAGTAAAATGGTTCCACTATCAACTTATATAGAATAGTACATTTTCATTAAGGAGACTTGATATAAACATGGCGTGGGTATGATTTCTAAACAATTCAGCCCTCAAACGTGAACCATATAACTTTTGTACAACAATGATAAAGTTTTTATGACATTTTAAGAATGACTATTATAAGGATGTTATTTTTAGTTTTTTGCTGCATACTTACATACATAAATCAACAAAACAACCCTCATAATTAACGTCTTCCACTTTTCTTTACCCCATTTAAGGTACTAGTGTTATTTGAAGTTGATTGAAGTAGTGATTGGGAATCCTACCTTGGCCTTTCAAAAGGAAGTTGGGCCTAAAGAATGGGGGTTTTAGTCGAGGTAACAATGGGCCTTTACCCTGTGAGTGCCCATCCTAGTAGGTTGCAATGACCTTTGCAACCCTGCTAATCAGATCGGTAATAGGACCCTTCCAAGTACATTCTTCATCATTTAACAACAAGTTAAGACATATTGCGGCATGTATAAGTTTATAACAACTTCGTGTTTTAATCATTCATAAATTGCTCTCTTAACTTGGCCTCTTGACTCCATTGGCCTTGTTACCCATCAATTTGGCAAGGGATTTTGCTCCTAGATGAGTGGGATGGTTTGATGGGATTTTGATTGATCAGGAAAATATATCAGTGCTCTACTGATGTTGTTTACAAGAAGAATGTACCCATGTGATCTAATGTCCTTTTCTAATCCATAGCAACATTGAGAAATTGTAATATCCTCAATTTTAATTTTTCATTTGAGGAGATTAACGAAGTTTATTGGGGAGGTGCTAGGCATAGCACAATTTTGTAGTTCGAGCTTTGGAGATGATTTCGGCTTGAGGATCTTGGGTGAAAAGGCAATATTGTAGCTCATTGGCAAGTGGGGCCACAAGAGAGAGAAAAAGGGAATGTGCATTTGTGGAGCAAGAGAGAGAAAAAGAAAGGGGGTGAACTAGTGGAAAGTGGGGGCCACCAAGGGAGAGAGAGGCCAACAATTATAAATAAAGCAAGGAGGCTCTTATTTGGGACATCTTTGATCATTTGACAATTTAACATTAGTTCTCTTGAGCTGCTTAGCCAAGACGACCATGTTGTTCAGCATAAGGAATTTCTGAACGGGAATTCCACCCTCATTTCAGAGAACTTCAAGTGTCTCCCTAGTGAGGCAATTTGGGGAGCTCAATTCAGAGTTTCCATTGGGCATATTTGCGGGTTATTTCAGCTGGTATGTTTTTCTTCTAGTGCACAGAAGTGGTTCAAATTGCTTGTGGGGAGATCATTTACGGAGGAGTAGAACACCGAAGGATTTGCAGGGGTTTTCCTCAATTTAGCCAGATATTTGTGGTGATTAGCAGGGCTAAGTTTGAGAGAATTCTTGGGGCTGAAATTCTACCTTTTTGGAAGTGCGTAGGGGTCTCCAGCTAGGCTTGCGTAGGGTTGGAGGAATAGAGGTTGAGGAGAGATAAGGGTCGAGGATTGGAGGTATTCCTCAGGGGAGAATTTAGCCAGAGTTGGGAGAAATTTATAGTGGTGTATTTGGGCTTAATTCAACAATATCAGTTTTGTGGGACGCTTTCTGGCCAAATTGGGAAATTTGCAATTGTTGGGGGTCCCCATGGATTCAGCCCGAATTCTTTCTAGGTTTTTGTGGGTTTATTGAGATAAGTATTCGATTAATTTTAGAGAATTTTCTGAGCAATATTCGGGCCTGAAATCCTCATTCTTACAGCAAGGTGAATCGTTGGTTAGTTGGGGAATTTGCACCATTTTGTGGGTTCGACTTTGGCTTGGAGATAGGCCAAACCTTTTCTGGGTATTTTTGGGTTTGAGGGGAGGTGCTTGCGGATGCAATTTCAGAGCATTCCAAGCATTATTTTGAGCAGGATGACCAGTTCCATTTAGCAAAAAGTAGTGGAGTTTCTAGGCAAGTTCGAGCTACATTATTGGGCCAATTCCAACACCTGATCCTACACATTCTCACCTGGGGTTTGTGTTGCTTGCTGTAGCAAGCCCAGGTTCTATGGATTTCATCTTATTGTACTTGATTTTCCAGGCATAATTAATAAAATGGCTCAGGACTATTGCCCAGACTTTGGGGTTTTCTGATTTTTGCTCTTGTTCAGATTTTTATTGCTGTAGTTTAGTTTATGCATATGTTATTTGCTGTATTTTCCTAGTTTGGAATATTACAGTGGTATCAGAGCCATAATCTTGGCTCGCGGCCTGTGGGAAACCCTTCATTCTATGACTAGACTAGAATAAAAAAACTAAGAAATCATGGGATCCAAAGAAAGTTTAAAATCAAACAACATGGCAGTAACCTTGAATGAGGTGATTAGGATGCAACAAATGATGATTGATGTGGAGAAGCAACTGATTCATACAACAATTGGGAATCAGGACCATTCTCAATTATACAATAAATCCACTATGCCCAAAATTGTGGATAATGCCTCAAGATGGCAAGACATGATTGCAACTGATGTGGAGTTATTGGCAGCAAATTGGAGGGCATACCAATCATTGGGACATGGCATTCAGGCGTCCCTCTCTTTTTGGGAGTTTTGTGAACTATGTACACAAATTAGTGGGAATTCAGTGGAATTATGCAAGAATGATGAGGAGGATTAAGGCAAAAGATGAAAGAGTAGTTGAAAGGGCCATGGTTAGCAAGGAGACAGTTGAGCATACACCCGTTGATGAGATGGCATCCATTGTTAAGGTATCCATTGATGAGGTATCTGGGGTTGTGACCGAGTTCTCAAGTGATAGCAACGCACCACAGGTTGATGAGGTGCAGGGAGACATAGCCACCGTTGATGAGGAGTTGATAGGTACAAAGGCATCTAGATTTGTGACAGAGTTTCCAAATTGTAGCTACCTATCGCTGATTGTTGAGGATGTTATGCATGATGAGCTATCTGTGGAGGAACAGTTAGTGGCTCATGTTGAGCCCATGGTGAAGCAGGATGAGCAACCATCCTTAGAGTTAGCCATCGATAAAGAGCAGTCAGATGCATCGACAACCAATAAAGTTGTCATACTTTCAAACGACATTCCCCTTTCAGCATACATCAATTGGAGATTGTAGTAGATGTAGACCATGTCATTAAGGTGTTGGGACTCCAACCTATACAAGGATCATAAATTAATAAATTATAAATAATAAATTAGTAATTATAAAAAAAAAAAATAATAAATTATATTGTTTATAATTTAATGAATTCAAAAAATTAATTGGAAATTTTTTAACCTATTGTGCTTCTTGGTGTGTATTTTTTCAAATACACTCCAGTTGCGCTCGCATCAGGAGGAGCTACATGTTTGGATGAGAACTTGAATGGAAAACCTTTGGAGATTGGGTACTTTTCCACCATAGCTTCTCCACCATGCATCTACAACAAATAAGATAAATACGATAAACATAAGAAAAAAATTGAAATTTGAAAGTTGAAGAAAAGCATGAAGAAACAATGAAATTTGAAACAAACTAAAGCTTACCTGGCATTTTGGTCTTCCTATCCACTATATTCATGTCAAAGCTAAATGTGCCACTTGCCATCTTGTATATCTCCATTTCTTTGGAGGTTTCTGCACGTTCTACTGGAGATGGCACCATCTTCTGAACATAAGTGAAGAATCCATCCATGACCTCAATATCAAATAAGATACCACAAGAATAAGAAAATGCGGGGTTCAAGTAGATCCTTGCAACATGAATGGGACGATGGAGTATATTGTTTCATCGCTCATCAATCACTTCCCATATCAGTTGTTGTTTCTCAAACCCATCATCCCCCTTATCATCATAATAGCTACGAATGGATACTTTGGCCCTATCCATGGCCTCATACAAGTAGCCCATTGCGGGCTTGTCTCTATCAACTATTTGAAGAATCTTTACCAAAGGTTCAGTAATGCTACACACCTCCTGCACTCCCGTTCGAGTAGCATTGTCCACTTCTTCGAGAGATCACGTCCTAGTTGGAAACAGATGTTACCCACCACTTCGTGGGTGATATCCCTAGGAGAAGTTTTTCTCCATGATGGACCTTAGCTAGTAACCTTCTTCTAGTTCATTGTGTCATTTCTCCGCAACCTGAGCCAACCATGTGGTCCCTCACCCACCTGTATTGATCATATGTTTGAAGGTGGGCCTCCCGAATCTAAAGATACGTCTTGTCATTTGGTAATTGAGTATTGAGTTTAATTATCGTGATACTTATGGGCATGGATTGATGGGGGGATATGGCAGAAAGAGTGGACTTAGCCTGTGCTCCCATCCCCTTGATCTCTTTTGGATGTTACCCTAGGGCCTAGACCCTAGTCCCTTGGAATCTCCTTTATTGACCATTTGGTTCTAGGGTGGTACTACTTTGGAAACCCCGACTTTGGGTGCGTGGTCCCGCTCCTTCCTCCGCATATATTACTCCCTTTTCATTCATTATACCCCCATTCATAATTTTTCCCACTTGGGTCCACATTGTCTCTCTGGGTCCACATGGGGGCAACCTCCCTATCCCCTTGCCCCCACCTTGGGTCAGGCATGGAATGATGCCCTAGAGGTTGAAGCAGCTAAAAGAAAAAGAAAAAGCATAATTGGCCACACTTAACAGGAAATTGTACCACAAAATGCAAAAGATGGCTGAGACAAAAATAATTAGCACGTGGAAAAAAGCCAATACATGAGCTCTGCCCCTTACCCATGGCGATCACCCTGGTTCCGTAGGCCCTAGATGAGCCTCCTTTGTCATTTAGGAACCCATGATTGTCCCAACCCCTGGAGGAAAATGAACCGCCCTACCTTAAAGGGGTAATCACTGCTATATTTGACACATCATGCTCTTATCCTTGAGTCTCGAGTAGTTAATTAAAGAAAATTCATAAAAGGCAAAAGGCATTTAAAGAAGGGTGGAAAAATCAAGGCCGGGGCACCTCATGTTTCACGATTCCTCCCTCCTATACATTATATACCCTGATTTGGGCTTCCCCTTATCTGGCTGCCCCTATGCCCCCAATATGTGGCCCGAGATTGCCCTTCTCATTCCCTACTCCATTTCACTTATTTGTCAGTTTCCACCCCCCATTGGAGGGATGTACCTTGGACATACTATCCCCTTTAAGGGTTGAAACCACTTGATAAGGTACTTGGCTAACCCCCTTTGGAGCATGGAGACACTAGCACATGCCAAAGCCCACTACGGAAGGGCATGTCATTATGAAGTGCCCACTTTGTTATCCATGATTTGTAAGCTCTTTTAAACGATTAATCTAATGACTGGTTGTACTGGAAGCTTAAGGGACACATTGGATCTTATATAGGATTGCAGGTGGTTTCCTTTTGGGTTTGGTCTCCCTATACAGGGTCCTAACCCACAGAGGGCTACATTGGCACATATAGGGTGTGCGTAGAAAGCCATGGGCCTCCACAGCAGCAGACAACACTCCACGAATCCCCATTGATTGTCAAAGACTACTAGCGATCAAATTTTGGGATGATGATGATGTGCTTGGTACACTATACCCAACAAGCCCCATAGGAGCCCCACACCCTTGGCAGGTGTCCTAGGACTTGTACGATGTCATGGAAGCGTTCATTCCACCATTCAAGCCTTTGCAGAAGATATACAAGCATATTCGACTCATATGGATACCCATGGGGTCATTTATGTTCCCCCACACCCACTCGAAGCACCACAGGTCTACTACAAGGAGAATAAGGGGCGACCCGCTTGTCCATCATATTTTGAGGAGTTTATTCATCATTATCGCACTTCTGGATATTATTAGGCCTTTGGAGGGCCCTACGACATGTACATATTATTATTTGACCTCCTGAGAGGCTTATTTTTCCATTTATGAGCTAGTTTGGTGGGCTTGTCACCAATAGGGGTTTTATTTGCACATTATTTTATTAGTAGGGGCTAATGTAGGCTCATAGGCTAATTCGAACTCCTAGAAGGGGTATAAATTGATGTTAGCTACATTCATTTGTATGATCACTTCACTTGGGATCTCTCTATGTTTAGAGAATTTCACATTTCTTCTTGAAGGATCATTTTGGATAAATGGATGAATTTTGATGTATGGATTTGGGCCATTTTTATCTTAGAGCTTCGTTTTTTGCAGATGTGATCCTGGTTGGATATACTCTCTAACACTGTAAGTGAATCTTTATAATTTATTCTTGTTGCTGCATACTATTAAACTTCGCTATAATTAGGGCTAGTTGCTGCATGATTGGAATGTGGAATTATGTGTATATTTAACTAGTCTAATGTATGGGCTATTGTTAGATGAATGAAATGTCCTAGAGATTGTTTTATATCAATAAGCTTGCACCATTTGTATGCAATATAAATGCTTGAAGGTCACTTTTCTTCCTTTTTCCCTTAACATTGGACGAAGTTGACTTACCGAGCCTCTTTGATCAAGAAACCTAATTCTAAATCATTATCATCCTTGACTCCATATCCCCAAGGGAAAAAGGCACTGGTCCCTCAAAAGGGTGGTCATTTTCCCCTTATTTTTCACCTTTTTCCTTTTTTCCCTAGGTCTAGCCCTGATAGGTCACCTAGGGCATCAATTTCACGAGAATTCACCCACGAGAAAACTTAGATCTCTTGGAAACTACTGCGCTGGTGGGTCCCCTCCCTCTCCTTCGAATTTGAGGCAATTCCAATGGTGGAATCTCCGAGAATCCCAAGCCCTAGATCTAGGACCAAGTTTTGCCTAGACATCCCAAGGCTAGACCCTAGTAGGATCGATTTGATCTTTTGAAGCAAAATTTCTTTTTTGATCCTTTTCCCTCGCCTTGTCCAGGATAGGAACATCATTGGTTGCTATGTTCCATCCCCGAACCTAGGCTGGGTCCACTTGGTTTTGTGTGGTCCCGTTTTTTATCAAAGATTAATCATCAAGGGCTATTTGGGAAACCAAGTTCTTATAGGATTTTAGGGATCGAGGATTACCTCTACAAGTTATACCCTTCATCCTTATCCTCTAATCCTTCTCCCTTCTCCCTAGAAGATCAAGCCCCTTGCTTTAAGAGCAAGCAAGCTCCACTCTTTACATCTTCCTTGGGAAAGGGCTTCTAGGATCACTTCACACCTATTCATTGATTTATCCTTTATAAGTGGCTTCCCAAAAACATCGGGACTCCTCTCATTGGTGAAAGTCCGTAAAGAGCAGGTAGTCTTAGCTGTGGTGATAGTGGGCTAAGCCTCCGCCATTGCCCTTAGCATGGCAGTGGCCCTCTTAGAAACCCCTTTAGGTCCCTTGCTGGTTTGAGTGGTAACAGGGACGATTAATAATGGTTCTACCAAGAAGTTAATAGTGGTTCTACCATTTTGATCAGTCCAACCATCTGATATCATAGTGCATCCTGTGTATGCCCATAAGCCCCAGACTCCTCCAATCGCTTAGTGCATGTTGTCGCACAGAATGTCTAGGTACTGCGACAACGGCTCAGATCGGGGGTTGTCACCCTGATCCCCAATCTCTCTATCTAAGCTGTCTCCTTGCAAACTAAGGGAGGTAGACCCTAACAGAAATGAAGGACAAGAATTGGTTGCAGATCAACCAATCTAGGAGACACAGCTAAAACACCAAATAGTTGATAAGATAAACGAGATTTCACAGATCAATTATATTAAAACTAGTTCCTTATGGAGTTAAAGAAGATCCCGTTATGCAATTAAAGTTAAGTATTGGATGTATAACTGCTGCTATGACCACAATGAAGTTCGATAGAAAGCACCACAACCATTCATTAAGATACTGAAGCAAAGCTATCATGAAACGATCATTAAGTGTAAATGCCAGATGCTTGAAATATTTCCGAAATTATGATGTTTCAAATAACCCAGTTCGGAAATTAAAATGCTCAACAGTCAAACTTCAGATAGAAAATTTTAGGCTCATTTGACTATAGGACTTGGAAATTTTTAGAATTTTGAAATTTTGAAATTTTTTATTATTTTTTAAAATCTAAAACAATTGAAAAAATCTAAATCTAAATTGAAACTTTAATCTAAGAAAAATTAGAATTAAAATCTAAATCTAAAATTTTTAATCAAAACTAAAGCTAAAGTTAAACTAAGGCTAAATCTAAAGTCTAAAGAAAACGATTAAAAATTAAAATCTAGAATTTAAAACTAACTAAAACTTATTAAAATCTAACACACTAAAACTAATGTCTACTTTAAAATCTAAAACTAAACTAACTATTAAAATTAAAACTAAAACTAAGTTAAGCTAAACTAAAATCAAAACTAGACTTAAACTAAATTTAAGTTAAAATCTAATAAAAATGAAATCGACTAACCAAAAAAATCGAAGTTAGATCCAACACTAATGCTAACCAAACTAATCAAAATCGAATCAAATAAAATCTAACACTAAATTAAACTAAATTAAAACTAAATATTAAAACAAAAATCAAATCCTAAAACTAAACTAAAACTATACAAAAAAATGAAAAATCAAACTTGAAATACAAGAACGCATGTAATGATATATATATATATATTTTTTATGGTGTGCGTTTGTTTTTTATTTTGTGTCATGCATTTATTCATTTTGCAGCTGCAGGTCGGACGGAGGGACGGTGACACGATGGCGTGAGGGAGCAAGGGGTCGACAGAGGTTTAAGGGAGAAGGCTTGGACGACAGTGCAGAGGTAGACGTCGGATAGGGGCAGAGTGGACGACAATGCATGGGAAGAAATGGGATAGTGGAAGAAAAGCAGAATGAAGGCTGGACAGTTCAAGGAAATTGATGGCAGCATATGCAGAGGCGTGAACGCATGCTTGAAGTTTATTATTTGTGTTTTTTTTTTTGCATTTTCTTTTGATTGCAGGTCGAGGAGGGAGCAGGCAGGACGGTGGCTGGAAAATGAGGAATAAAGGGTTGACGCAGAGGGAAAGGAACGAGGATGAGCACGGCTAAAAGAAATCGAGGGTTGAACGGGCAGAAGTATGGCAACGTTTTTTGCAGTGGATAAACCCAGTTATCAAAACGTCCAACAGTTTAGAAATTTTTTAATTTTTTTATTGTATTTTATTTTATTATTATATATATATATATATATATATATTTTTTTTTTTTTCTTTTTTTTTTTTTTCTTTTTTCCGTCAAACTCTGATTTTCAATGCTCCTCTAATCATACAATTTTCAGATTTGTCCATAGAATCGATTTTGAGGCCAAATCTGGCCCTTGGGGGCTAGATCTGGCTCGGATCTTAAAAAAAAATTATGAGTGAAACCTACAACCTGCAAGAAACCAGTCAGATCTTGAAAATATATACACCAAGAAAATTATTAAACCCTTACAGCCCTAGAAATTACAAATTTACAAACTATTTTACAGATCTGAGGCCCTCATGGCCAGATTTGAATCCATTTTAGCACAGTTTTTAGAAATTCAAAATTTTAAAGAGAGCCACAAGCCTTTAAAAACCTTGTAAAAACACAATTTTGTCAGATAACTTTGAGAAATTAGAAACGATGGGCTTTTTCAGATTTATGAATCTGAGAGTCGGCTGGTTCAACTGAAGACTTCTCCAGACACTCAAATCTTAAAAAAAAAAATTCCCTGCACACTTAGATCTGAATTTTAGACTGATAGAGATTTAAGAAAATAACATAAGATACTTCAGAAAAATCAAAATGTCATTTTATGAACCCAGAAAACTGCACAAGATACCTGTATTCAGATTAATCCATGAAGGTCATCAACCATAAAATGCAAAAACAAAATAGCAGAGTTTAGAAATGAATCACCACATAGATCTGGAAAAGGAACACCAAAATTTGTAACCCCAAAGTCTTTATGCTTTATTCCTCAAAAGAAATTACAAGAGCTTCCAAGACAAGTGCACGATCTTGAGATCGGATGACTCAAGACTGACAAAGACCTCTTAATTTTTAGGACAAAATCTCCAACGGCTAGTTCGGTTGATCCATATCAAAATAATCTCGACCGTCGATAAGATTTGATCACTTTTTAATCTGGACGGTTGAAATTATAAATTTGGGGCAAAAACGAATTTATGATTTAAATTCATTTTAATTAACTCAAAAATACTATTTTTGAGTTAATCACCTCAAATTTTTTACTTTGACTTAACCACTTAGGCCCAAGGGTCCAAAATTTCTTAAAATTCTCAATATTCCCTTGACCTGGGGTCTTTAAAAATCCATTTTTTCAGGACCAACGAATTTTGTCTTTGAAGAATTTTATCTTAACTTAGGACTTAAAAATAATTAAATTTCTGGCTTTAAGATTTTTTAATTAATTGACCAGAAAATTTAATTAATTAACTGAGAGGGGATTTTAATTATTTTTTCCAACCCTCTTTACATAAGATAATACATTTAGACACATGAAGGAGGAATACCAATTCGTATAGACCCTCAAATAAATACCCAATTCTGCGACTCAAACATGATTTAGTAGACCAAGTAGCTTGTAATAAAATAATCTAGCCAAATAGCTAGGATTATTCCCAAACTACTTTTACAAGGACTCGATAGAAAACACTAGGACTCACTTAGCATACTGATGACAAAATCCACCCTAGCTTTGGGGTGAGGATGGAGGGAAAAACTCTGCCGATAACTTGTGTCAAAAAACACAAGTAAATCAGTGAGACAAAAAACCTCATAGGATAGAAATCGTCACCAACATACTAGGCTTACCTAGGTTGTTACATACATTGACAGTCTTACTTGATCATTTACATCATAACATGCAGAATGGGTTTACATTATTCATTAAAATATCGACTGACGATGGAATCTGAATAGCGCGACCACGTCGAACATGATGAATCCCATTTGAAAAAATGGGGGTGTAGGGTTGTTGACAAAGTGTGGTCAATAGTGCATTCAACCTTTTCATTATGAAGAATACACCCCAAGTCATCATAGGAAGGGGCTTTGTACCCCGGGCCAAAAGTAGCAATAACATCAACCGCGGGCTGCAAAAGTGGATTGTTCGTAGCAATGTTGAAAGAAACATCACTCCAAAGAAGACACCTACCTAACAGCGTGTCAGTTTTCTCCTTCTCCTTTTTTTTAAGAGTTGATGTGATAGATGGTTGTGCTCCACGTGTGGTTCTAGGAGCAAAAAATTCTGAGGCAGTTGTGGGTTGATTGCAGACACTGATGTTGAAGAAGAACCAATACCACTCTCATGGTCACCTCCCAATCCCACCACTCCACCCCCTGCCATTTGACTCTTCAGAGTTGACTTGGTCACTTTGGTTGTCTGTATTTCTTCCAATGATCTGAGGGCTCAACGAATGTTTTCTGGATTTGTTTTTGTGCAAAGCCCTACTTCATGTCCAGGAATTTGTGCAAGGTGGCATTTCAATAGGTATACTCCCCTTGTAATATGGTGCCCACATAACTTGCAAGTCAAATTCTCTCTGTCACCAAATTCCCACACAGGCTCCAATTTCTTTGGCATGTTTGTAACTTTGTTGGACTTTTGAGTTTTAATGTAAGATTGAAGTTTGAACCAAGGGCATAAAAAAAATTGCAAGTTAAACAAATGAAATTAAAATTTAACATATAACATTTTGAATTTTTGACAATAAAAACCCTCAACTGATTGCAACAATAATAGTGAAAAAAAACACATTCAAACCAAGCAAAAATCATGGAAAAAAACTAGGGCACAAGAAGAATTTAAACAAATAAAGCTAACAATCAAGATTTTGCATTTTTGACAAAAAAACGAACCCTATCCACTAAATGCAACAAAAATGACAAAAATAATACACTGAAATCCAAGCAAAAATCGTGGAAAATATATGGGTGACTAAAACCCAAGGAAAAAGAAGGAAAAAACAAAGAAATAGGGCCAAATTTAATGCCCATACCTAAAACCATGCCTTGTTGAAGAAACTTGGTCCAATCTCGATTTTTTTTTTTTTTTGCTTGGGATGCTAAATTACTTCACTTTTCTCCTCTCTTTCCCTTGTAGGTTTGTTTTTCTCCTCCATAGGTTGCACCCTTGCCCTCTATTTGCAAAATGAAGAAAAAAAACCAAAAAATCCTTTTAAAAATCATTGTTGTGCAACCCGACGATTATTTTAGGTAAATCGCGATTTTTCAAGGCAAAAAAATCGTCGATTTAATCATCATCATGAAAAAATCGCGATTTTATTGCGATGTTCGCAACACTACTTTAGATTACACAGGGTTCCCAAGCATATTGTTAGTGGCTGAGATAGCATATTCCTCAGTGCGTTTTGGTAGGAGGTAATTAGATTAGCCGACATACCTGAGCACTAGTTACCATTTGCAGACAGATGGCCAGACAAAGATCGTCAACAAATGGGTGGAAGTTTATTTGAGGAATTATGTGGCTGGTTAGCAGAGGACATGGATCAGGTGGTTGCACTTGGGAAAGTATTACAACAACATTACTTACCATATTTCCATTGGCATGGCTCCTTTCAAGGCATTATATGGTGTGAAAATTTCTTAAACTTAAGAAACCCTATTGTTAAATCTCGATTTACTTATCCTACTTACATAAGTTATTAATCTGAATATTCAGAATTAACATCGAAGTAAATACAGTTAACAACCTGTTGTCGCACAGATTGTCAAGGCACCGCGACAACGGTTCAGATTTGGGGGCTGTCACCTTTATCTCCAATCTTTCTATTTAAGATGTCTCCTTGCAAGCTAAGGGAGGTAGACCCTATTATAAATGAGGATGACAAATCCAGGAGACACAGCTAAAACATCAAATACTTGATAGAATGAACGAGATTCCACAGATCTAAATTAGATTTCACGTTTAAGACCAGTGCCTTATGGAGTCAAACAAAATCCCGCTATGCAATTATAAACGAGTAAATGACGATTAACTGTTGCTTATTAAAACATGATTGATTACGATGATATTTAATTGAAAAGGACCACAACCATGAAGCAATAAGATGAAAATGCCAGAATTTAAGATGTTTCAATTAATTTCACTTCAGCAAATTCCAAAATTTTTGTATAGTCACACTTAGGATAAAATCTTTCAAAGCTCATTTGACTATAAAAGATATTTTTTGAGAATTTTTTATAATTTTATATATATATATATTTTTGTATTTTCCAGATTTTGAAATTTTGAAATTTTGAAATTTTTTTTTTAATCTAAAATTCAGGATCCAAATCTAAAACCAACTAAAAATAAAAAAAGGCTCTAATTTTAACAAAATTTAAACTCTAAAGTTAATCTAAGAAAATTAAAGTTAAAACTAAAACTAATATTAAAATCTAAAATCTAAAAGCTAATCAAATATAAAACTAAGTTAAATTTAAACTAAAATTAAATCTAAAATAACAAAAATAAAGCTACGTTAAAAATTTAACTAAACAAAATATAAAAAAATTGAATCCTATCTAACACTCTACTACAATCTAAAAACAAAGATTAAAATTTTAATCTAAAACCGACCCTATCACTAACAAAAGAACCCGGATGAAGCTATCAAACAAAACCAGGTCGAAACCACGTTAAACAAAAAAAAATTTAAACGCATATGAGTGTTTCAGTTTCTTAATGTGCGTTTGTTGAATTTGCTTGCAGATTGGAGGTCGATCGAAAAGAAACAGAGACGGCGTGAGAAAGATGAGCAGATCGGACGGCAGGGCTCGATGAGAAATCTGCACACAGAAAATTTGAAACACAAGTGTCTGCGTGAAATTTTTGTGTATACAGGTTGATGAAGAGCAAGCCGAGGAGGGATCACGATGGCAAAGGCAAGAGCAGGCTCGATGGACGGATGTCAGCGTTTAAAGGGCATATGCATGCTTTGGTGGACAGTGAGAAAATGCGTTAAGAAGAAAATCGATGGCAGATGATGGACGTCTGCTGGAGATGGAAGGGAGGAATCCGATGGTAAGGAGTAGGAACTGAGGGCCAAAAGGATTCGATGGGCAGAAAGGAGGTAAACTCAGATACGGCAGTAAATCGATGTTTTTTTTTTTTTTTTAAATGGACTGAGCGGTGGAAGAAAGGTTGACGCGTGAAGAACAAACAGCAATTGAACCCAATGCATACAAATTCGCCCAGCAAACTTTTAGAATTCTTCTCAATTAAGCTCAGATTTCATATGCTCCTTGAACTCAATAACGTCTAGATCTCACCCACAGTAGCAATTGAGGCTAGATTTGGCCCTTTGAGGCCAGATCTGCCTCAGATCTTTAAAAAAATTTCTGATTTAAACCCTTAACTTGCAAAAGACAGTCAGATCTGAAGATATACACCAAGAAACGATTAAACCCTCACAATCCTAAAAAATTTACAAATTTACAACTAGTTTACAAATTTAAAACCCTCATGGTCAGATTTAAATCCGTTTTAGCACAATTTTCAGAGATTTAAAGTTTTTAGTGAGAGGCACAAGCCTTCGAAACCCTGCAAAATCACAAATATCGTAAGATAGACCTGAAATTTAACAAATAAAGAGCTTATCAGATTTATGTTTATTGAGAGTCGGCTGGTCCAACCGAAGACTTCCCCAGACGCCCAATCTTAAAAAATATTCCCTGCACACTTAGATCTGAATCTTAGATCGATAGAGATTTAAGAAAACAACATGAGACCTTTACAGAAAAATCAGAATGTTATTTTATAAACCCAGAAAACTGCATAAGATACCTATATGCAGATTAATCCATGAAGGTCATCAACCATAAAATACAAGAAACAAAGTAGCAGAGTTTAGAGACAATTCACCACATAGATATGAGAAGGAACATCCAGATTTGTAACCCCAAAGTCTTTATGCTTTATTCCTCAAAAGTTTACAAGAGCTTCTAAGAGCAAGTGCACGATCCTGAGATCGGATGACTCAAGAATGACAAAGACCTCTAGATTTATAGGACAAGATCTCTAACGGCTAGTTTGGATGATCCTCGTCAAAATAATCTCAACAGTCCAAAAGATTTAATTATCTTTTAATCTGGAGCGTTGAAATTAAGATTTTGGAGAAAAAACGAATTTATCATTTAATTCAATTTTAATTAACTCGAAAGTATTATTTTTGAGTTAAGTACCCCAAAATTTTGACCTTGACTTACCCACCAAGGCCCAAGGGTCCAACATTTCTTAAAATTTGCAATATTCCCTTGGCCTGGGGCTTTCAAAATCATTTTCTAAGGACCCACAAATTTTGCCTTTAAAGATTTAATCCTAATTTAGGACCCTAAATTAATTAAATTTCTGGTTTAAGATTTTATTAATTAATTGACCAGAAAATTTAATTAATTGACTAAGAGGGGATTATAATTATTTTTCCAACCCTCTTTTACATGAGATAATACATTTACATACATAAAGGGGGAAAACCTATTCGTATAGACCCTCAAATAAATACCCAGTTCTGCGACTCAAAATATGATCTAGTAGACCAAGTAGCTCAAACTAATTTTACAAGGACTCAATAGAAAACACTGAGACTTCACTTAGTATGCTGATGACAAAATCCACCCTAGCTTTGGGGTGAGGCTGGAGGGAAAAACTCTGCCGATCACTTTCGTGAATCAGTGAGACAAAAAACCTCCTAGGATAGAGATCATCAACAACATACTAGGCTTACCTAGGTTGTTACATTCATGACGGTCTTACTTAGATCATTTACATCATTACATGCAGAATGGGTTTACATCATTTGTAAAACAATGTCAACTGTTGATGAAAACTGGATGATGGAATCTGAATGGCACAACCACGTTGAACATGACGAATCCCATTTGAAAAAATGGGGGTGTACTGCTATGGGGTAGTTGACAAAGTGCGGTCAACATCTGGCTCTACTTGGGGACACGTTGCTTCATTGAAGGAATGTGAGAATCCAGAATCTGCATCCAAGCAACACACAAAATTACATAAGTAGCGTCCATCCAAATATCAATCATATAACATTAAGCTCATGAAAAATAGAAGCTCTTATTATTCTACTGAACATGAAAAGTAAATCTACTCTAACTGCAAAAATGAAATGCTGAAATAACAAGGAGTAGGGTTAGAAATACGATACAAAGGATGCCCTGTGGCATCAGATGTGCTCAATATAGTGTATGCTGAGCATTTGCCTACTTTCAGGCAAGTCTGTGGGCTGCTTTTCAGATGTGCCATGTCCAATCTTGCATAATGTAGGACTCTGTCTTATCCAAATGTCAAGCTGCTCTCGACCCTCAGACGAATCAAACCACTTACTTCTTCTTTGCTTCTTTCTCTTCTTCTGAGTGGGTTGTGATGTCAGCAGTGAGACCACTGCAGATTTCTTGTCCTCATCTTGAAGATGTTTGTACAAAATATCTGAAGAACCTGGAGCGTGACCAATATTATTCTGGATATACTCTGTCAATGGTGACACACAAGCTTGGTCTTTCTCAACATCCTTTGAAACCATAGTGAAATCCTCTGTGTGATGAGATGAGAATGGCTTTAGAGGACAAGAAGTCTCATGATCTGTTGATGAATCTTCATAATTAAATTTCGGTTGAAATTTTTTTAATTCTTCCATTTTTTCCAATTTCTTTTGTATGGAACTCATCTCCCTGGCATGCCTTACTATTAATTTCGTCTTATTTGCCTCCATATTTTTTATTTCCAACAAGTGATTTTCCTTCATGGCAGTCATTTCCTGGGTGTGTCTTGCTTCCATTGCAATCATATGATTCTGTATAATGGACATCTGATTAATCATTATCTTTAACCTGTTTTCCATGACATTTATTTCCTTAACATGACTTTCTTCCATGGAAGATATCTTATTTTGAAGACTAATATGGTTAGATTCCATGTTTTGAATTATTTGCGTATGATTGGGTTGCACATCCTTAATCATCTGAGCTGGCTCCTTAACCTGACTTTCATGATCTTCTATATGCATGTGATAGTGCTTACCAACAACATTAATTTGATGACTTGACCTTGCCATTCTACTAGCTATGATCCTTTTGACAATGGGACAAGTAGTCTCTTCATGAAGAGCATCACAAACTTTACAATAAGGAGGAACTTCATCCACAAGATTTGCGAACTCAAGTTGATTTGTCGGTCTCTACTCATAAGATAGGCCTCTTTTCTGCAAAGCATTATTATTTCTAGGTTGGGAATTCTGCGTTTGAGCCCTTTCCATTTGAACCAACCTAGCCTGTAAGACACTTATTTCCTTAGCATGATTAAGCTCCATGCTTTCAAGTTTCTTAGCATGATTTAGCTCCATGCTTTCAAGTTTTTGCATTAACTTTTTCATAGGGTCATCATCATCTTCTTCAATTTCTTTTCCCTTATAATCTGTCAAAGACCTATCAAAATCTGGAGTTTTGGACATTCCAGATGCTTTCTTATCCTTTTCAATCTCCTCAGCTAAAGATTGACAAGCCTTATAATTTGCAGTTTTAGCCCGCCTTAACTCATATGAAGTATCAGAATCAAAAGCATCAATGTAAAAATTCAGAAGAGATCCATCAGGAGGTTTATGAGTTTGAGATATTTCTCTAAGAATACCATTAAATCTCCTGTTAAATTATTCAGTCGTTTCATTTTCTTTCTTTTTTATGGTACTGATCTTTATTACCAAATGCCGATCTTCCCTTTTATCACCATACTTTTCTTTAAAAGCAACTACAATTGATTCAAAAGTATCAAATGAATTATCAGGCTTTTCCGTAAACCATTCAGTGACATCTTCGCCAAAAGTAAGAACAAAAGTTTTCATTTTTACATCATCGAAATTATTACTTGCAACTGCAAATCTATTCCACCAGTTAGTGAAGCAAACAAATGAGATTTAACACTAACTGCATCATTTCCTTGAAAAGAAGGTAATTTGTCCATTTGAGGGAGATCATGGGGATAACCCTGAATATTAGCAAAATTACATGGGGCAAAGACATCCATGATATCGTTTTTAGGATTTTAGAAACAGCTTCGTGTTCAAGAATAGTCAAAAGGTCCTCAAGAAGCGAACTTCTTAGCAGGAACTCTTGTAAGAAATGAAAGAATTGGAGTTGCCACTTGAACATGAAACTAATTCTAAAACAGGAGAAATAATCGAGAGATAGCAGATGGATACACAGGGGGGATTCTTGTCTGGGAATAAAAAGATGAATAAGTGGAGTCGCCACCCAAACAAGAAGCCAACCGAAATGTCCAGGTGCTAAAGATACGATGATGAAAAGATAAGACGATGAAAATATGAAGAGATGAAAGATGCCAGAAAATGTGATCCCTTGCGACAGGCTAATGAATGGCGATGAAAGATCAGAAGATTATAAAATGTCTTTAAGACCAAGGACAAAAAAAACTCTATCCCCGGCAACGGCGCCAAAAAATGTTGTCGCACAGATTGTCAAGGCACCGTGACAACGGTTCAGATTTGGGGGCTGTCACCTTTATCCCCAATCTCTCTATTTAAGCTGTCTCCTTGCAAGCTAAGGGAGGTAGAGCCTATTATAAATGAGGATGACAAATCCAAGAGACACAGCGAAAACATCAAATACTTGATAGAATGAACGAGATTTCATAGATCTAAATTATATTTCACGTTTAAGACCAGTGCCTTATGGAGTCAAACAAAATCCCACTATGCAATTATAAACGAGTAAATGACGATTAACTGTTGCTTATTAAAACATGATTGATTACGATGATATTTAATTGAAAAGGACCACAACCATGAAGAAATAAGATGAAAATGTCAGAATTTAAGATGTTTCAATTAATTTCACTTCAGCAAATTCCAAAATTTTTGTATAGTCACACTTAGGATAAAATCTTTCAAAGCTCATTTGACTATAAAAGATATTTTTTATAATTTTTTATAATTTTTTTTTTTTTTTAAATATATTTTTGTATTTTCCAGATTTTAAAATTTTGAAATTTTTAATTTTTTTTAAAATCTAAAATTCAAGATCCAAATCTAAAACCAACTAAAAATAAAAAAAGGCTCTAATTTTAACAAAATTTAAACTCTATAGTTAATCTAAGAAAATTAAAGTTAAAACTAAAACTAATATTAAAATCTAAAATCTAAAAGCTAATCAAATATAAAACTAAGTTAAATTTAAACTAAAATTAAATCTAAAAAAACAAAAATAAAGCTACGTTAAAAATTTAACTAAACAAAATAAAAAAAAATCGAATCCTATCTAACACTATACTACAATCTAAAAACAAAGATTAAAATTTTAATCTAAAACCGACCCTATCACTAACAAAAGAACCCGAATGAAGCTATCAAACAAAACCAGGTCGAAACCACGTTAAACAAAAAAAAATTTAAACGCATATGAGTGTTTCAGTTTCTTAATGTGCGTTTGTTGAATTTGCTTGCAGGTTGGAGGTCGACCGAAAAGAAACAGATACGGCAGTAAATCGATGCTTTTTTTTTTTTTTTTAAATGGACTGAGCGGTGGAAGAAAGGTTGACGCGTGAAAAACGAATAGCTATTGAACCCAATGCATACAAATTCGCCCAGCAAACTTTTAGAATTCTTTTCAATTAAGCTCAGATTTCATATGCTCCTTGAACTCAATAACGTCTAGATCTCGCCCACAGTAGCAATTGAGGCCAGATCTGCCTCAGATCTTTAAAAAAATTTCTGATTTAAACCCTTAACCTACAAAAGACAGCCAGATCTGAAGATATACACCAAGAAACGATTAAACCCTCACAATCCTAAAAAATTTACAAATTTACAACTAGTTTACAAATTTAAAACCCTCATGGTCAGATTTAAATCCGTTTTAGCACAATTTTCAGAGATTTAAAGTTTTTAGTGAGAGGCACAAGCCTTCGAAACCCTGCAAAATCACAAATATCGTAAGTTAGACCTGAAATTTAACAAATAAAGAGTTTATCAGATTTATGTTTATTGAGAGTCGGCTGGTCCAACCGAAGACTTCCCCAGACGCCCAATCTTAAAAAATATTCCCTGCACACTTAGATTTGAATCTTAGATCGATAGAGATTTAAGAAAACAACATGAGACCTTTACAGAAAAATCAGAATGTTATTTTATAAACCTAGAAAACTGCATAAGATACCTATATGCAGATTAATCCATGAAGGCCATCAACCATAAAATACAAGAAACAAAGTAGCAGAGTTTAGAGACAATTCACCACATAGATATGAGAAGGAACATCCAGATTTGTAACCCCAAAGTCTTTATGCTTTATTCCTCAAAAGTTTACAAGAGCTTCTAAGAGCAAGTGCACGATCCTGAGATCGGATGATTCAAGAATGACAAAGACCTCTAAATTTATAGGACAAGATCTCTAACGGCTAGTTTGGATGATCCTCGTCAAAATAATCTCAACCGTCCAAAAGATTTAATTATCTTTTAATCCGGAGCGTTGAAATTAAAATTTTGGGGAAAAAACGAATTTATCATTTAATTTAATTTTAATTAACTCAAAAATATTATTTTTGAGTTAATTACCCCAAAATTTTGACTTTGACTTAACCACCAAGGCCCAAAGGTCTAAAATTTCTTAAAATTCTCAATATTCCCTTGGCCTGGGGCTTTCAAAATCATTTTCCAAGGACTCACAAATTTTGCCTTTAAAGATTTAATCCTAACTTAGGACCCTAAATTAATTAAATTTCTGGTTTAAGATTTTTTAAATTAATTGACCAGAAAATTTAATTAATTGACTGAGAGGGGATTTTAATTATTTTTCCAACCCTCTTTACATGAGATAATACATTTACATACATGAAGGGGGAAAACCCATTCGTATAGACCCTCAAATAAATACCCAATTCTGCGACTCAAAATATGATCTAGTAGACCAAGTAGCTGAAACTACTTTTACAAGGACTCGATAGAACACTAGGACTCACTTAGTATGTTGATGACAAAATCCACCCTAGCTTTGGGGTGATGCTGAAGGGAAAAACTATGCCGATCACTTTCGTGAATCAGTGAGACAAAAAACCTCCTAGGATAGAGATCATCAACAATATACTAGGCTTACCTAGGTTGTTACATTCATGGATGGTCTTACTTAGATCATTTACATCATTACATGCAGAATGGGTTTACATCATTTGTAAAACAATGTCAACTGTTGATGAAAACCGGATGATGGAATCTGGATGGCGCAACCACGTTGAACATGACGAATCCCATTTGAAAAAATGGGGGTGTACTGCTATGGGTGTACTGCTATGCGGTCAACACAACCTACACATACAGATCAAATACTGAATAACATGCTCATAGACAAAGTGACACAAGGATTTTCTGGAAAAATGTCCCTGGAAAAACCCAATGCGGGAAAACCAATGCTGCTAGCTTCTGGAGGGTTTTTATGATTATGCAGATTCTAAGTACAACAATCCTCGGCACCAAAACTGGTTAACCCGACAGAGAATTATAAATGGTAGCAATACCTCTATCCTGGAGACAGAAAAATATGACTGATTCACACCCTCAAACGGGATTTACAGAACTCAGCCCCTTTCCGGCCTCTGCAAACCCCAACATTGCTCTTAAGCCCTCTGTGTCAGCCTCTGCGTTGCTCAGGAAGGGCCTACGTCACCCTAGAAGGGGTTACGCTGCCCCTGCGCTGCCCTAACTGGACCTGCGTCAGCGTTGCTTGGCTCTTGCTGCCTTTGTACTGCCCCTGTTGGGCTCTTGGCTAGACTGCATAGTTGTTGCCTCTACGCTGCTCTAGAATGCTCCTTCTCTGCCCTTGTTGTACTCTTGGCCTGGGATCAAACAATCCTGCTTGCCAATACTGCCCATCGTCACAGCTGAAACACTTCTGAAATTCTTAGCAAACCACGCCCTATAATCTCAGCTTAGCTTCAGTGCTCTGCCAATGCGTGTGTCCTCCAACTGACCCCAAGCCCTTCTCTTATTCTTTTCTCGTTGAAACGTCAACGACCGTGATCTAATCTCTAATCGACGGCTAAGATTAGAAGTTGCTTGATCCGTGTCACTTAAGTCATTCTCATCACATGTTTAATTTAATTCACTTTAATCTTTTAATTTTCCTAGATTAAACTTAGGGTCCTTAATAAAAAAGATTAATTATTTGAATAAAACTTAAATCTGATGGAATACTTCTAAACACTTTCTGGGTTTTGGAGATCTCATGTACTCGAGCTCCTCCACAAATTTTGGGAGCTAGAGCACATCTGATGCTACCCAACACCCCAAAATCTCAACACTCCCTCTTAGCAAGGAATGTGCTCTAGCAATACACTTCACCCGGAAGTACTGCTCTGATCTCTTGTATTGGTCTCTGCGCTGATGCTTGGCTTGCTGCCCTACATCACTGCGCTGCTGCTGCTGCTCTCTGTACTGCTGCCCATGGCTCTGCCACCGTCACTGCTACATCCATACTGTAACTCCCTCTCAAATTGCTGCATTGTGTTGCCAACTGCTACATTGCAACTCAGTGGCTGAGAGTAAGCAATTGAAGGACCCCTTCCCAATGACAGATAAGTCAGTCGGGCTGCATCTTATCATTGAAGCTCCATAGGCTGCTGCTCTGCACTGTCCTCCTGAAGCCACTGCACTGTTGCAGCTCTACACTACGTAAGCATACCTCCTCTGTGCTGCTGCCTCTACGCTGCTGCTGCATTTGCACTACACTGCTCCCTTTTCAGCGTCTCAGCTTCTGCCTTTGCTTCATCCGTGATCTTTGCACCCACTACTCCAGTCATTCCTTGCTACTGTCTTAAGGCTCTCGTAGCACGGATGTGATCCAAGAGTTGGGTTACTCAAGGATCCCGCCACCAGTCTGTAGTGACTCTATAGATCAATATCGCCCCACCTCTATGGTTCATGAGCATTCATGGCTACGTCATTGTCTGCTACAGCAGCCTTGGAACTAGAAGCTTCCTTGTCCTTCTTCTTTTGAGGACAACTGTTGGAGAAGTGTCCAAGTTCGCCGCATTGGAAACATTTGATCTTTGATAGATCAAGCTTCTTTTTCCCTTGCTGCTTCTTTGATGTTAGGGCTGCATCTTACTCTTCCTCCTTCTTCACCTTGCCCGCTCCGGTGCTGGTCTACGTCTTGGTCATTCGACTGATCTCCTCTTGTTGGAGGATAGCCCACATATCGTCCCAATTAGGAAGGTCCACTCTGCCCCAAAATGCTTTGGACAAATGTTTCCCAGTCCTCTGTGACTGCATTTAGAGCAGTCCTCACCATGACATCATTCTCCACCTTGACCCCCATGCCAGTCAGCTGATCTCGGATCGACTGCAGTCTGAATAGGAAAGGATCGATTTCCTCTCCCTTGGTCATCATAAATAACCCCACCTGGTTCTCCAGAAGCATATTCCTCTGGACAGACTTCTCCTGATACAATGTGGTTAAAGATTTCCACATCTCATTAGCCGTCTTCTTCTCGACTATGTGTGGTACCAAATGATCTTTAACCTCGTCCATGATGAAGCGCTTGACATGTGCCGCTGCTTCATTATGCTCCGCCAGGAGAGTCGCATTGGTTGGTGTAGCCAGGGCTTTTTCTACATGCTCCCTCAAGCCGTATGTCTCCAGGACTACCAGGATTTTGGCCTTCCAGATAGCAAAGTTGGACAAGGCATCCAACCTATCCTGATCACGTAGTCCGTGTGGCGCCATCTGCTCAGATCTTTGTCAGAACAATTCTTCCTCTCTCCACTTCTCAACAGAAGCTCGGATCTAGGGTCCTTGGTGAAAAAGGCACCCTCTGCTCCCTCTCACCACTGATTTCCTCCTTGGAAATCTGCGAAAGACAACGAATCAACTCTCTTCGATCACCCTAAGATCATTCCTCAAATTTCTTTTGGCAATGAAATCTACTGAGCAGCTATTCTCCTCCCGCTCTTTGTCAACTTAGCTTAGGTACAATTCTTTACCGACATAATCTTCAGCCCACCAGCAACTACTGAAGATCAGCAGCTCAACTTTCGGTTCACGACACTTTGCACAACAATCAAATACTGGACTGCGTCACCCTGGCTGGTCTCTGCGTGAGCAGATTGGCTCAGCATAGCTTGTGCGCAGCGCAGGCTACTCCTGCGTCCCTCTGGAGGGCATTGCGCTGTCTTTGCATCACCTAGCTAGGACTGTTTCAACCCCTGCAAGGCTCTTGCTGCCTCTGCGTCCTTCTGGTGTTGCGCTGCCCTCTCCGGTTTCTCTATTTCTGCTGCTTTCTGCAACACAAATTTCTTAAGCCGTCTTGTTGGAGATCCAACTTGATCCGCAATCGCTCTGATACCATGTGAAACTTTCTTAAACTTAAGAAACCCTACTGTTAAATCTTGATTTACTTCTACTTACATAAGTTATTAATTTGAATATTCAGAATTAACATCGAAGTAAATACAGTTAACATCCTACACATACAGATCAAATACTGAATAACATGCTCATAGACAAAGTGACACACAAGGATTTTCTGGACAAATGTCCCCGGAAAAACCCAATGCGGAATAACCGGTGTTGCTAGCTTTTGCAGGGTGTTTATTATTATGCAGATTCTAAGTACAACATTCTTGGGCACGAACACTGGTTAACCTGATAGAGAAATATAAATGGCAGCAATACCTCTATCCTGGAGACAGAAAAATATGACTGATTCACACCCTCAAACGAGATTTACAGAACTCCGCCCCTTTCCGGTCTCTGGAAACCCCATCGCTGCTTTCAACCCCTCCGCGTCAGCGTCTGCGCTGCTCAGGAAGGACCTGCATCACCCTAGACGGGGTTACGCTGCCCCTGCGCTGCCCTAACTGGGCTTGCGTCAGCCTTGATTGGCTCCTACTGCCTCTGCGCTACCCCTGCTGGGCTCTTGGCTAGACTACGTAGCTGCTGCCTTTGCACTGCTCTGGAATGCTACTTCTTTGCCCTCGTTGTACTCTTGGCCTGGGATCAAACCATCCCGCTTGCCAATACTGCCTCTCACTGCAGCTGAAACACTTATGAAATTCTTAGCGAACCACGCTCTAGAATCTCAACTTAGCTTCAGTGCTCTGCTAGTGTGTGTGTCTTCCAACTGACCTCAAGCCCTTCTCTTATACTTTTCTCATTGAAACATCAACGACCGTGATCTAATATCTAATCAACGACTGATATTAGAAGTTGCTTGATCCACATCACTTAAGTCATTCTCATCAAATGTTTAATTTAATTCACTTTAATATTTTAATTTTTCTAAGTTAGAGTTAGGGTCCTTAATTAAAAAGATTAATTATTGGAATAAAACTTAAACTTGATGGAGTTCTTCTAAATGTTTTCTGGGCCTTGGAGATCTCATGTACTATAGCTTCTCCACAAAATTTGGGAGCTATATCACATCCGATGCTATCCCAACACCCGAAAATCTCAACATATGGATATGACCCTCTCTCATTTATTGAGATGGCATTAGGAGACAACATGGAACCAAAAGAAAACGATTGGTTACAAGAAAGTTAAGATATTCTTAATATCCTTAAAGAGAGCCTTCAAACGACCCAATATCAATAGAAGATATATAACACTGTTACCGATGAAATAGGTAACCGCACTGTTACCTACTTTTTTTTGGTAGCATAAAAAACACCTGATTTTGAAAAGTGGTGATGCAGAATCACTCCTTTTTTTTTGTGCACATTTTTGACACTCTAATATTTTTATTTATGAAGTATGAATATTTGTTTTAAAATGTTAGTGATTTTCATGCTAATTTTGAAACGTATTGATGCAGCATCAACCCTTTTTTTAGAGTGGTGATTTTCATGTTGGTAATAAAACACAAAACTTAGATAATATATATATATATATATATATATACAATAAAAAAACTAATAAAAATGTAAAAAAAACAAAATTAACTCGTAAAAATTAAAAATTTAAACAAAAATAAATAAATAAAAACAAAAATATTTGAAAATTATATCAAAAGAAATGAAAAAATTTGAAAAAAAAAACACATAATTTAAAGAAAAAAAACAAAAATTAACCAAAAAAATAAAAAAATAAAACATCAAAAACATTTTTTTTCTAAGTTACTAAAAAAAAAAAAAAAAAAACATAGAAAATAGAAAATTTTAAAATAATTTAAATTACAAAATTAAAATTTAGATTAAAAAAAAAATACAAAAATGAAAAAATTAAATTTTAAATTTTAAATGAAAAAAATAATAATAATAATAAGAAAAAAAAACACAAAATTTAAAATTAAAAAAAAAATAAAAATAAAAAAATAAATAAATAAATAAATAAATAATCTTTAAAAAACAAAAAAAATGAAAAAAACCACATGCAAATAATTAAAAAAATATCCATAAATTTACTCTTTTTTCTTTTAAATAAAACAATTTATAAAATTTGAAAATGAAAAACTAAATAAATTTCAAAAAAAAAAAAAAAAAAAAAATCAAAATTTAATAAATTTAATAAATAAATTTTAAATTTTAAAAAATAATTAATCTAAAATATTAAATTTTAAAACAAAATTTAAAAAAAAGAAACAAAAAAAATTAAAACAAATTAAATTTAAAATAAAAAATTTGAATTAAAAAAAATAATTTTAAATTTTTTGAAAAAAAAAAAAAAAGAGGAAGAATTTTTTGATCGTGGTGGAGGGCGGTTCTCGAAATCGGCCTCGCGCCACGGGAGGGCGATTCCCAGAATTGACCTCCCGCCCAGGTGGCGGCAGAGGCCGGCCGCTAGGCGGGCGGGTGCCTGCATGCAGCCTCCCCGCCCGCCCGCCCAACCACTGGCCTCCGCCGCCACCTGGGCGGGGGGCCGATTGGCGGCGCCACCACGATCAAAAAATTATTTTCTTTTTATTTTTATTTTTTTCAATATTTTTATTTTTTTAATTATTATTTATTTTTAAATTCAAAAAATTTAAAATTATTTTTTTATGATTTAATTTTTATATTTGAAATTTAATATGTTTTAATTTTTTTTTTAAATTTAATTTAATTTTTTATTTTTTATTTTTTTCTAAATTTTGTTAATAATTTTATTTTTTTAATATTTAATTGATTTTTTTTTTTAATTTTTCATTTTTTTATTATTATTAAATTTTATGTTTAGTTTTTTCATTTAATTTTTTAAAATTTAATAAATTTTGTATTTTTTTTAAATTTATTTGAATTTAATATTTTTTTTTAAATTTTAAATTTTTTATTGTTATTTTTTAATTACATAAAATTATTATATTTTTTTATTTCAATTAAAATTGTATTTAAAATTAGATTTTTTTTTAATTAAACTTAATATTTTCAAATTAATTTGTTTTTTATTTTATTTTTTATTTAATATATTTATTTAATATATTTTTTTCAATTTTTCATTTTTAATTGAATTTTATAGTTTTTTAACTTTTTATTTTAACAATGTTTTTTTTTTTTTTTCAAAATTTATTTGTTTATTCATTTATTTATTAAAATTTAATATTTTTCTTTTTTAAATTTAATTTTTTATTTTAGTATTAACATTTTTTTTTTTTGTTTTAATTTAATAAATTCCAATATATATATTTTAAATTTAAGTCCATATATATATATTTTATTTTTTATAATTTAAATTTAATTTATTTTTTAAAATTTATTTGTTTTTTTAATATATATTTTTTTAAATTTAATATTTTTATTGTATTTTATTTTTTATTTTTTGTTTTTAATTAATTTTTCATTTTTTTTACTTTTATTTTAAATAATGTATTTTTTTTAAAATTTTTATTTTAAAGTTTTAAATTTATTAAAATTTAATATATTTCTTTAAATTTAATTTTTTATTTTAAATTTTTTATTTATTTATTTTTATTTATTTATTTAATTTAATAAACATTTTCTTTTTCTTTTTTAATATATATATATATATATATATATATATATATATTTTTTTTTTTTTTTTCTATATATTTTGAAATTTTAATCTTTAATTTTTTTATTTTTATTTTTATTTTTTATTTTTTTCTTAAATTTTAGGTTTTTCTTAATGTTTGAATTAAAATTTTTATTTTGTTTTTATTTTTATTTTTTTATTCCTATATATTTTTAAATTTTAAGCTTTAAAATGTTTTTATTTTTTAAATTTATTTTTTTCTTAAATTTTAGATTTATTTTAATGTTTGAATTTTAAAAATTAAAAAATGTTATTTCTATTTTTAAAAATGTCAAAAATATGACACAATTTTTTTATTTTTGTTATTCCAGCATCAGCTGGTTTTGTTTTGATGGTGTTTTTTCAATCTTTTTTTCAAGAAACAATTTTGTTTTTAGCATAATTTTATAAAATGTTGAAATTTGACCTTAAAAAAAAACCAAGTGCATTCTGGAATACACTTTTTTTGTTTTTGGAGTGTTTTTTCATGTTTTTTGAGTCTTTTTGGGCTAGAGTTCCCGTTTTGAGGTCAGGTTACCTATTTCATCGATAACATTGTTATATCTATATTGCCACAGGATGGAGCATAGTTTTCAAGAGGGGAACCTTGTCTTCCTTAGGCTTAAGACGTATAGGCAATCCTCCTTGATGAACAGTGGCTTTGAGAAATTAAAACTCGGGTTTTATGGACCTTACAAGGTGTAATATTCCAAATTGGGATGAAACAATAATATAAAGCACAATAGACAAAAAATTACAGCAATAAGGAAAACACCATTAAAACACATAATTTGGAACCAAAATCATTGTTGAGCCATTTTATTAATATGCTGGGAAAGAGTGAAAATGAGGTGCTGAAAAGATTGCGCCTGGGCCTGCTCAAGGAAGGCTGAAGGTCCGCTCAAACCCAAACAAAAACTCCTGCTGGAAACTGCTTTGCGTGGCTCAATGACTATGCTGCCTAGCCCAGAAAATGTTGCTCCTGGCTGTCTTCACACTGCTGGTTAGGCTACCTCCCATGCTCAAAAAATTCCAGGAATTAGACATCTGACTCTCCTCAATAAACCCACAAAAACCTGCGAAGGATTTGCTGAAAGCTCGAACCCAGAAATTGGCCCTCTTGGGCTTGCCTCACTGCTTTGCTGCGAAAATCGAACCACTGAAGAAAACTAGTGGTAGATGCCTTCGGAATGCTATCAAAATCCTTAGTAGGAGGTGGTTAGCCTCCCCTCCGAATCTCATGTTGAAACTCCTCTTCTCTCCACACTCCCGACACTCCACCAAAACTGCACTGCGCAGTCTATGCTGCCTCTACGTAGTCCAGGAAAGAGCTACACTATCTCTGTTGTTGTTGCTGGGTAATTCCTCACAAAATGGTAGAATTCTTCTCCTGAGCGGCCACTCGAAGTCCCCCGAGGCAGAGGTTGAGATCTCCGCTTGAAGATTTCATGTGCTAAATAGCACTGCAGACTTGGCTCTTTGGCTCAAACGTGCTCTGTCAAAATGACAAAGAGAAATAAGTTGAATGACTGCCAAATGAGTCTTCCTTCCTTCCTTTTGTCCATTGAGGCCCAATGCATTCCTTGGGTCCCACATATTGAGATTTTGTGTAGTGGGGGTAGCATCAGATGTGCTCTAGCTCCCAAAATTTGTGGAGGGACTAGAGTACACATGATCTACAAGACCCAGAAAGGGATTTGGGAAATTTCATCTTGTTTTGGAGATATATAATTAATCAATTATTTATTTTAATGTATTTCCTAAGTCTAAACTTAGGAAAATTAAATAATTAAAGTTAATTAAATTAAACATGTGATGAATTGTCTTAAGTCACACGGATCAAGCTTTCTTTTAATCTTAGCCATTGATTCAAGATCTGATCATGGTCGTTGGTTTCCGAACAAGAAAAGTATAAAGGAAAGGCTTGGGGTCATTTGTAAGGACACACAGAGGTAGACCATTGAAACTAAGCTGAGATTCTAGGGCAGGGTTTGCTAAGAATTCTCAGAAGTGTTTCAACTGCGGAGAGGGGAGTTTACACAAAGGGGATGATCTGAACCCAGTGTCTAGAATCAGCAAGAGACATAGAGCAGCTTCAGAAAGGCAGCGCAGAGAAGCAGGAGCATTAGCAGCAAGAGGGCAGCAGCTGAACAATGCAAGGGTAGCTTCAGCTACGCAGTCACTCCCAGGGCAGTGTAAGGCAGCTGGAAACCCTCAGAGGTTACGCAGAGACCGTTAGGGGGAACATAGGGACTGCGTCACCCAGTGTGGGGTTACACAGCCTTTTCCAGGCCAGTGCTGAGGGACGCAGAGGCTGCAAAGGTTGACACAGGGGCTTTAGGGGCAGCGCTGGGGTTTCTAGGGCCTAATTTTGGCTGAGTCCTGTAAATCCCGTTTGAGGGTGTGGATTAGTTAATATTTTGGCTTCAGAACAACTGATGAGTTGTAGCTCTATATTTTCTCTGTCGGGTTTTCCAGATCTGGAATCCAGATTTGTTGTATTCAGAAATACTCTTAATAATAAAACCCTCGAGCAACTAGCAAACCGGTTTTCCTGCATTGTGTTTTTTTGGGGACTATTTGTCCAGAAACTCACTATCACATTGTCTATGTGTGCATGTACTATTTCTAGATCTGAATTGGTGAAAGTCTGTTATGTGTTTTGCTTCGATATTAATCTGAATTTTTCAGTTAATAACTTAATTAAGTAGGAGGAGCATAACCAGATCTAACAATAGATTTCTGCATTAGTAACATTCAGAAATTTTCACACCACCTTGGTCTACGCTGCCTCCTCTTGAGCCAATCACGCGCTGCCTACCTCCAACCACTCTCACGCTCCTTTCTTCGTGCGTCCTCCATGATGCCACCTAAGACCAACTCGACCCCACCACTAGAGCCCCAATTTTCCCATAGTGACTTTAGGAAAAGTTTATTTTGGACAATTGTTATTTTTGGGTCCCTTACCCACATTATTTCCACCCAACATTAGGAAATAATTTTTTTTTATCAAAATTAATCTTCCAATTAGCTGGACTGCTAATTTGGAATTTTACAGTCCTCCCCGCCAAAATGTTGCTTGTTCTCAAGCAACTACAAAGACGGATGCTAAAGAATTTGTTCCCCTTCCCAAGTGGCATCCTCATCCGGGAGGTTCCTCCATCTGACCAAAAACTCTTTCACCACCGTACTCCTCAAGTGTCTCTCTCTGGTATCTAGGATAGCCTCGGGCTGAAGCACCAAATGCCCCTCATTATCTGTAGGAGGGAGCTCAGTAGCAGCGGTCACTTGCTGTCCCAAATCCTTCTTCAGGCACGACACATGGAAGATGTTGTGGATCCGACTCCCCTGTGGCAACTCCAGCTCCTATGCCACCTCCCCAACTCACTGAACAACTCTATATGGCCCATAGAAGCGAGGCTTGAGCTTCTCAGCTCCCTTATGCTTCAGCGGCCTATATGGCTGAAGTCAGAGGTACAACAAATTCCCTACCTCAAACTGCCCCTCTACATGGCCTCGATCTGCATACATTTTCTGCTAGTTCTGCGCTGTCCTAAAATTGTCCTTGAGAGCCTTGAATATATCCTAACTCTCTTGGATCCAATCTTTGGCCTTGGGGGCCTGAATTGCCCCAAACATAGCATCAACAAATGTTAATGCATCATAACCATACAACGCACGAAAAGAGGACATACCAATAGACATATGGAAAGTTTTGATTTCTATAGCATCGGAAAGTGTTCTAAGTCTCATTTTTGGTAAAGAGAAATAGACATCAGTTATCTAGAGAACCCAGAAATCGTTTGTGGAAATTCCACTCGGATATGACTTTATTAAAATAATTGATTATTTTAATGCAGACTCTAGGTATAAACTTAGGAAAATTAAATAATTAAAGGGTATTAATAGAACAAAGTGTGAATCTTCTAGAAGACGAAGATCAAGTCATCTTTTAATCTGAGCCATTGATTAAAGATATAATCTTGGTCATTGATTCATCAACGAGAAGACTATAAGAAGAGACTTGAGGGCCATTTGGAAATCAAGCCGGGGACACTCTCAGTACCCGAAGGAAATCGATTTTGAAGCAAGGGAAATAGATTTCAGTGGGTGAGTTTGTAGAGGCCGGGTTGCAGAACCAGATGGAGGAGGGAGGAGTCAGTAATCGGGAAGCAAAACTCAGGAGGGCGAAGGGAAAGGTGAGTTGATCAGCAGCAAGAACCCCTCCACGCAGAATCACGTAGTCCAGAGAGGGATGGCGCAAAGCATTCACGCTAGATGATGCAAAGGGTGAAGGAGGTCACCCCGAGGGTCGGAAAATTGTCTGGAAGGTCTAGAAAATTCAGCTAGGTGTTTGCTAATTTTTCTCTGCTCATCAAACTCCTGTAAATGTACTTTCCATTTATGAAGATAAATATAAAACCCTCATCTGCTGCACCAGTTTTCCCACATTGGGTTTTTTCAGGGACAATTGTCCAAAAACATCTGTGTTCATGTGGTTATTTCTATTGTGCTATTGGTGTAAATTATCTTTCTGTTCTTATGCTCTTAACGATAGTGAAGATCTGCAAATGTGTTTTTTTTTCAAAATTTACTAAAGCATCTGTAAATAACTTATCTCATAAGTAGGAGAAATAAACCAAGTATTGCAGAAATATTTTCTCTTGAAAATTTCACAGAAAATGGTGTTGTAGCAGTACTCCCCTAAATGCAGCCAACGCAACCAGGCCTTCTGTTGCCCTGTGACGTAGTTTCACAAGTAGCCTTCCAACCACTTGTTCACTATCTCCATCTGCCCACCGGCTTGGGGATGGTAGCTCGTGCTCGGTGTGAGCTCCGTGCCCACCAATCAGAACAACTCTTGCCCATATCCTCCCATAAACCTGTTGGTCACTGACTATGGTCTTTGGAAGACCATGCAGCCAGAAAATGTCCCTGAAAAACCACTCGGCCACCTATGAGGCTGTGTACCGAGCTGAAATAGCAAAGAAATGTGCATATTTCATTAGCCTGCCCACTACAATGAAGATGTAGTCTTTGCCCTGCGCTATGGGCAACCCCGTGATGAAATCCATAGATATGCTTTCTCATTTCCCTTCCGAGATGGGAAGAGGTTGCAATAGCCCAACTGGATGGGTCAACTCCCCTTTGTTCCTTTGGCAGACTACGCATTCCTGGACATGTCAGAGCACATCCTCCTTGAGGCCCTTCCAGGAGAACCTCTCTCTGATGGTCCTGTAGGTCTTGGTAAACCCCTGGTGTCTTGATAGTGGTGAGTCATCTGCTGCATGCAAGATCTTCTCCTGCAACTGAGAGATGGCTGTCAAAAAGATCCGGTCTCGTAATAAGTGAAGTCATCCATCACCCGGTACTGGTCATTTGTCACCTGCCCATCCAACACCTCGCATGCAAACTGGTCCTTTGAGTACTCCACCAATAGTTGTGCCTTCTAATTTGCGTCCATGCTCATAAGGAGAGGGACGCTGGCCTCCGAGACAAGGCATTGAACACCAAATTTTTCTTCCCTTTGACATACTCAATGTCAAAGTCGTAAGCTTGGATATTACTGACCCACTTTTGCTGTCTCTCCTGCAACTGCTTCTGCTCTAGAAAATACCGCAGGTTGTTATGATCGGTCCTAACCTTCAACTGGTTCCCCACCAAATATTGTCATGATGACCAACATTTCTTTGTCATAAATGGGATAATGCTTCTCATGAGGCAAGAGCTTCCGTCTCTCGAAAGCAATGGGGTGACCATCCTGCATCAGTACTGCCCCAACTTCTACTCTCGATGCATCGCGCTCTAAGACAAATGGATTGGTAAAATCAGGGAGTGCAAGTACTGGGCAGGTACTAATCACCTGTTTGAGGCGGTCAAAAGCCTCATGTGCTGTGGGGGTCAAAGTGAATGCTCCCTTTCGGGTCAAATCCGTGAGGGGCACAACTAACTGAGAGAAGCCCTTTACGAACCTCCTGTAATAAGTGCAAATGCCCACAAATCCTCTCAGCTTGGTGACATTCTTGGGCTCTGACCAATCTCGAATGGCCTTGATTTTCTCCTCATGGACCCACACCCCATCTTCACCTATAATGTGGCCTAAGTATAGCATCTCGGTTAGCCCGGACTCACACTTGGATAGCTTGGCATAGAACTTCTGCTCCTCCAGAATACGCAACACTGCCTCCACATGCTGCAAATGTTCCTCCCATGTCCGACTATATATCAGACTGTCATCAAAGAAGACTAGCACGAACTTCCGCAGTTGGTCACGAAAGATGTGGTTCATACAGGTCTTGAAGGTGGCTAGAGCGTTGGTTAGCTCGAAGGGCATCACCAAAAACTCAAAGTGACCATAATGGCACCAGAACTCTATCTTGGGGACATCCTTGTCCCTCACTCGAATCTGGTGGTACCCGGATCTCAAATCTATTTTGGAGAAGAACTTAGCCCCCCTCAATTCATCCATTAACATTCATGACATCGAAAGAGGAAGTCCTACAAGTAGCTGGTTGTCCTATGGTCTCCACTTAGAGAGCTGCTGGAAGCAAGTCCCTGGTTAAAGGGAGCTTGGTCAAGTCCCTGGTTAAGAAGGAGCTTGGGTACATTTCTTTTAAAGGAGAGGGTACATTCCTTCTTTGGAATGGGTATGTCTTCCCTGGTTAAGAGGGAGAGATAGACAAATCATTCTTGTCTTCACTTGGGAAGAAAGAATGGAGGATTGGGTCAGCATTTGGCATCTGACACTCTTTGAGGATGTGGTAGGGCATCCAAGATAGGAGTAGTCGTAGAGGACTCATATTCTTTGAGGACTGGGAATCCCAGATGAGAATAGTCCCGATGGAGCATACTTTGAGAGAAACTGGGTGGGGTACATTCCGAGAGAGACAATGATGAGGGTGTCTATAAATCATTGGTCTAGCCAACATTGTGCTCTGATATTGTGGAGAGATAGAGCTATTAGTCAAGGCCTTGCTATGTGACAATGTTGGTTGATATGATGCTAAATAGATGGGTTACCAATTCGACTCTTCTTATGATAATTCTTCAGATTGAGAATGTCCAAGTACCTTATATGGAATCTAGATTATGAATACCTCCCTAGTTAAGAGGGAGTGTTGAAATATGTAACTAGGTTGGGTCTTCATAATGACAATTGTAATCATGATTTTATGTAATTAATGTAAAGAAGAAAAATACAATTATTTTTGTTATGCTTGAGACATGGGTTTCATGCTCAAGTAATTTTATTTTTTATAGATCAAGCTCCCATTGTGAGCTCTTAGGATTGGCCATTAAGTAATAAAGTCAATTGAGTCTTTGTCATGTATGAGAGACCCTTCTTGGGCGTGTTACATATTTATTTAAGTCATTGTAAGAGTCAAAAAACCCTCCAAGACCAAGTCCAAGTGGTACTAGCAAGTCGGCCTTCAAATGAAGCAATAAACCTTCACCAAGATGACATGCGGCCTAGGATCAAGTCAAGTTGGTCTACAAGCATGGGGAGGAAGCCTATATATAGGGCAGTCAACCTCATTCAAGAGAGAAAAACACACACACAAGAAGTTTGATAAGAAGGACAAAGAAGAAGCCTCACATCCAAGCGAAGTAGACAAGATCAAGGTCAAAGGAAGAGCGAAGGTATTGTAGGTCTATTTTGGGTAATTCTGTTCAGACATGCGAGGGAAACTAGGGTTTCCTACCTACTGCAAGTCCATATCACAGTCATCTCAAGAGGGTTGAATCAAGGCAAGGAGAAGAGCTATATTGAAGGACGAAGTCACAAAGAAGCCAACCCTAATCAAACTAAGGAGAAGGAGGGCTTAAGTAGCCGTATTTCAGTCACATGTGGGAAATTCCAGTCATCTAAAGGTAGCCAAAAATTGCAGAGCTAGGGGCTGAGAACTTCAGACTTGAGTTGGAGGATTGAGGGAGAGAGAAGGAGAAGTTGCAACATCTTCAAGCAAAGGTTGAATTGGTCTTGGAGGGGTTGTTAGTCAAGGGTCTTGGTCTTGGAATTCATCAATTGAACATTCTATAAGAAGAAGAATTTAGTGGGATTTTACTATCAAGCTTGGAGAGGTTTTGGACTTCGGTGATGGGCTACATCTGGTGTCATTTGTCTCATTGTTCTTTATGGTCTGGTAGTTGTTTGATGAAGAAGATCACATAATAATAATCAAGTAAAGAAGAACCTAATTAAGAAAAAGAAAAAGTCCTCTCAAGTAGTTATCATTGCTAGAGAAATCATCTCATCTTTCTGCCCTAGATTTCTCAACACTATGGACATGTGGTAGGTAGTGTTGTAGCAGTGCTCGCTAAGATGCAACCACCATATCCATGCACACTGTTGACCCGTCACATAGTTACGAAAGTATCCCTCCAACCACTTGTTCACAATATTTGCCTGCTCATTGGTCTGCGAGTGGTATCTAGTGCTAGGAGTGAGCTCAGTACCCATGAGTCGGAACAACTCCTGCCAGAAGCCTCCCATAAATCTATTATCTCGGAAATTGACAATGGTCTTTGGAGGACCATGTAGGCGAAACACCTCTTTGAAAAATAACTCTGCTACCTGCGAGGCTAAGCACCGAGCGGAGATGGAAAAAAATTGGGCAAATTTGGTCAATCTGTCGACCACCACATAGATGCAATCCTTACCCTGCACCTTGGGAAACCCTATAATGAAATCCATCAAAATACTTTCCCACTTCCTCTCAGGAATAGGGGGGGACAGCAATAATCCGACAGGGTGTGTCTACTCACCCTTGTTCCTCTGGCATATGTCACACTCCCAAATATGCCTCAAGACATCTTCCTTGAGGCCTTTCCATGAAAAGCACTCTCTAATAGCCCTATATGTCTTAGTGAATCCCTGGTGTCTTGCCAATGGAGAGTCACGAGAAACCTACATAATCTTCTCCCTTAGCTGGGAGTCTGACACCAAATAGATGCAGTTCTTGTAATAGATCACCTCGCTCGTCACCCTGTACTGGTCATCCTGTGTCCTGCCATCAAGGATCTCACATGCATGGCGATCCTTGGAATACTCAACTAGAAGCCTTGCCCTCCAATCTAGGGCAATGCTCATGAGCGAAATGGTGGACGACCTCCTGTGATGGTTGCCGGGCTTGCTGTCCCACTTGAGCTGAACGAAATCATGGAATGTGAGGACATCTCTGAACTCCTGACCGTAGTACTAGTACTCAACAAAGTAATCTCCCATGTGTGCTGGTTCCTGCTCCTGCTGTGCTCCTGCCCCAGTGTCTATGGCAAGAAAAGTAGGCATTGTGGAACGGGGAGGTGTGTGTGATGCCATTTGCTGCGCTGTGAGGTGCTCCTGTAAATGATGAGATGTGCCCGAGCCCTCTCCAACATGGAAACCCCTTGGGGTCTCACGCTGTCTAGACTCCGTTGTGAACCTTTGCCCCATCTCTTCTATCCGCCTTGACAAATCCTGCATTGATTTGAGGAGGAGTTCCCTGAGCTCCTTCCCAGCATCTCTTTCCTCCGCCATTGGTTCTTCTTCCTCTGCGTCCACTACTGGAACGCTGTCACCTTTCCTGAAAGTGAGCTCTAATCTCCGTTCTTCGTCTTTATACTTTCTTCCCCGGTAAGTGATGTAGGGTTTTCCTGCTGGTGTCATAGACAATTTGCTCCATAGGCTGAGCCAAGTCTATGAGCTCTGATACCACTGTAATATCCCAAATGGAAATAAACAGCAATATAAAGCACATAAACAAAGACATACAGCAACTAGAGACAAATCATAAGAAAAACAAACAATATGGAGAACGCTGAGCCATTATATTAATACTGAGAAATGGAAATGAGTACAGAGGTGATTAGAATGATGGCACCTCGGTTTGCACTAGGCAAGCGTAGAAAGACCCTTAGGAAATGACTCGGAATGGCTGCTCCCTCAAGACTGCGTTATCTCCAGAGCTGCTGGTACTGCTACTGTGCTGCTGGTATTGCTGGAATGAATTGAATCTTTGGGGCTGCTCCCCACCTCAGAAAATTCTGAAACTTCGGGAATGGCCTCTCCTCCCAATACCAAGAAAAGCCCAGAAAGCTTTCCGGAAATGGCTGACCCCCGAAAATGGCTCCCTTGAGGCACTACGCTATTCCTCAAGGAGAGATGCTGGCTCTGAATAATCTGCTCCAAATAATGGCCCTTGACTCCTCCAAAACGCTAGAATAGGGAAGGGCTGGCCCCTTTCCCACTATCCCGGGCTGAATCCACCGACAAACCCTCAATCCGGAACCACCTCCTCTCAAGACTGCGTCCTCCCTCTCACTGACTGCGCTGTCTCTTTGAGTGAATGCTCCGACTGTGGTTGCTGCAACTCTCTCCGACCAAACAAGGATGAAACTCCTCACCCGAGTAGGCACTCGAAATCCCCCGGGGCTGAGGTTGGGATCTCCGAACGGAGACACCCGATGTACTGAACAGTACATGTAGACTTTCCTAAACAACAAGTGTGCTCAATGTCAAAAGATAATTTTCAAAGATGCATAACCAGAATGAATCAAAATGAGGAGACCCTCCCTCCTTTTATGCTTGGTGAGCCTTGCCCTCACCTAGGCCTCACCATCAACTGCGTTGTCTCCTTGAGCCACGCTGTCCATCTCTCTCTGCGCTAGCTTGGTCCCACGCTGCCTACGCTACCCCTTTTCTCACGCTGCCACTTGACCACTAGGCCCTACGTTGCCAACTAGTCATGTCTCTTAAGTGACTTTAGGAAATACTTTTTATCCTAAGTGTGAGTTAAGTGTTCCTCTTCACCCACTTTATTTATAACTTAACTTTATAAAGGCAAAATAGTCAAAATTAATATTTCCAATTAGCTCTTGCTAATTGGGAATTTACACTTGAGATGGTGACTTTGCTACAGCAAAAGCTCCACAGAAGTATGCCCCACCAACACCTAAAATCCTCAGCAAAAAGCATTCCAATGCTCCCTCGAAAAGCCCAACAAATATGTTGCTCAAAAACCAACTCTCCTAGGAAATATGTACTCCCTTTACTGCACCTAGTCTACTGTAATAATCCCATGAATTGCCCAAACAAACCACTAGAACAACTCCCCCAAGTAGCCTATATCTCCTCCTTGGGCTGGCACTCAAAGTCCACCGAAGGTAGGTTGAGATTTTCATGATTTTCTCATGAAAATCTCGTGTGTTGAACTACAATTGCAGACTTGGCTCAACAGCTTAGGCGTGCTAGGTGAGTATAAATGTCAAAGGTTCAAAAGCCCCAATATGAGTGCTCCAACTCCTATTTGTAATTTCTTCCCCCTTCTTCCCTCTTCTCTCTCCTAGTCAAATTCTCCAAGGGGTGTGTATCCCCTCATGAAGTGCCCCCCACCTTCCACTGGCTCCATAATTTTCCCCTTTTCTCTATAGTGGGTTCCCTTCTCTACCAAATATTTATTCTTCTTTGGCTTTACCCACTTTTCCTAAGTTGTGAGCCAAAATTTTATGTATTTTGGCAAAATTGCAAAATTCACAAGAGAGGCTTAAATATATGGCTTATTTGCTTAAGAAGCAAGGTGATAGGATCTCTAGGAAGGGCGAAGAGGACACTTGAGTCTAGGTTTAGAGGATATGTCTTGACAAGGGGTTTCCTAGACTTATGGATCCTTATGGAGAAATGGCTTAGATGTAATCCTTGTAGAATATGAGTTGCAAAGTTGTGGGACCACAGAGAAGCCAAGCAAACCCAAACTAGGTCAAGGGTATGGAGTTGATTACTCAAAGAGGGGCTTGACCTAATTGGGGAGGAGAATAGGATCAAATGACTAATTTTCTTTTAAGATTTGAATGCAATGATCCAAATGAGGACACTAACCCAAATCAACCTAGGGAGAGAAATGATGCTTGAGTTAGGGCTTGCGATTTCTCAGGATTACATCATCGGTATATCTTGAAATTTGGAGGAACCCTTCAGAAGACCCCAACACAGTTGTGGACCAATTTTCAAGGTGTTTGGATGGCTACAAAAGATTTTTCTTGATGCCCTAAGTGACCCTCTAGGGTTAGGTTTAGAAATTGGAAAAGTGAGGAAAATAGAGGTAAATTTGACCACTAGAGGGATACAAGGATTAGTGCCTTATTGCTTGGGCTTAATGGAGTCAAGATACACATAGATCATGAGATTTCGTGAGCTAAGGAGCCCTAATTGACCTTTGCTAGCCTCTCCAAGGGTCGAATGATCATCAAAGTGAGTCGTTGGGCCTTTGCGGAGGCCTAATGAATTCCAAAGGGTGCCATGATGTAGAAATGGACTCCCAACATAGTGGACAAGGGATTGGCCCCTTGTTTTCCAAGCAAAAACCTGTGGTGCTCCCAAGTGGGTGTGGGGGAACAAGGTCATCCTCATGGGTCTCCAAATGGATCGAATATTCCTGTATACCATCTGTAAGGGCTAGGATGATGACATAAGCCCTCCCTCTGCAGCAGGGGACAATTTTCTGGATCCTGGAACATCTGCCAAGTATATGGTCCATCTGTGGAGCCCGCTGGGCATGGTGGACCAGGTGCATCATCCTTATTCAAAATGGTGGAACACGAGCAATCAATGAGTGTTGTTGGGGACCCATGAAGTAATATGTGCTATGGTGGAGGCCCATGGCTCTCGAGTCTCAACGCTCCCCCTACAAGTGCCAATGTGGCCCTCTGGAGGGATAGGGCCCTATATAGGGAGAGCAAGCCCCAAATGAAGACTCACCTGCAATCCTACATAAGATCCAATGTGTCCTCTTGCCCTCCAATACAAAAAATAATTAGAATAATTAGGTAATAATGCTTACAAATCATGGGATCAATGGGGCACTTCATGGTGGCATGCCCTTCCATAGTGGGCTTTGGTATGTACAAGTGTCTCAAAGCTCAATAGGGGTTAACCAAGTACCCTATTGTTGATTTGTGATAGCATCAAATGTGCTCTAAGTCTCGAACTTTGTGGAGAGGCTTAAACACATGTATTTCAAATAACCCATAAATTATTTTGGGAAATTCCACCTGGAAACAATTTTATTTGATAAATTAATTATTTTTAATGAGGACTCTAAGTCTAACTTAGGAAAGAAAAATAATTAATGGGTATTAATCTAAATTGTGGGTGTAACTTCTAGAAAAAGCAGATCAAGTCAAAATGTAATCTTAGCCATTGATTAGAGATCTAATCTCGGCCGTTGAAGTCTCAAAAAGAAGACTATAAGGAAGGCTTGCGGGTCATTTGGAAAACACACCGAGAGGATCAAGTGATTGAATTTGCTGAAGGAGCAATGCTCAGAGGAAAACTTCGATCTAGAGATCTTTTGCAGAGAGGGGCAGAGACAGTATTCGGAGAGAATTCTTTCTCAGTTGGAGAATCATCAACAGAGAAGGGCAGAGAGAGATCTAGCAGCTCCTGCACAAAGCCAAAAAGGATGACGGAGAGCCACGCAGGGCTACGCAGAGGGCCAGAGGAAATTCGAAGGGTTTGCTGAAGAGTCGAGCTCAAAAACCGGATGTCGGGGTGTGAGATCGAGAGGCAGAGATCAGAATTTCTGGAGGGCAAATCGATCCAAAAACTGAGTGAAGCAGTGCCCAGAAGGGTTGATGCTGGGACTGCGCAGAGGCAGCGCAGAGCCTGTCAGAGGCACATCATTCAATGGTCGGATCAGCCGGGATTTCAAGTGATAGTGTGAGGTAACCTCACTAATCTTTCTGTCAGTCATATTCTCTGTAATTGAATTGTTCAGAGTGACATTCAGAGATGTATTCAGAATTTACTGCTGCTTAATAATAAAACCCTCAGATCTGTTGCACCGATTTTCCCACATTGGGTTTTTCCGGGGACATTTGTCCCAAAATAATGGTGTCCTATGTGATGTTTTTCTTTTGCTCAGTTTCCTGTTTCTGCATTTAAACTTAATTAAGTGAAGGCTACTTCAGTAATTGTTTCAATGTTTTCAGAAGAAATCTGCAAATAACTTGTTAATCTTAATTTACAAGTAGGAGAAGTAATTCAATTTGCTGCAGTAAGATTCCAGATCTAGGACTTGGAATTTTCACATGATATCAAAGCTTGTGGAGCGTTGCAGGTGAAACAGGAAGAACAGATCCAACACTGTGAAGGAGGCCGAATAGCTGCAGAAAGTAACAGTTCGAATCCCTAGAGGGATTGTGCAGTCCAAGCCTAGAGGGCTGATATTTCTGGGAAAGTCTCTCTCTGAGTGAGTCGAAAAAGAGGAAGGGCTTCCAGATCGGAATTTTTTAGAGTCAGAGGGAGCAATGCAGAGCCTCAATGCAAAGCTTGTGGGACGCAGTTTTTTGCAGGAAAAAATTATTTTACTGGGAAGAAAGTCATCAGAAAAGGAAGCAGAAGCATAGTGAAGGAATTTCCTTTCTCAAGAAGTTCCTAGCCGAGGAATTTCATTTTTCCAAGATCTGAGCAGGAGATCTTAGTGGCAGATCTACAAACTCCAGGAGTGCGTAAGCTAGTCCAGTGTTGCGCAGAGGGGGAAGAAGAGCAGATTCGATAGTTTCTTGATGGCCATGGCAGTTCACAGGATTAGAGATCAGGACCGGTTGGAAGGAGTCTCCAACTATGTAATCTGGAAGGCGAGAATCACGTGCGTTCTAGATGAATATGATCTCAAGCTTTTCGTGACGAGTACGGTCGCTGTCCCTGCAGATCCAGATCTGCTGAAGAAGTACCATTCCGACATGGCGAAGGCTAAAAGGCTGCTCCTTGATGGAGTCAAAGATCATATTGTGTCCCATATAGCTGGCAGGGACATAGCTAGACAGATGTGGGAAGCCTTGGAAGCGCTGTATGAAGGATCTTCTGAGTAGCGGAAGATGTACTTAGAGCAGAAACTGAGGATGGTGCAGATGCAGAAAGGGGAGTGCATTGTTCTGTTCCTGACTAGGCTTCAGGAAACTCATGATCAATTTGCAGCCGTGGGGCCCACTCTTTCTACTACAGCAATGGTGAGGTTGGCTCTTAACACAGTCACTGAATATTGGCATGTCTTTGTCTAGAGCATCATGGGCAAAGCAACCTTGCCAGGCTGGGAGGAGATGTGGGTTACTCTTCAACAAGAAGAGCTAAGGAGGGACCTAGTCAAGTGCAAACTTGACGGCAGCACTAGCAGTGGGTCGAAGATAAAGGAGGAGGAGGAAAATGCAGCCCTCGCATCCAAGGGGCATCAGGAGCAGCGGAGATGTAAGAAAGACGTCTCGAAGATCAAGTGCTTCAGGTGTGGTGAACTTGGTCACTATACTACCGAGTGTCCTTTGAAGAAAAAGGACAAGGAGGAGAAGCACGATCCGAAGGCTGTGTCTGCGAAGATCGAGGAGGATGAGTATGCCATGAGTGCTCACGAATCTCCAGGAGGGAGATGGGGCAACATTGAGCTGTAAGTTCACAAGAACTTCAGTTGGGCAGGATCCTTGAGGAGTCCACCTCTTGGATCCTGACCTTGCTAAGGGTGCCCAAGATCAGCAGTAGCAGGCTGGAGGAGTTTTTCAGTCGGTGCAGAGGAGTGTTGAAGCGAAAAATGTAGTGGTTAGTAGCGCAAGAATCTAAGCAGCGCAGTGCAGAGTTGCAGCAGCGCAGAGGGACGCAGTGCAGAGCAGCAATAACGCAATGCTTCAGAGGGACAACGTAGGACTAGCAGCAGTCAATGTTTCAACTTTCAACATCGAGATGCATCGTGAACACTTGTTCAAATTTTTGGATGTTTTTCAGTTGCTTCTCTTAGAACCTGAGTTGTAGTGCAGAGTTAGCAGTGGCAGTGCTAGTAGTATATGCAACATTTGAGAGGGAGTTGTAGTACAGATGCAGTGTTGATTGTGGCAGGGTCAACAACAATACAATTGCAGCAGCGATGCAGTGGTTGGTGGATAGCATGTCAGACATCAACAACGCAGAGGGAGATGCTTCAGAGTCAAAGCAGTGTGCAGCAGGGCATATTTTCTAGAGCACATTCCTTGCTAAGAGGGAATGTTGATTTGTGATAGCATCGGATGTGCTCTAAGTCTCAATCTTTGTGGAGAGGCTTGGAAACATGCATTCCAGATAACCCATAAATTGTTTTGGGAAATTCCACCCGGAAAGAGTTTTATTTGATAAAATAATTATTTTTAATGAGGACCCTAAGTCTAACTTAGGAAATTAAAATAATTAATGGGTATTAATCTAAATTGCGTGTGTAACTTCTAGAAAAAGCAGATCAAGTCAAAATGTAATCTTAGCCGTTAATTGGAGATCTAATCTCGACCGTTGAATTCTCAACGAGAATACTATAAAGGAAGGCTTGAGTGTTATTTGGAAAACACACTGAGAGGATCAAGTGATCGAATTTTCTAAAGGAGTAGTGCTTAGAGGAAACTTCGATCTAGAGATATTTTGCAGAGAGGGGCAAAGACAGTATCTGGAGAGAATTCTTTCTCAGCCGGAGAATCGTCAATAGAGAAGGGCAGACATAGATCCAACAGCTCCTGCGCATTGCCAGAAAGGCTGATGCAGAGCCACGCAGGGCTACGCAGAGGGCCACAGGAAATCTGAAGGGTTCGCTGAAGAAACGAGCTCAGAAGCTAGAAGTCGTGGTGTGAGACCGGGAGGTAGAGATCGGAATTTCTGGAGGGCAAATTGATCCAAAAACTGAGTGACGCAGTGCCCACGAGGGATGACGGTGGGACTGCGTAGAGGCAGCACAAAGCCTATCAGAGGCACATCATTCTGTGGCCGAATCAACCAGGATTTCTAGTGATAGTGTGAGGTAACCTCACTAATCGTTCTGTCAGTTATATTCTCTGTAACTGAATTGTCCGAAGTGACATTTCTGAGATGTATTCAGAATTTACTGTTGCTTAATAATAAAACCCTTAGATTTGTTGCACCGGTTTTCCCGCATTGGATTTTTCCGGGGACATTTGTCCAAAAATAACGGTGTCGTGTGCGATGTTTTTCTTTTGTGTAGTTTCCTGTTTTCGCATCTAAATTTAATTAAGTGAAGGCTGCTTAAGTAATTGCTTCAATGTTTTCAGAAGAAATCTGCAGATAACTTGCTAATCTTAATTTACAAGTAGGAGAAGTTATTCAGTTTGTTGCAGTAGGATTCCAGATCTAAAACTTGAAATTTTCACACCTACTTGTTTCAACCTCTAAAGGGGGTGGCATGTCCATGGTACATCCTTTAAGAGGTAGGTGGCAATTGATATAATCATGGAATGGAGTGGGTATAAAGGGAATCATCCAGACCACATGTCAAGGTGCAAGGGCAGTTATAATAAGGGAAGCCCACACCTGGGTATATGAGTGTAGGAGGGAGAAAATCGTGGTTCATGAGTTACCCTGACCTTTGTTTTTCCAGCCTTTTCATGCACCTTTTACCTTTGATTGATTTTTCTTTATAACTACTCGAGGCTCCAGGGGATGGAGACCATGATGCGTAATATGTAGCAGTGGATACCCTCTTGAGGTGGGGCAGTTCATCGCCCACCAGGGGTTGGGAATCAAGAAAATCATGGGTTCCTTAATGATAGAGGGGGCTCATTTAGGGTCCACAGGAACTAGGGTGATGGCCATGGATAAGGGTTAGAGCTATTGCTTGGATTTTGCCCACACACTAAATTTGTATGTCCCAGCCATACATTTCTTGTTGAGAGTGGCCAAATTATGCTTTTTATTTTCCTTTTAGCTACATCAACCTATGGGACATCGTTCTCGGCCTGACACAAGGTGTGGACAAGGGGAGGGGGAGGCTACCCCTATGTGGACCCGGACGAGAAAAGAGATGAATGGGGCTCAAATGAGTGGAAAAGGAGTAAAGTAGGTGGTGTCGGGAAGTGGGACCATGCAACCAAAATCGAGATTTTCCCATGTGCCAGCCCTAGAGCTAATGTCCAGTAAAGGATATACCACGGGACTACGATATAAGGGTAACCAAGAAATCGATCAATGGAGATAAGAATACAAGCCTAACCCACTCTTTCTGCCGAATCCCCCCACCAATTCATGCCAAAAAGTGCCCATGACAAGTAATGAAAATTACTCAACTATACCAATGAAAAGCCATACCTTTGGGGTCGAGAGGCCCACCTTCAAACATACATTCATAATAGATGGGTGAGGGACTACATGATTGGCTTAGGTAGTGGAGAAAATGACACATCGAACTATCTGGGGGTTGCAAGGGGCTTCTGGTTACCGACTAAGGACTATCTAGGAGAAATTTTCTCCCATATATACTACCCATATGTCGTGGGTAACATCTGGCTCCAACTAGGACATGAGCTCTTGGAAAAGTGTGAAACTAATCGAACGGGAGGTCATGAGAACACCAACAATCTCTTGGTTACCATAGACTTGTTACATGCACATACAAAGACTAAATGCACAGGGAAACAGGTTTTCGTGGTGTCTAGTGATCACCCATGCTTAATATTAGGCCGTAAAATCAACATAAAATTAAAAATATGCAATTTTAATCTAAATGCAACTAATCTATTATGAGAAATTTCATGTGATTTTAGTTCTAATGATACAATCAGTGTGCAATGCATCCTACCCTAACATGCATATAATACAATGTCAAGCTAAGTGTAATCATAAAGCCAATGAAACCAACATATCATCAAATCAATATACACATGCCTTCCTATATGATTACTTGTGTAGCAAATCCCGACATGAATGCAGGCACAATCACATGGAGGATGAAGCGGGTGGGAGGTGGGAAAATATGATTTCCATGCGAGGTAAGAGGAAGCCATAGGAGAAGGAAAATAAGTCAATCCAGAAGTGCGAGGGATTCCCTCTAAGTAAACAATGGTGGAATGAGCGATCACCCTTAGGAACTCCCTATCACAATCACTGCTCATAATATTATGCTTAGCAGATGTTGGAAAGGGACAACATATTGGTTGTTCAATGGAGTGATTGTATTCACAACCCTGGGGGTACGAGGGGGAAGGAGGGATGCATCTATTGGATGGTTCTTCCTCAACATCATGCCTAGGGAGGTGCAAGGGCCCATGGTCATTGGAGATCATACTAAAAGGGGTGAGGGAAACACTTGTGGAAGACTCAAGACGATGAATGAGAGAAAAGGGCAAAGGGGAGGGTGAAGTCTCTTATTCAACGGGCGTTTCCTTCTCAAAATCATAATTTATACGCTCACGTGATTTGAATACAGAATCACAAGGAGGATAGGTGGGAGATTTTTCAATTTCATCATTATTAGTATCAAAGATTAGGCCTTTCCTAAAAGGAGAATCGATTACTTCTAATTTCCTTTCTTCATGCAAGGGAAAATAATAATTCTCCTTCCCAAGGGTATCGACAGATATGTCTGTGAAATTTTTAATCTGAAAATGCTACTGCAGTGTTTGATTTATTTCACCTACTTATTTCTAATAAGTTATTTACAGATGCTTCAGTAAATTTTGAAATAAATACATCTACAACATTCACTTTAATCTTAAAGCAGAAGAACAAATAGAACAAGTATAACACAATAGAAACAACCACATGAACACAGTTATTTTTGGACAATTGTCCTCGGAAAAACCCAATGTGGGAAAACCAGTGCAACAGATGAGGGTTTATATTAATTTTCAGCAGTGAAAAGATCGTTTACAGAATATATGACGAGCAAATATTTAGCATACACCTGAGATGAATTTTCCGAACACCTCAGAAGAATTCCTGACACACGGCAGGCACTTCTCCTCCCTCTGGGTCACTCTGCCTTTCCCCTCTGCACAGTCACTACGCTGCACTGCATCACTCTGCGTGGAGGGCCAGTGCTGCTACTCAGCACTACCTCCTCTGCATCTTCTGCCTTTCTTCTCTTCGTTTGTGCTGACCTCTCCCTCCTTTTGTCTGTGCTGACCTCTCCCTCCTTCTGTCTCTGCAACCCGACCTCTACAACCTCACCCTTTGAAATCTAATTCTCTTACTTCAGAATCGATTTCCTTCGAGTATTGAGAATGTGCCCGACTTACTTTCCAAATGACCCTCAAGCCTTCTCTTATAGTCTTCTCGTTGATGAATCAACGACCTAGATTATATCCTTAATCAATGGCTCAGATTAAAAGATGACTTGATCTTCATTTTCTAGAAGATTCACACTCTACTTTATTAATACCCTTTAATTATTTAATTTCCCTAAGTCTAGACTTAGCGATCACTTTAAAATAATTAATTATTTTAAGAAAGCATGATCCGAGTGGAATTTCCACAAATGATTTCTGGGTTATCTCGAATACTGATGTCCAAGCCTCTTCCCAAAGTATGAGACTTGGAACACTTTCCAATGCTACAAACTCGACACTCCCTCTTAGCGAGGAAAGTGTTTCAGCAAGGTACTAACTGTATCTGCTCTGACTAGAAGCATTTGCTGCGCTACTGAAGTCTTGGCTGCTGCCCTCTATATTGCTGCTTGTGACACCACCTCTGCCACTACCTCATCTGTACTGCAGATCCCTCTGAATCTGAAGACTACCCATTCCTCTACTAGAAAGGGTTCTTGACCATCCGCATATTTTCTCTAAAGTAAGTAAACTTAATCTTACCCAGAGCCTTTGTGAGGATATCTGCCACTTATTCTCCTGTAGGAGTGTACCTCAACTGTATAGCTCCTCGTTGGACATAGTCTCTGATGAAGTGGCACCTAATGTCAATGTGCTTCGACCGGTCATGAAACACAGGATTTTCAGAGAGCTTGATGCAACTCTAATTATCACACAAAATTCCATTCGGTTCCATCCTCTTCTTGAGCAAGTTCAAGAGAAGTTTCCGAAGCCATATGGCCTCACACGAAGCTGTGCTTGCTGCCATATATTCAGCCTCGGCTGAGCTCAGTGCCACGGACTTCTGTTTCTTGCTACACTAGGAAGTCATTCCTGATCCGAGACTGAAACAGTACCTACTGGTACTTTTTCGATCCACTGAGCTTCCAGCCCAATCTGCGTCAGTGAACCCACTCAACTAGATTTCATTGCCTTTGGTGTACTTCAACCCATACTCAACTGTCCCCTTCAAATATCTGAAACATGTTTGGCTGCTGCCCAGTGAGCTCTCCTTGGTTCCAGCATGAACTAGCTGAGGGTATTCACTGCATAACAGATGTCTGGTCTAGTGTTGACTAGGTACAACAATGATCCTATGAGCTGCCTATACAAAGTAGGGTCAGTCGCATCATCCTCGGACGTGTCAATCTTATTCCAGTTTGTAATCATTGGCGTATCCATGTGTCTACAGTCCTCCATCTGAAACCTCTTCATGATCTCTATAGTATATCTTTCTTTCCCAAGGAATATTTCTCACTTCTGCTGCCAGACCTCCAAACCAAGAAAATGGTGCATCTGCCCCAGATCCTTCATGTCGAATTCGGTAGCCAGATTCTCCTTGCAGTCGTTGATTAACTTAGATGATCCAGTCAGGAACAAATCATCTACATATAATACTAGGATTAGCGGCTCATCCCCTACTCTAAGATAGTAGAGGTTGGGATCTGTATCACTCTTGACAAATCCCATCTTCTGCAGGTAGCTATCAATTCGCCCATACCATGCTTTGGGGGCTTGTTTCAGTCCGTACAAGGCTTTCTTAAGCCTACATGCATGAGTCTTTTGCTCATGTGTCTCAAATCCCTTTGGATGTTCTATGTACACTTCCTCTTCTATTACCCCATTCAAGAACGTTGTCTTGACATCCATCTGGTGAATCTCCCATCCCATCTGTGCTGCAAGAGAGATGACAGATTTGATTGAAGTGTATCGAGCTACAAGGGCGAAGGTTTCTTCATAGTCAATCCCTTCTTTCTATGTATATCCCTTAGCAACAAACTTGGATTTGAACTTCTCTATACTACCATTTGCAGCATACTTGATCTTGTAGATCCACCTTGATCCTACAACCGATCTGTTCTAAGGTATAGGGACTAATTCCCACACATCGTTTGTCATGATGGAGCTGTATTCCTCCACCATAGCATCTACCTACACCTGATGTTGAGCTGCCTCCTGAAAACTAGAGGGTTGTTTGACCTGTGCTACTGGTGCCTGGTACCTATCAGGTTGCCTGCGTACCCTCTTCCCATCTCTAGGGGCTCCAACAAATTCCTTTGCATCCCTCAAAGTCTGTTGGAGCTCTCTGCTCATTCTTCCATTGGTGATGGGTGGATTTACCTGCTCTCCTGCTTGCTCTTCTTCGGAAAAACTTTCCTCAGAATTCTCGTGTCGTGGAGAGGCACTCGAGCCATCCTCTATAGGCCACTGAGGCTGTACCAATGGATCCTCCTCAACCTGCGTATCTGTAGCCATTTCCCAGGATCTTCTGAAAGCTCTCTCCTCTATGAACTTCACGTCTCGCCTTACTACGATCTTCCTATTTTCTGGAATATAGATGTGATATGCCTTCGCATATTCACTATATTTCACAAGATAACCCTTCTCCGCAGTCTGATCCAATTTCTTCCTCTTCTCATCGAGTACATGGTAATATGCTATACTGCCAAATATCCTGATGTGGCTCACCTCAGGCTTGCTTCCAGTGAACACACTCTCAGGGGTCATTTTCCCCAATGATCTATGAGGCACCCTGTTCTACCCATACACTGCCGTATTGCAAGCTTCTGCCCACAGAAATTTGGGCATGTCTTGGTGATATAGCATTGCCCTCGCAACTTCTACAATGGTCTTGTTCTTCTTTCTGCAACTCCATTCTGCTCTAGATTGTATGAAGCTGTCTATTCTCTCTTGATGCCTTCCTTTGTGCAGAAACTTATGAAGTCTTTATCAATATACTCTCCAACATTATCTGATTGCAGCTTCTTGATCTTCTTTCCGGTTAAATTTTCTACCAAAGCCTTCAATTCTTTGAATCGCTCAAAGACTTCATCTTTGGTTTTAAGAAAGTTGATCCATGTTTTCCCGGAATGGTCATTAATAAAGGTAGCAAAATACTTTGCACCACTGAGAGCTGTCGTGGACATTGGTCCGCTGATGTCTGAGTGTATCAAATCCAATACACTTTTGGCCCTATTGCTGCTTCTTGGAAATGCTGCCTTGACATACTTCCCTAATATGCACCCCCTGCAGACCTCATCATTCCTTGTGCTAAGTTCTGGAGCTCCCATGACAATCTTCTTCAGGATATTTAAGGCTCCATGATGTAAATGCCCCATTCTTCTGTGCCATAATTCATTCAAATCTCTTTCATTAGTAGTGCCGATTAGTGCCATTGGAGACTCAAGCTGTAGATTATACAGTTTATGGCTTTTTAGTTCAATTTGTGCCTTCCTTTTCTAGCTAGGATGTTTGACATAAACCTTATTTCCAATAAAGTATACATTGTAACCCTTGTTTTGGAGCTGAGACACGGAGAATAAGTTCATCCCCAATCCCGGTACATGCAATACATTTGTGGCCCGAAGCTTGTTACTAGCTTCTATTTGAAATATTATGGTTCCTCTACCAACAGGGGTACACTTGGCCTTGTTTACCATCGTGATCTGAAAGTTCATTTGCTCTTCCTAGTAGCTCGAAAAACATTCTCGAACTCCCGTCATGTGAGCATATGCTTCACTGTCAATTTACAAAACTCTTGGAGAGGCCGTGCTTGACACATAAGCGAAATCCTCTTCTAGTCTGGATGCCAGAACTAACATGTCATGATCCCTCTGTTTCTCCATGTGTTCCAGAGGACTGCGTGAACCCTTTTGAGCTGCTGCTGCATCTATGTCGGATCTCAGTTCCATTGCAGAACCTCCTCTTCTGTCTTTTACCTTTAGTTCAAATACCATGTGAAATTTTCAATCTGAAAATGCTACTGCAGTGATTGATTTATTTCGCCTACTTATTTATAATAATTTATTTACAGATGCTTCAGTAAATTTTGAAATAAATACAGCTGCAACATTCACTTTAATCTAAAAGAAGAAGAACAAGTATAACACAATAGAAACAACCAAATGAACACAGTTATTTTTAGACAATTGTCCTCGGAAAAACCCGTTGTGGGAAAACTGGTGCAGCAGATGAGGGTTTATATTAATCTTCAGCAGTGAAAAGATTGTTTATAGAATATATGACAAGCAGATATTTAGCATACACTTGAGATGAATTTTTCGAACACCTCGGAAGAATTCCCGACACACGGTAGGCACTTCTCCCTCTGCGTCACTCTGCGTGGCCCCTTTGTGCAGTCACTGCGCTGGACTGCGTCACTCTGCGTGGAGGGCCAGTGCTGCTGCTTAGCACTACCTCCTCTGCGTCTTTTGCCTTCCTTCTCTTCATCTCTGCTGACCTCTCCCTCCTCCTCCTGTCTCTGTGTTAATTTTGGACAACTAGGTCCAAACTCCATGTTGTGATGCTCAAATGAAGATGCCAATATTTTTATTGAACTCCTCTTTCGGAGAGGTTCAAGATCGACCTAAAGATCATCTTAATACGATGAGCAGAACATTTATTTTGAATTTATTCAAAATATGTGTAGGTCGGCCTTAAGGTTTTGTGCCCCAGCAGTTGTGTCACACACCCTCATTGATGGATATATATTGGTCAACGTTGGAGGACATTTTCACTCATCTCATCCTCACACATTTCTCTCTCCTCATCTGATTGGTTCAATGACCTTGGAGGCTCTTCTCTCCACATGTGGGAAAATTTCAGCAGATGCACTGTTCGGTTTTCGGTCTAGGGTTTCTGCAGCAACTTTGACCAGCGTTGACTTTGGTCAATGCAAGGTCAAACGGACCTGAAACTCTCCCAAAAGTTCGATTTTTCAAATCTGCATTTTTTGGCACTATCCCCGAGGCTAGACGTTGACTTTGACTTTGCTGCGTTGACCGTTGACTGACAGCGTTGACTTTTGAGTTGATCGTTTTCGCTGTCCTGGAGGGTTGTGTGACATTTCTGGTTGGCTAACCATATTGAGACTTTGCTGGTTGAAGCATCCTGTTGACCGCCGTAACACACCAACACACTTATATATTTCTGGCTTGTCTTCTGTCGATCTACTGGTATGTTCTATCAACATTTTACTTTATTGTTTATGTGATTGCTGTCTGATATTGGGACAAAAAGTAAAGTTGCATCAAGCATAGAACATCTACATAAATTTGCATGGTATCAAAGCTGAGGTGAAGACAAAGCCCTAATTTGTAGCAATCACCGAAGAAGAGGATGGGTTCCTCAAACTACAATGGCTTTAAGGCTGATGACAAATTGACTGGGAAGGATGACTTCCATGCTTGGAAGATGACATTGGATCTTAACTTGGAAGACCAAGATGTCATGAACTATGTGCAGGGTAAAATCCAAGAGCCTCCATCCACTACAACTGCTGCTGCCGAAACAAAGTATAAGAAGGGGGAAATCAAAGCAACGCTGATGATCAGGGACTCAATTCATAAGAGTCTGGTTGCCTACATCTCTGAGCTGGGCACATCCAAGGAGATGTATGATAAGTTGGTCCATATGTTCAAGGCCAACAATGCAAATCAAGTCCTATTCTTCAAGAATCAATTGAAGAATCTGAAGAAAGGCAGGGATGAGTCTGTTCAATCATATTTTCTAAAGCTGACCGAGATTAGGAACAATCTGCTGGCTATTGGGGAGACAATAGATGATCGAGAGATGGTACTCAACGCACTTGGAGGTCTCTCATCTGAATGTCATGTGTTCAACACTACCATTCTCAATAACAATGTGATACCTGACTTTGACGAAGTACTATCGATATGCATACAAGAAGAGACAAGAATCAAGGAATATGAAAATGAAGGAAATGTTGCCTTCGCTACTCATTCTAGAAAGAAGAACTTTTGTGGTCCAAGGAACAAAGGAAGAGCAGGGGCCCAAGGAAAGAAGGGCAAGTGTTACACTCGTCACAAGCCAGGTCATTATGCTATAGAATGCCCTTTCAAGAAGGATTCTCCCGATGATGATGACAACAACAACAACCGAAGGAATGGCAATCAAAGGAACAACAGGTTCAAGGGGAAGAGGAAGGCTCCCTCCGGCGGAAATGGTCAACCTTTCAAAAGGTTGAGAAATTCCAGGTACGAGGAATCAAATGTTGTTGATAAAAGAAATGAATTCATTCTTGTATCTGCGCTCTCTGTTGCATCTCCACCCGACACTATGGATGTTTGGTTGATAGATAGTGGTGCCTCAAGGCACATCATTGGGTTCAAGGAAGCACTTTCTGATATGGTTGAGAAGGATACTATTATGGAAATTATCAGTGTTACACGGGGACTCGTCACCCCCCCTAGGGGTCTAGAATCCTCGCCCCCCCACGATTCGGGGTCTTGGGGACTTCTAGGGGACGTTTCTCGACGCTCCCAATTTTCGAAAATTTGGAGGGGATGTCAAGGGGGACGTTTCCCCATCTGGAGGGGTTGAGGGGGCGTGAGGGGACGGGAGGGGGTGTGAAGGGGGCGTGAGGGGACGGGATGGGGTGTGAAGGGGGCGGCTAGGGCCCACATGTAAAAAAAAAAAAAAAATTAATTGAAAAAAATATTAATAAAATCGATTTTTTATTTTAAATTTAATTAACAATGAAATTTTAATTATAAATTAAATTGAATATATTATATCATAGGTTTTATAAAAGTTAAAACATTTCCGCCAGTCATATGATATATATTATACATTTCTGCTCGGCCATATGAATAATGATATACATTTCCGCCATAGTCGCCTACCAATCGCCCACCATTGCAGCGTGAGCAGTGAGCACCCCGCCGTCTGTTAGTCGCCATATGATATACATTTCCGCCCGCCATTGCAGCGTGAGCAGTGAGCACCCCGCCGCCATTGCAGGTTGAGCACCCCGCCGCCACTTCAGCTTGAGCACCCCGCATTGCCACTTCAGCTTGAGCACCCCGCATTGCAGCAGAGCAAGCCGCCTCCTCGAGCAGAAGCCAGGAACTCGGACTCGAGCAGAAGCCAGTGAGCAGCAGCCGCCTCATCAACAGCCTCGGCCTCTGCCTCGACCCTCCTTACAGGAAGTAAATCATATATCTATAAAGCCTTGCTTGAAATACTGTTGCGGATGATGGGATAAATTTTTTTTGTTGTGCTCAGTCCATAGGACCTCCGACCACGGCATATTGGAAGATCTATTTTAGATCCGTAAGGAACTGATTCCCGAATGTCTAGACTCTAGAGTCTATAGATTGTAAAAAATTTAAAAATTTAAATTTTAAAATGAATTTCAAATTGATTGGTGTGTTTGTCCACCAACTTGCTGTGACGAAGGCATGGAACTGTGATGATTAGGTGTTACAGTGTTTGGTTGCATAGAAATAAGTTAATAACTGAAGGCTGTAAATGCAGCTGTTGGAACGGATTAACATGTTTCTCTTGTTGCTGCATAGATTGCATTTGGTTGTTAGCTTGCCTTGGAAGTTGTTGTTGTCCCTGTTGTTGCTGTGGAGCAGATTTTCTCTGCTTAAACAAGTTCAAACTTCCGAATAGCTTGAATCTGTTTATCAAAAGCATCAACCTTGTCTTCTTTAAACCATGGTGGAATACTGCTCTTCTAAACTTCAAAATATGCCATAATAATATCAATTAATTTAAAAATTTCTGAGTTAATAAAATTTTAAAAGTATATTACTGCTGTCAAAGTGCATTCTGGGCATCTATTTGGTACTACAGATTCTCTGTTTGGGATAAGTGATAAATCATAAAATTTTAAAATAAATTGAAGTGCACCTACAGCGATACTGTTGCAAATTGTTTGACAAAATGACACAATGAAAAATTAAACAAAGCTCAGAAATTTTGGTGGGAACAGATAATTTAATTTTTAAATTTATTAATTAATTAGTAATTAGTAATTACTATTAGTATAACAGATTTGAAATTTTCAATGTTCATTGTTTTATAACTTTTATAATTTAAATTTATTTCGAATTTTTTTTTTTTTTTTGCAATTGCAGCAAGTTTAAACCATGAGCCGAAGTCAGTCACCTAACAGTCATGACAGTGAGAGCACCTATAGTGATAATCCGTTAGAAGACGCAGAACAAGAAATTGAAGTTCAAAGCAGTCACAAGAGGTCAATAAATTTTGAAGGCCCACCAACAGATCTGGAAAAATTTGCAAAGGGGGCCTTTAATCATCACAAACCACTTCTAATCTATGCAACCAGACTTCCTAAAAAAAATCCAAAAGCTGGAGGTGGCTCACGTGATTGGGTTTGCAATATTTGTGGCCATCACTTTGTTGGCAGCTATACGAGAGTGAAACAACATATTTTAGCAATCACAGGTAAAAGAGTCAATATGTGTCTCTCAAAGCACATGACTCCAGCTCTAAGAGAGCAACTTTGGAGGCTAGAAAGGGCAGCCACTACAAAAGGAATGTTTTCTAGCAGAAATGTTGATCCACCCAGTGTTTCATCAAAAAAGGCAAAGGGTGCTACAGGTTCTGTAGTTGCATCTCGTTCTTCTGTCATGGGTGCCACAGTGTCTGGGATGTACAATATTATAGATCGAGATGACACAGATGATGCAATTGGAAAATTTATTTTTGCCAATGGAATTCCCTTCCATGTTGTGCGTTCACCTTATTACAAGGAAATGGTCCAAGCAATTGCAAAAATAGGGCCTTCATATGTACCACCTGGAGAACATAAGCTAAGAACATCAATTTTAGATAGACAAGTGTCTAAAATTAATGTGCAAAAAGAGAGAATGAGACAAACATGGATGAGGTTTGGTTGCTCTATTGTTATGGATGGATGGACTGACATCCGAAAACGCCCACTAATCAACATCATAGTGACATGTGCACAAGGTCCATTCTTTCTTAAAGCTGTTGACTGTTCTGGAAAGCGCAAGGATGCAACTTTCCAATTTGAGCTTCTTCGAGAAGCTATAGAGGATGTTGGTGTTGATAGTGTGGTGCAGGTTGTGATAGATGCAGCAGCAGTTTGTAGATCAACTGGGTTATTGATTCAAAACAGGTATAAACATATTTTTTGGACTCCTTGTTGTGTGCATGCACTCAATAATGCACTGAAGGACATGGGCAAAATTCAGTGGATATCAGATTTGGTGACAGCTGCTAGAGATGTGCAGATGTTTATCTGCAATCACCACACCTCCTTGGCCATGTACAGGGCTCACACGAGGAAGGAATTCCTCAAGCCCATCGATACTAGATATGCTAGCTATTTTCTCTTATTGGAGAGGATGTTAGATGTACAAGCACCTCTACAATCCTTGGTTGTGAGTTCAGACTGGGGAAGGTGGTCAGAATCAAAGACAGACTCAGGGAAGAAGGTCAGGCTTCAGGTGTTGGACAATGATTGGTGGGCGGATTGTGCTTATTTGGTGTCATTTTTGAGCCCTATTGTGGAGGTCATTCGTTACACTGATACGGATTCTCCTAGCCTTGGAGAAATCTATGAGACCTTTGATAGCATGTTGGGTCGTGTGAAGGCAGCCATTAAGCAAAGGGAGCCCTCATTAGAGTTTTATACATCCCAGATTCGACCCATCATTCAGCGTAGGTGGGATTGCATGAACACACCTTTGCACATGGCAGCATATGCATTAAACCCAAAATGGTATGTTGAAAGGCCTGGGAGAGTGCCTCCTATTGATGATCCAGAGGTAAAGAGTGGCTTCCTAGCTGCAATTGCAAAGATGTACAGTGAGGAGGAGCAGGCAAAGTTGCGAAGACAGTTTGTTCAATTTTCATCTCTTAGTGGCCCCTTCAACACACATGGTGCTCAGGCAGATCGCGATGATCTAGCCCAAGATGACCCTGTTGGTTGGTGGAGGATGAATGGGGATGGTGCTCCAAAGCTCAAACATCTTGCTATGTGTGTGTTGTCTCACATTGGTAGTTCCTCTGCAGCAGAGAGGAATTGGTCCACATATAGCTTCATACACTCTATCAAGAGGAATAGGCTTACCTCTAAAAGAGCTGAGAAGTTAGTTGCCATGCACAGTGCCCTATGTCTTGAGCATAGGAAGACACTTGAGTATTTGAAGGGACCAGCAACCCGATGGGATGTTGATCCAGAGGATGATGCACAGATTGATATGGAGGAGAGGCTTGATGAGACACAAATGGGGTTGGTTGGTGTGCCGCTTAGCATGTTTGAGAATCCAAGTGATTCTGATTCAGATGGTGACATGGTTGATCCTGATATATTCGTGCAGCAGCTGGATGCAAAGAATAGTGGGGCATTACCTTGAGCATTTATTCTTATTTATCATTATGATGATATCATTTGATATTCATATGTTATGTTTTAAACTTTTATCATTTATGTTTTATGTTTCACTGTTTCACACATAACTTTAAACTATATGTTTTATGTTTCATTAATGATTATACACTGCAGTGACAAAGTTACATATGAATGATGAATCTATGATGTATGTTTTATGTTTTAACTTTTAAGTTTTAAATTTGTTTCAGTTAGATGATTCATGATTCATTATTCATCGATTTATAATTTTTAAATTTTATCATTTATCATTTATGATTTTATCATTTATCTTTCGTGATGTAAGTGTATGATCATTGATGGTTGTTACCTGTATATACATTCCTTGCAAAAATGAAAAATAATATTATATTATTCAATGATATATCATATATAATATTATAATATTAATATATATATTAATATATATTTTTATTTTTTATAATTTTTTAATTTTATGACCCCGACGACCCCCCACGTTTCCTAAAAATCAATAGGGAGCTTTTGTGTAGGCCGCTCCCGCGCTCCCTCGCCCCCTTGCTCCCACCTCCAAGGGACTTGGTGGAACATTGGAAATTATCCTTGGAGATAATGCCACATATCCCGTGAAAGGAACAAGGACTGTGACCCTCCACTTGTCTCAAGGTCAAGTCCTCCGCTTGCAGGATGTACTCTATGTACTTGACTTGAAGAAGAAGCTTGTGTCTATATCGGCCATGGAAGGCAAAGGTTTCAATGTGGCATTCATTGATGGGAAGGTGCGTATTTGGAAGAAGAGTTTCAAGGAAGCTATCACAATTGGGTTTAGAGTTGATACACTCTACCAGGTTGGAGGAAGTCCACTGGGAGCGATGACGTGTGATACTATCCGACAGACTGAACTATGGCACCGGAGGTTTGGACAGCGTCACTAAAAGGCCCTTCTCGAAGCAAGGAAGGTGGTGACGGGGATGCCCGAGTTCTCAAATAATCATGAAGGTGTATGTTAGGGTTGTGCCGAAGGAAAGCATACAAGGGGACCTTTCCCCTCAAGTGTCACAAAGACATCTGATGTCTTGCAATTGATACATTCTGATATGTCTGGGATGCTGCCCGTGACATCCTTGGGAGGATGTTCTTGTTATATGACATTCATATATGACTTCTCTCGCAAAACCTCGATATACTTCTTGAAAAAGAAGGATGAGTCTTTCATGTGGTTCCGTACCTTCAAAGCCTTGGTGGAAAATCTGACAGGGAAGAAGATCAAGATATTGAGGATCGATAATGGCACTAAATATGAGACGAATGAGTTCAAGAACTTTTGCAGAGAAGCTGGCGTCAAGAGGGAGACCACAACTGTCTATACTCCTGAGTAGAACGACGTTGCTAAACGAAAGAATAGGACCATTGTGGAAGCTGCCCGTGCCATGCTATGTGACCAAGGTCTACCGAAGTTTCTGTGGGGAGAAGCTGCGAACACTGCTGTGTACATACAAAACAGATGCCCGCATTCCGCTCTGTACTCCAAAACTCCCGAAGAGGTTTTCACTAGTAAGAAACAGGACGTCTCACATTTTAGAGTTTTTGGATGTATTGTTTATTTTCATGTGCTAAAAGAGAAGAGAAGCAAGCTGGATGCTTCTGGGAAGAAGAGAATGTTTGTGGGCTACATCAAAACTTCGAAGGCCTATGGAGTCTATGTGCCTGGTCAAAGGGAAGTGGAGATATGCCACGATGTTACCTTTGACGAAGATGCTTCCCTGAGGAAAGTAGTCAATCTTCCGAGGTTTGAGGAAAATCATGCGGCGAGGCCTGGAATCAAGAAGAACCAAAGGATGAGACGATGCCCGATGTTGAAGGATCGATGGACCCGATTGATCCACCTCCTTCAATAGGGAAGAGACCATCATGGCTCAGGGTCACTCTCGAGGATGCTAAGGGACATATGGCCCCAAGGGGTACATTCCGTGAAAGCAAGAAGCCGAATAGATACCAAGGGTATCTAGCAACCATGAGTACTATTGTACAATCTGAGCCTGGATCTTTTGAGGAAGCTGTAAAGCATCAAGTCTGGAAGGATGCTATGCACGAAGAGTATGAGTCCATAATGAAGAATGATGTCTGGGATGTGGTTCCAATAACGAAGGACAAAGCAGTTGTCACCTCGAAATGGCTCTACAAGATCAAGCATGGATCTGATGAAAGTGCTGAAAAGTTCAAAGCAAGATTTGTTGCCCGTGGCTTCTCTCAAAAGGAAGGCCTAGACTATGATGACATATTTGCACTTGTGGCCCGATATACCACCATCTGATCTATCATAGCCCTTGCTACTATGCAAGGATGGAGTCTTCATCAGATGGATGTGAAGACCGCATTTCTGCATGGTGCGATAAAGGAAGAGGTGTATGTGGAGCAACCTCTGGGGTTCGAAGTCTAAGATCGGGACACCCATGTCTGCAGTTTGAAGAAAGCCCTCTATGGGTTGAAGCACCCAGAGCTTGGTACGAGAGCATAGATATCTACCTGATGAAGCTGGGCTTCACTCGTAGTAATGTTGATCCAAACCTTTACTTCAAGGTTGATAGAGAAAAGCCTCTCATTCTGGTGATGTATGTGGACGACCTCTTCCTAACAGGTGCTGACTCTCTCATTCATCAGTGCAAGAGGGAACTCACTGCTGAGTTTGAGATGAAGGACCTAGGACTGATGAATTACTTCCTAGGCTTGGAGGTCTGGCAAAGACTTGGCGAGATTTTCCTTTCTCAAGGAAAATACATTGTGAAGCTTCTGGAAATATTTGGTATGGTGGACTATAATTCCGCGTCGACACCGATGGAGCTCAACTTTAAGAAGTTGAGTGGCAGCGCTGCTGGGCCCATGTTAGCAAATCCTACTGCGTATCGTCAACTCGTAGGGGCCTTGATGTTCTTAGTGAACACCCGTCCGGACGTATGTGAACACTTTGAGTCAACATATGGTTGAGCCTCATCACAATCACTGGGTTGGTGCCAAGAATCCATTGAGATATCTTCGGGGCACGATAAACCATGGGCTGAGATACACTACCGGGAGCGTGACACTCCATGGATATATTGATGCCGATTGGGCTGGCAGTGTGGTTGATCGTAAGAGCACATCGGGATGTTGCTTCACACTTGGTTCTACTTCGATATCATGGATGAGCAGGAAGCAGAAGTCGGTGGCTTTGAGCGCCGCGAAGGCCGAATACATTGCAGTGAGTATGGCCTGTCGTGAAGCAGTTTGGTTGCGAAAGCTCTTCAGTGAGTTGTTCGGGCATGTGCTAGATACCACCGTGATACTCTGTGATAAATAGAGTGGGATTCGGTTGTCTGAGAATCCCGTGTTCCACGATCGATCCAAGCATATTGATAACAGGTACCACTTTATCCGGGATATGGTACAACAAGGCGCCGTAAGGCTTGATCATATAGGAACTGATGAGCAAGTCGCAGATATTTTCACAAAGCCCCTGGGGAAGGTCAAGTTCCTAACCTTCTGTGAGAGTCTTGGTATCGTGGAACAACCCTATGCTGAGGGTCCTATTGGAGGATGAGCTCTAGGAGCTTTGGGGGGCTTTGGGGATAGCTTCTCGGAGCTATAAGCAACCACAGGGCTAGGCTTGCCGAACCTTGTTGGTGTGCTTCTATCCCACCGTTGTGATGATTAAGTTGGTTCACCTCTCATTATCTATGCCCCGTATGCATCCTACCCATTGAGTTTAGGGCTCATGGGAAGTACCTCTCATTTGGCTAATGAGGTGGCAAAAGCTAGAGACTAGTAGCAAAGACTGATGGACACATTAGAGATTGTTGTATTCTCTATCTAGGATGGCACAATCCAACCACTTGATCTGGGATCAAGTATAGTGAGGTTTCGAACCTCCAATTGACTTCGGGTCAGGTAAACCAACTCCAGGTTGGTATGAGACTCCTTGTGAGTCCAATAGAGGTTTCGGACCTCTGGGCTGAATCTGTCAGCCGGGAATGATGTCTTTGTGACTGACCCACTTCTGTTCTGAAATAAAGAAGCCAACAAAGCAAGTTACAGCAGGATGACGCACGATGTTTGGATTGCACAGGTGGATGGAGTTCTCCCTAGTTGAGAGGGACTGTTAATTTTGGACAACTAGGTCCAAACTCCATGTTGTGATGCTCAGATGAACATGCCAATATTTTTATTGGACTCCTCTTTCAGAGAGGTGCAAGATCGATCTAAAGATCATCTTAATCCGATGAGCAGAACATTTATTTTGAATTTATTCAAAATATGTATAGGTCGGCCTTAAGGTTTTGTGCCCTAGTAGTTGTGTCACACACCCTCATTGATGGATATATATTGGTCAACGTTGGAGGAAATTTTCACTCATCTCATCCTCACACATTTCTCTCTCCTCATCTGATTGGTCCGATGACCTTGGAGGCTCTTCTCTCCACACGTGGGAAAATTTCAGCTACTGCACTTTTATGTTTTCGGTCTAGGGTTTCTGTAGCAACTTTGACCAGCGTTGACTTTGGTCAATGCAAGGTCAAACAAACCTGAAACTCTCCCAAAAGTTCGATTTTTCAAATCTGCATTTTTTGGCATTATTCCCGAGGCTAGACGTTGACTTTGACTTTGTTGCATTGACCTAGCTGCTGCTGCTGTTTGCGTTGATCATTGACTGACAGCGTTGACTTTTGGGTTGACTTTTGAGTTGACCCTTTTCGCTGTCCTGGAGGGTTGTGTGACAATGCTGGTTGGCTGACCATATTGAGATTTTGCTGGTTGAAGCATCCTGTTGACCACCGTAACGCACCAACACACATATATTTCTGGCTTGTCTTCTGTCGATCTACTGGTATGTTCTATCAGCATTTTACTTTATTTTTTATGTGATCGCTGTCTGATATTGGGAGAAAAAGTAAAGTTGCATCAAGCATAGAACATCTACATAAATTTGCACTCTGCAACCCAGCCTCTACAACCTCACCCTCTGAAATCGAATTCTCTTACTTCAGAATTGATTTCCTTCGGGCACTGAGTGTTGAGATTTTCTGTATTTGGGGTAGCATCAGTTGTGCTCTAGGTCCCAAACTTTGAGGAAGGACTAGAGTTCACCTGATCTACAAGATCCAGAAATGGATGGAAAATTTCATCTGGTTTAGGAGATATTAAATTAATTAATTATTTTAATGTATTTCCTAAGTTAAAACTTAGGAAAATAAAATAATTAAAGTGAATTTAATTAAATATGTGATGAAATTGTCTTAAGTCACACGGATCAAGCTTTCATTTAGTCTTAGCCATTGATTAAAGATTTAATCTTGGCCCAGATTGATTTATCGGTAAGTATAAAGGGAAGAGCTTAGGGTGTGTAAGATACACGAGAGCGAACGAAGCTAGTGAGATTCTAGGGCGGGGTTGTTAAGAATTCTCAAGTGTTTCAGTTGTAGAGAGGGGAATTTAGACCGAGGGGATGATCTGATCTCGGGGTCTAGAATACACAAGAAGCAGAGAAGAGATCAGGAAAGACATCGCAGAGGAAGACAGCAGTAGCAACAGCAAACGGCAGCAGCAGACGGTAGCAGTAGCAAGCGGCAACAGCAGCAGTAGCAAGGACAACATGATTTTGAGGAAACCCTTCAGGGGTTACACAGAGACCCTTAGGGGCAGCGTAGTGACTGTGTCACCCATTCTGGGGTAACGCAGTCCCTTCTAGTGACAATGTTGAGCATTTGGAGGCCTTCAGAGGCTGACGCAGTGTCTTTCAGGGGTAGATCTAGGGTTTCTAGGCCTAGATCTGGCTGAGTTTTGTAAATCCCGTTTGAGGGTGTGGATCAGTCAGTATTGTTGGTCTTAGATCAGCCAGGTGTTGCAGATCTAGAGTTTTCTCTGTAGGGTTTTCCAGATCTGGAACCCAGAGTTGTGTATTCAAAAATATTCTTAATAATAGAGCCCTCCAGCAGCTAGAGACCGGTTTTCCCACATTGGGTTTTTCTGGGGACAGTTTGTCCAGAAATAACTTTGTCACTTTGTCTATGTGTGCATGTGCTTATTCTAGGTCTGAATTGGTAGAGATCTGTTATGTGTTTTGCCTTGATGTTAACTTGAATTTATTAAGTTGATAACTTGTATAAGTAGGAGAATCTTAACCGGATTAACAGAAATAATTTCTGCATAAGAATTAAGATTCAGAAATTTCTACATGGTATCAGAGCAATTGCAGATCTAGAAGGGTCACTAGCTGAAGAATATGAAGGATCTAGCTGCAGAGAGCAACTGGAAAGGCAGCAAAAAGAAGATCTGAAGGGACAACGTAGTTTTTAGGAGGAGATTCATGCAGAGGGAAGGGTGACGTTGTCCAGCGTTGTGTCCTAGCAAGCCCATGCAATCACTGTGCAGAGGCAGATCAGAAACAACGCTGGTTAGGTCTGAAGCCAGCCAGTGTGATTCAGATCTGAATCTATCAGATCCAGAAAAAGTCTGCAGAAAAGTTGCAGAAATTCAGAAGAGCTGGTGGGTTAAACTTCTGAAGTTTTCAGATTTTTAACCTTAGCACAAGTGACAAATTTTGGGAAGAGATCAGCTTCTCAAAGAGTTTCTTGCCAAAGGAAACTTGTAGTTTGGTCAGAGGATCAAAGAAGAAGCTGAATCATAGTTGATTTGGTAGATTTCCAAGGAGGGAAATCAAGTGTCAGAGGGAGCAGAGGGTTCTTAGTTCGAAAAGGACCCTAGATCCAAGATCTCTAGCATAGAGAAGAGGAGCTCCGACACATTCTGAGCAAATGGCTCCTCATGGACTGCGTGATCAGGGTAGGTTAGAGGGCCTCTCAAACTTTTCGGTGTCGAAAGCAAGGATCCTGATTGTCCTTGAGGCATACGGTCTAAGAGACCATGCAGAGCAGAACCTTGCCACACCAACAGATGCGGATCTCCAACGGAAGCATAGAGAAGCTGCTGGGCATGCCAATCGGCTGATAATGGACAATATCAAGGACCATATTGTACCACACATAGCTGAGAAGAGGACAGCTAATGAGATGTGGAAGGCCTTGACTTCCCTATATGAAGGAAAATAAGTCCAAAGAAAGATGTTGGAGGCCCAAATGAGGTCATTCATGATGACCAAGGGAGAAGACATCGAGCATTTCCTCTTCAGATTGCAGTCAATCAGGGATTAGCTCACTGTAACGGGTGCAACCGTAGATGATGTAGTGATAGTCAGGACTGCCCTCAATGCAGTCACGGATGAGTGGGAAACCTTTGTCCAAAGTATCTTGGGTAGAGCAGACCTCCCAGATTGGGAAAGCTTGTGGTCGATCTTGTGGCAAGAAGAACTACGAAGGTTCACCAAGAAGCAGCACAACCTTGCGTTGAGCAAGGTTAAGAAGGAAGAGGAGGAAGATGCAGCCTTGGCGTCGAAGAAGCAATCGAAAAAGAAGAGGGATCTTTGTAAGATCAAGTGCTTCCAGTGTGGCGAAATGGGACATTTTGCCAGCCATTGTCCAAAAAAGAAGAAGGACAAGGAAGCATCTTCTTGCAAAGTAGCGGTGGCAAATGATGGGTGAGGAGATGATGTAGCCATGAGTGCTCATGAACCATGGAGGTGGGGTGATGTGGACATGTAGAGGAGCTACATGGAAGTAAGGCGGGATCCTTGAGAAACTCATCTCTTGGATCACAAGCGAGCTACGATAGCCTTAAGACAATAGTAGGACAAGTGGAGCAGTAGGTGCATAGATCACAGATGAGGCAGAGGTAGAGGCAGATCTGGAGGCTAGGAGGAACAGTGCAGAGCATAGCAGCAACAACGCAGAGGCTGATGTGACTTCAACAGTGCAGAGCAGTGCTGCTTATGCAGTGCAGAGCAGTGCTGCTTATGCAGTGCAGAGCTGCAGCAGCGCAAAGAGCTTCAGAGGGACAGCGTAGTGTAGCAACAGTGTGATAGATTTCAGTACAAGGAACTGATGTGACTTCAGTAGTGCAGAGGGAGTCCGATTACGTAGACAGAGTTGTAGCTGTGCATCGTTCTTTAGATGCCAGCACAGATCTATAGCCTATGGGGCTTTAGTGATGAGGATGCAGCCCATCTGACTTGTTTGTCAAATATTGGGTAGGAGATTCAGTTTTTTCTCTCAACAACTGAAGTTGCAGTGCAGCAGATCAGCAGTGGCAGTGCTATGAGCAGCACAGATGCAGCATATTGAGAAGGAGCTGCAGTACAGTGGTTGCAGTGGCAGTGGCAGAGTCATGGGCAGCAGTACAGAATGGCAGCAACAGTGCAGAGTTGAGTGGTAGGAGGCCAAGCTTCAGCAACACAGAACCAGTGCCCAAAATCATGTAATGCATAAGTGTGATGTATTGCTAGAGCACACCCTTGATGCTAAGAGGGAGTGTTGAGATTTTGTGTATTTGGGGTAGCATCAGTTGTGCTCTAGGTCCCAAACTTTGAGGAAGGACTAGAGTTCACCTGATCTACAAGACCCAGAAATGGATTTGGGAAATTTCATCTGGTTTAGAAGATATCAAATTAATTAATTATTTTAATGTATTTCCTAAGTTAAAACTTAGGAAAATAAAATAATTAAAGTGAATTTAATTAAACATGTGATGAAATTGTTTTAAGTCACACGGATCAAGCTTTCTTTTAATCTTAGCCATTGATTAAAGATTTAAATTTGGCCGTTGATTTGTCAACGAGAAAAGTATAAAGGAACGGCTTGGGGTCATTTGTAAGATACACAGAGGCAGAGCACTGAAGCTAAGCTGAGATTCTAGGGTGGGGTTGCTAAGAATTCTGAAGTATTTCAGTTGCAGAGAGGGAAATTTAGACCAAGGGGATGATCTGATCTCGAGGTCTAGAATACACAAGAAGTAGAGAAGAGATGAGGAAAGACAGCGCAGAGGAAGGCAGTAGCAGCAGCAGCAGACGGCAGCAACAGCAGACAGCAACAACAGCAGTAATAGGCGGCAGCAGCAGCAGCAGCAGTAGACGGCAACAACAACAACAGCAAGGACAACGTGATTCTCAAGAAACCCTTTAGGGGTTACGCAAAGACCCTTAGGGGCAGCGTAGTGACTGCGTCACCCAGTCCGGGGTAACGCAGTCCCTTCCAGTGACAAAACTGAGCATTTGGAGGCCTTCAGAGGCTGACGCAATGTATTTCAGGGGCAGATCTAGGGTTTCTAGGCCTAGATCTGACTGAGTTCTCTAAATCCCGTTTGAGGGTGTGGATCAGTCAGTATTGTTGGTCTTAGATCAGCTAGGTGTTGCAGATCTAGAGTTTTCTCTGTAGGGTTTTCCAGATCTGGAACCCAGAGTAGTGTATTCATAAATATTCTTAATAATAGAGCCCTCTAGCAGCCAGACACTGGTTTTCCCACATTGGGTTTTTCCGGGGACAGTTTGTCCAAAAATAACTATGTCACTTTGTCTATGTGTGCATGTGCTTATTCTAGATCTGAATTGGTAGAGATCTATTATGTGTTTTTCCATGATGTTAACTTAAATTTATTCAGTTGATAACTTGTATAAGTAGGAGAAGCTTAACCGGATTAACAGAAATAATTTATGCATAAGAATTAAGATTCAGAAATTTCTACACTCAGAATGTGCCCGACTTACTTTTCAAATGACCCTCAAGCCTTCTCTTATAATCTTCTCGTTGATGAATCAACAACCCAGATTATATCCTTAATCAATGGCTTAGATTAAAAGATGACTTGATCTTCATTTTTTAGAAGATTCACACTCTGCTTTATTAATACCCTTTAATTATTTAATTTCCCTAAGTTTAGACTTAGGGATCACTTTAAAATAGTTAATTATTTTAATAAAGCATGATCCGAGTGGAATTTCAACAAACGATTTCTGGGTTATCTGGAATACTGATGTCGAAGCCTCTTTCAAAATATGAGACTTGGAACACTTTCCAATGCTACAAAATCAACAATGTTATCGTAAATAATGCCCGGCAGAAATGGAAGACTAGTCTCAACATCATCCTCCTTGTCGGTATCATAAATGGGAGCAAGATCAAATTGAGGACCCACAATTTCTCATTTCCCCTTTTCAATGTGAAAGTATTCTTCAATGTAATCTTCCAAGGGTCTAATGGGATCACCTTCCCCAGGGTTCTCCAAAGGAGAGTCATCAAGATTAATATGCTTGAGAAAGCTAAGGTTAACCTCAACTTTACTTTCCATAGCCTCATCTTCCCCAACACGTGTCCACAAAATCATCCTTTTCATCATGTGGACTCAATGGTGACTCATCCTTTTGCTCACTATTTGGGTCCCCAAGGTCCTCTCCAACTTTGTCATATTGATTCCACACTTCCATATATTCCTTGCTTTGATGATGATCCTTCACACTTGAACTTTCTTCAATGTCACCTTGATCATCTAATTGATTACCCTTTGTGAGGCTTTGCGACTGATTATAATATTTGTCAGTGATTAGGTCAGTTAGAATATTAAAAGCACAGGTTAGGCCAACAAAGTCACATCCTTTAAGAGGTAGGTGACAAATGATATAATCATGGAATTGAGAGGGGATCTAGGGAATCATCCAGAACACATGTCAAGGTGCAAGGATAAATATAATAAGGGAAGCCCACACCTGGGTATATGAGTGTAGGAGGGAGAAAATCATGGTTCATGAGTTACCTCAACCATTTTTTTTCCACCCTTCTTCATCTGCCTTATACCTTTGATTTATTTTTCTTTATAACTGCTTGGGGCTACAGGGGATGGAGAGCATGATCCATAATATGTAGCAATGGATACCCCCTTGAGGTGGGGTAGTTCATTGCCCACCAGTGGTTGGGACAATCATGGGTTCCTTAATGATAAAGGGGGGCTCATTTAGGGCCCATAGGAACAAGGGTGATGGCCATGGATAAGGGGTAGAGCTCATGCTTGGCTTTTTCCCATGCGCTAGATTTGTATGTCCCAGCCATCTTTTGCATTTTGTGGTACATTTCTTGCCGAGAGTGGGAAAATTATGCTTTTTATTTTCTTTTTAGCTGCATAAACCTCCAGGGCATCGTTCTAGGCCCGACCCATTGTGTGGACAAGAGGAGGGGGAGGCTAACCCTATGTGGACCTAGTGGACACATGTGGACACGGACGAGAAAAGTGATGAATCGGGCTCAAATGAGTGGAAAGAGAGTAATGTAGGTTGTGTCGGGAAGTGGGACCACACGACCAAAATCGAGATTTTCCAATGTAGTGCCAACCCTAAAGCTAATGGCCAGTAAAGGAGATCCCACAGGATTAGGATACAAGGGTAACGACGAAATCGAGCAATGGAGCTAAGAATACAAGCCTAACCAACTCTTTCTGCCGAATCCATCCACCAATTCATGCCCAAAAGTGCCATGACAAGTAAGGAAAACTACTCAACTATACCAATGAAAAGCCATACCTTTGGGGTGGAGAGGCCCACCTTCAAACATACATTCATAACAGATGGGCGAGGGACCACACGACTGGCTCAGGTGGTGGAGAAAATGGCACATCGAGCTATCTGGGGGTTGCAAGGGGCTGCTGGTTGTCAAATGAGGACCATATAGGAGAAATGTTCTCTCATATATACTACTCACAGGGGGTGGGTAACAAAGCCCAACAAATATGCTGCTAAAAAACGAACTTTCCCAGGAAATGTGTAATCCCTTTACTGCGCCTATTTTGCTGTAATAATCCCACGAATTTCCCAAACAAACCACTCGAACAACTCCCCAAAGTAGTCTAGATCTCCTCCTTGGGCTGTCACTTGAAGTCCACCGAAGGTAGGTTGAGATTTTCACATGAAAATCTCGTGTGCTGAATAACACTTGCAGACTTGGCTCAACAGCTCAAGCGTGCTAGGTGAGTGTAAATGTCAGGTTTAAAAGCCCCAAAATGAGTGCTCCAACTCCTATTTGTATTTTTTGCCCCCTTCTTCCCTTGTGGGCTCCACCCCATCGAACTTCCTTCTTCCCTCTTCTCTCTCAAAGTCAAATTCTCCAAGGGGTGTGTATCCCCTTATGGAGTGGCCCCCACCTTCCACTAGCTCCTTGATTTTCCCCTTTTCTCTATAGTGGGGTTCCTTCTCTACCAAATATTTATTCTTCTTTGGCTTTACCAACTTTTCCTAAGTTGTCAGCCAAAATTTTATGTACTTAGGCAAAATTGCAAAATTGGTGTAGTTGCTTGGTAATTTTAAGTAGAGGGAACATCACACCTTGACATACTCTATGTCAAAGTCATATCACTGAATCTTGCTCACCCATTTTTGCTGCCTCTCCTGCAACTGCTTTTGCTCTAGGAAGAATCTGAGGCTATTGTGGTCCGTCTTCACCATGAACTAGTTGCCTACCAAGTACTGTCGAAACTTGGCCAACACATGCATGATGTCCAACATCTTTTTGTCATAAATGGAATACAACTGCTCATAAGGAAGCAACTTCCGACTCTCGAAAGTAATCATATGCCCCCCTTGCATCAAAATCACCCCTATGCCTTCTCTGGAGGCATCACACTCTAATACAAAGGGTTGTGTGAAATCTGGTAGTGCCAACATTGCGAAGCTACTCATCTCCTGCTTGAGGCGCTCAAAAACCTCCTGTGCCTCCTCGGTCCACCCAAATGCCCCCTTCTTCGTCAAATTAGTCAAGGGAGTGGCCAACTGTGAGAACCCCCACACAAACTTTGTAATGTCCCTTCCAATAAAAATCTTCTAAGTGCCTTTGTAATATTCTTGACATTAGCCAACTTGGATCTTCATGAACCATTGCTAGAGCTGGTCACTTTTGATCTAAGTCATAGGGTTTGCTGAATTTAAACGACGAGGTTCGAATTAAGGTGAATCTAAAAACTTTGGTTCAGGTTCGCCAAACTTTGTATAGATTCGACATAAATTTCGATGGGTGTTCAAGGCATAAATAAAACAAATGGCTAATCTCCACGAATTTCAAGTATTTTCAATGAAGAGGGCGATCACATGAGAAAACAATTTGATTAAGAAACACGACTCGCCATTGTTTTGTATTTCATTACCCATGAGAAGGGCCTAGCCATTAACAAAATAGAAGAAGCCATATGATGCTTTGATGCATGTGCAAATTGTGTGTGAATAGAGAGTCGAGGAAAATTACATAGGGTAGGTTACGGGTCAATAGAGGGTCAATGAAAATTATGTAGGGAAAATAATAGTTGTCAATGTGAATTACTCGAGGTAGGTTATGGGTGTTGACATGAGTTGCATAGGGAGTTATAGAGTGATTCGTTGATTGAAATAAAGAACACATTTCAAATAATAAATTTAATGATATTTTAAATTAGACATATAAATTAATAAATTTTATCAATATGGCATAATAATAGTATAAATTATTATATCAATTATAATATATATATATATATATATTTTGTAAGCTTGGTGGGACTACATATTCATCATATCCAATATATCACGCCGATCGGGGCGGGGAATTGAATCGGTGATTTCACATCAAGGAGTGCCTTAACAAAGCACTCGATCACTGTCTATCCAAGACCCCGTAGACAATATAATTTTTATTTATTAAAATTTTTAAAATAAAGATTAATAAAAATTATATATAATATATAATTTTTTTTTTAATTTTGAAAATATATATATATATATATATATATATATAATCGAACTTAATGTTGAACCTTATTCGAACTTCATCGTTAAATTTGAATTTCGATTCGAACCTCATTGTTGCCGAATTCGAATTTGAACCCGAACCATGTGACATTGCTTTTGATTATGGTAATCCTCTTGAGGGGTCATCCTCCACACTAGCAAATGCAGAGATTAGGTTGGATATAGAGGACGAGGAATCTTCCATCTATGGTTTTAGTATCTATCCTATTTTGTATTTTCCATTGGTATTCCCACTTATAGTAGTAGTAGTGACTGAGTGTTATGTAATACGTTTTGGTTTTGATGACTTAATGAGGAATCTGTAGCTTATGGTTCTGATTTCCAATGTGTTTGTCATTTGATCATCATTGATGTGGTAATAATTGTATGATTGAATTTATATCATCATGATGTAAATGTTTTAGTTTTTAAACTCATGTGGTGCTCATTTATTAAAAAGTTTTCCGGATTATCCACATTGCTAGAGAACGAGTGTTGACGTTTTAAACTCATGTGGTGCTCATTTATTAAAAAGTTTTCCGGATTATCCACATTGCCTTTTTGAATCAGGAATATAATTATTTTAAATTATTTAGTAAATAATTTATATAATATAATATTATAGACATTGGTCGGCTCTTTTCTTGAAAATCTACTTCTACCTCTATTTATGGTCTAGGCCCTTTCTCTCATTTTCTTCATTCAAAAAGTCCTGATGATGGATCCCCGTTGGGATTCAAAACGTCGACACTCGTTCTCCAGCAATGTGGATAATCCGGAAAACTTTTTAATAAATGTTTTAGTTTCTAAATTCTAAAATAAATTGAATTTTTATGTCTACATTTCATTTTTGTATGTGTACAATGTAATTCACTAATTTGCAAATGCAGAGATTAGATTGGATATAGGGGACGAGGATTCTTCCATCTATGGTTTTAGTATTTGTTGACCACTGGAGTGGCACCTGATGACTACCTGAAGACTCCATGCCCAAGGATGTACCAAAGGACACTTGTACCATGAGATATCATCACACAACCAGGGTTTTTAAACTCTACTTCTTCTTCTCATCATTTTCTGTTGTACCCAGATTCCACACCACTGCGGGGAATTGTAATAAGTGATACTAGTGTGATGAGTTTTGAGTCATGTAACAATCCTAGGTAGCTTGGGACCTTGCCATCAAGTGAGTATTACTCAGAGAAGTTTTTTTCACTTGGTTAATTATCATCTCCCTACCAAGACTTGATAAATAATTGAGTTTTTTCCTCCAAATATACCCCAAATCTGGAATACGACTTGATGGTGTGGTCTTGGGTGAGTCTTAGTGTCTAGGGTCAATGTGTATTACCATACTAGATCGCACGAAAAATTTCATGGAATTTGGTTAGGTCTAGGTAGTCATTTTTTAATTTTTTAATTATCCTTCAGGGCGGAAATTGCAATAAAAATTGTATATGTAATGTAATAAGTGATGTCTAGAGAAGTTGTTTGGGGTATGAGTAATAAAATTTGCACCTCTCACCCTCAGATTTCTAGTATAACACACTTTTAGGGGTCAAACATGTGTTTAGGACCCCCAAAACCCACTTTTCCTAAGTTCAGTGGAAAAAGTGGCAATAAATTAGGCTAGAAATAAATTAAATAGAGAGAAATAAATTATTCCATGTCACAAAATGACATGGAAATGACTTGGAAAATATCCCAAGTCAAAGAGTTGAGTCAAGGGACATGTGGAGGATGACTAAGCACCTTACATCATAAATACACCAATATCTAATGAAAATCAAATTTCCTGGAGTTAATGTAGCAGTTGATTATGTGGAAAATCGAGTTTTTTTGGAGGAGTTAATGCACTAAAGGAATATTTGAGGAATATTTTGATGGAGGATTTCATGGGAGCTTTACTCACTTTAGCTCCACTTCTTCTACACTTAGCACTCCACTTGGGAAATAAGAGTTTCTCTTGGAGGGACCACTCAGTTCCTTGGGATCTACACTGAGCTTCATTGGGATCATCTTTTGAGGTGGCAACACATGGTTTGATTTTGGAGTTTGACTGGAGTTATCTCCTTTTTTGTTTCACACATGGATTTGCTTATTGTGTCTCTCTCATCTTTCAATTTTCCTTGGTGTCTCTCTCATCTACACTTTGAACTCGACTTGCTCTTCCTTGGGATTTGCTCCACAACCATTTGTCATGTGAATTATTCATTGGGATTTTCTCCCAACTCTCTATATAATATAGCCCTGGGCTCTCATTTGTATACAAGAATACGAGATATTGGGCTTAAGGATACGCTGATGATTGTACACTCATTTGCAATATAATACAAAAGACTTTGGGGCTACTTGTGAGGTGTTCTTCTCCTTGTGTATGGTAATTTGTTGATGTACTTGTTTTTATATTTCTATTTGCTTCCTCATGCTATTATTTCCATCACGCTGTCGAGTTATGTTGATGTGTAACTATCTCATATTAGCATAGGAATTGTTTTATTGCTCTAGGTTGAGAAATGTTTTAGTTGATGTCAAATATATCTCTAGAATTTTCTCTTCATTGCATTTGATTAATTCCATGTTGATCTAATTGGTTTTGGTGAAGTTGTGTAGAAAATCTTTCTTTGATCAAGCTTCAAGCGTGAGGAGAAGTTTTCGAAGGAACCAACCTGCTCTTGAAATATTCAAGGAGAACCCGCATGTATTAATTTCCAAAGTCTCATCATTCGGATTTATCTTGCAAGGTTTACTTTTTGAGTTTTAGGCTCTTATCTCTAGCATTCAATCAATTAAATAATTATTTTTCAAGTATTGTGCTTCATATTGCTAACATCTTTCTATTTCAAAGAGCTAAATCATAGCTAGGCAAATAGGAGAGTTTACTCATACTCTTTAACTTAGCCATTTCTGATTATCTTAAACTCATATTTTGTAATTTATTAAGCTAATATTTGGTTTGTTTTGTAGCACTCTTTGACTTTTTTTCTTGTAGCAACTTGTGGAATTCATCTTCAAAACTCTTAACAAGTTTGCATGCAGGACCTTTGGGCTCTAACTTCAAGATCAATTCTCTCTCTTTGTTGTGGGCATTAGAGGGATTTCCTTTGGCAAGGTCGAGTTCTACTTGGGCTTCTTTCTCTCTCTCTTGGCCGTGGGCATTGAAGGGGCTTAGCCTCTCTTCTTTTCTTGTAAAAATCTGAAGTTTATTGAACCTTTATTTGGACTCAATTGCATAAATATTTCAGCAAGGAAAGTCTATGGTCTAAAATTTCATTGTGAAGATTTTCCTTGGGTTCGAAGAGGCTTCATGGTCTTTTGCCTCTTGTAAAATTAATAAAATTTCTGATTTTGGGAGTGTGGGTCTTACCCATTGGCATCCTTATCTCTCCACCTTTGGGAGAGGACTTGTGGTTTGATTTGTTGATCTCCTTTCACTCGCATGCATCTCATCTAATTGGATAATTAACACAACAATGAGTCACCCTCATTTTGCTTGCTATTTAGTTTGATTCAAAGATGAAAAAATCGCTATCGGGATATTATCGCCGAGGGGAAAAAATCGGAAAAAATCGTAAAAATCGGGAAAAAATCGTAATAATCGGGAAAAAATCGGCACATACAAAAATATTCATTTTTTTTCAATTTTTTTAATATCTAAAGCATCTACAGCATAAAATAAATGCATTGACACATAAATATGAAAAAAAAACTAATATATAAGATGTGTAATATCATGTCTAGTGCTACATCACACATAAAATTGAATCCTGTCCTGAATACTAAGTCCCGAGTCTCAAGAGTCAACTCAGCCTCAAAATATCAACAAAAAATATAATAATGTATCTCATATCATGAGTCATAATGTCATATACAAAGGAATGTCAATGCACCATATAACCTATGGTCCTATACTATTGATTTCCTCTGCCCCTCTTGCGAGAAAATACAACAGCTTTGCCTTTCTCTCTAGATGAAGACGCTGGCGGGACTGGCAATGGGCTCTGTCGTGCTCTAGAAGAAAAAAATGAAGCACCAGAACCGGAACGGGAACCTGAACCACTAGGAGCTAAAGGAGGCCGACCACGTCCTCTACCGGTAGTAGTGGTAGGTGGTGTCTCCTCCTCCTCCTGCTCCTCCTCCTCCTGCTGCTGCTCCTCCTCGTCCTCCCCTCCACTACCTCCTCCTCTATCCAATCAGGGGCTGACTCCATGACAGGCCTCTCAGCCTCAACTCTCCATTCAGCAGTGGTGTCAATCGCATCTAAAGAGATGGCCTCCATATCAGGGGTCCTCTCAAGTTGTCTCACCCACAATCTAAGATTGTAGTAGACGTAAACCATGTCATTGAGTCGCTGACCCTCCAACCTGTACAAGGGTCATAAATTAATAAATTAAATATTTAAAAAAAAATATTTAATGAATTCAAAAAATCAGTTCGAAATTTGAATATGTTAAGTGTTTTACCTGTTGCGCCTTTTGGTGTGTATTTTTTCAAATACACTCCAGTTGCACTCGCATCCTGAAGCGCTACATGTTTCGCTGAGTATTCTAATGGCAAGTTTTTGGAGTTTTGGTAATCTGCCACCGTAGCTCCTCCACCATGCATCTACAAGTTACAAGTTACAACAAATAAGATAAACTTATAATTTATAAAGTTACAAACATAAGAAAATTTTTAAAATAATGAAAATCTTACCTGGCATTTTAGCAGTCTTATCCTGGACAGCCATGTCGAAGCTCAAGGTGCCACCTGCCATTCTGTATACCTCCATCTCTTTGGATATCTTTGCACGTTCTGATGGACTTGGCACCATCTTCTGAACACAAGTGAAAAAGCCATCCATGACCTCAGCATCAAATAGAAAACCACATGAATAAGCAAATGTGGGGTTCAGGAAGAGCACTGCAGCATGAATGGGACGATGGAGTGTGTTTTTCCATCGATCATCAATCACTTCCCATAAAAGAAGTTGTCTCTGAAACCCATCATCACCCTTATCATCATAATAGCTGCGAACAGCTTCTTTGGCCCTATCCATGGCCTCATACAAGTAGCCCATTGCGGGCTTTTCTCCATCCACCAATCTAAGAACCTTTACCAAAGGTTCACTAATGCTGCACACCTCTTCCACTCCAACCCAGAAATCTTCCTGATATGACACCAACCTGCAGATGGCCTGTCCCTCTGATTTGTGGCTGATAGTCAAAGCACGCCACTCATCTGAAAGAAACATTCTCTTCAAATCCCACTTAGAATTCAAGAGGGATTGAAGAGAGATGAAAGTAGTGGCAAATCATGTAATAGCAGGCCGCACCAACTCCTTATTGTTGGTGAATGTCCTCATCAAATGAAGCACAGATCCATGGTTATATATAAATTTTGTGATTCTCTTTGATGATTCTACAATATCTTTGACAAAATCAAGCTTTCCGATGTCCTCCAACATCAAATCAAGGCAATGTGCAGCACAAGGTGTCCAAAATATGCTTGGATACCTCTCCATAAGCATCTTGCCAGCTGAAACATAGTTTGCAGCGTTGTCCGTTATGATTTGGACAACATTTTGGGGCCCAACCTCCATAATGAACACATCTAATAAATCACATAATAATCTTGCACCTTTGACATGTGCAGATGCATCAACAGATTTTATAAACATTGTCCCCTTGGGACAACTGACCAAGAAGTTAAGAAGGGTCGTACCCCTTTGATCAGTCCAACCATCTGACATCACAGTGCATCCTGTGACTTCCCATGATGCCCTTAACTCTTCCAATCTCTTGGTGCAGTCAGCTTTCTCATTTTGCAGAATGCGCCCTTTAAGGTCATGATATGTAGGGGCTTTGTATCCTGGGCCAAAAACAGCGATAGCATCAATCGCAGCCTGATAAAATGGATTGTTCCTGGCAACATTGAAAGGAATATCACTCCAAAGAAACAGTTTGCCTAACAACTTATCAGCTTCTTCCTTCTCCTTTTTTTTAATAAGGGAGGAGATAGATGGCTGTGCCCCGGGAGTGGTTCTAGGAACAAAAAATGAGGAGGCAACTACGGGGCTGCCTGTAGAAGAGGCTGATGCTGAAGAGCCACTACCACTCTCACGGTCAACTCCAAACCCTGATATTTGACTTTTCAGAGCTGCTTTGCTGAGTTTAGTGGTTTCTATTTCTCCCAATGAGTTCATGGCTCTTTTGATTATTTTTGAATTGGTGTTTCTGCAAGGGCCTACTTCATGCCCAGGAATTTGTGCCAAGTGGTATTTCAACCTATATATCCCCCCTGTCATGTGTTGACCACATAATTTGCAAGTCAAGTTTGATCGGTCAAACCCCCCATCAGGTTCACCAAATTCCCATAAAGGATCTAATTTCCTTGGCAGGTTGGAAACTTTGAAGTTTGAACTTTGAATGTTGAAATTTGAACCTAGGGCACAAGAAAAATTGCCAGTTAAAAAATAAAATAAAAAAATTACAATTTTACATGCAACATTTTGATTTTTTTCACAAAAAAAAACCCTCAACTCAATGCAAAAATAATAGGAAAAAATACATGTTGAAACACAAGCAAAAATAATGGGAAGAACCGAAGAGCACAAGAAGAAATATAAAAAACAAAATTTAACAAACAATTTTTTGCATTTTTGACCAAAATAAATCCTCTCCTCTCAATAAAACAAAAACAAAAAAAAAAACACAACCAAATGCAATCACAAATGATGAAAAATACATGGGTAATAGAAACCCATGGAAGAACAAGAAAAAAACAAAAAAAAATGGGTCAAATTTGATGCCCATACTTGGAAAAACGTTTTGCCGGAGACACTTGGTCCAAATTCGATTTTTGTTCGCTTGGCTTGCAAGAAATTCTTCACTTTTGTCCAATCTTGGGCTTGTAAATCACCTCCTTCCCTCCTTGGCTCTCCTCCTTCCCTCCTTGGCTCTCATAACCCACGCTGTCCAAGTAAAAATGAAAAAAAAAACCAAAAATCGGAGTATAAACGCGCTGTTGGAGGCAGCGACGATAATTTCCGATCGAATCGCGATAATTACGAAATAATCGCAATAATATCGCGCTAACGATAATTTCAAATTATCGCCGAAATTATCGCCGATAATATCTTTCACTTGAAAAAATCGCGATAATTTCAAATAATCGCGATAAAATCATTTACTTTCATAGAAAATTCAGATTTCTTAAGAAAACACCTTTAACTTGATTTTATTTAGCTTAAATATTGTTCAAAGTTTACTTATGCTTCACAATTGAGCACACTTTACAATCTTAAGTTTGGATGCATCAAGTATTTGGGCAAATTCTACTTTACAAAGCAACGTTTTATTCCATGTCAAGCAAATATATCTCAAGTTTATGTTTCTTTCTTTAATTTTCTAATCTACTTTTAGAGATCTTACATGTCCCAAACATCACTAAAACTTACCTCCAACTTAAGTTGGTTGAATAGACTTTTTAAGAACCCTCTACTTCTATTGACTTCTCATTGTGAGATCCAAATCTTTGGGCGAGGGTGAGGTCAGAGGATTAGAGTTTAAATGCAATCTTGTTTTTTAGAGTTTAACTAATAAAATAAACCAAGAGAATTTTTACATCACATTTTACTTTACTAGAAAGTTCTCAATTTTTGCTATATTGATGGTTTAAAAGTTTCACATGCAAATATTATTTCTCATTTCAAGAAGCACTTTTGATGCAAGTGTTGTAATCTCTGTAATTTTGCAACAATTTAAATTCATTTTTACTTGGAATATTGTTTACGTTTGCAACTCCATTTATCATTTTGATGGTCATTATGCTCATGAATGATTTATCTATCTTGTTTCATTTTCAAGTACTACTTATGGTTAGTTTTTTGTAGCATCGAATGTGGTCTAACCACAAAAATTTGTGGAGATGCTAGAATACATGAGTTCTCCAAAACCCAAAAATCGTTTTTGGAAATTCCATCTACAAGTGTCTCAATTTTATTATTAACCAATTTTTAAATATTTTCCAAGTCTAAACTTAGAGAATATGGTTAATTAATCAGTATTAATTGAGAAAATGTGAGAATCATCTAGAAACTCACTCAGATCGACAGGGAATTAATTTGGGACATTGATTATGTTATAATCTTGGTCGTTGGTGCTCCAATAAAAGATTATAAGAAGAAGAAGTCGATGGGTACATGGAGAAACACTAGTGCAGTTACTCAGTTGCCCAGGAGGAAGATTTTCAGCTTCTGGAAGAGAGCAGAGTGAGGAAGCGCGAATTCCATAGTAGCTATGCGCAGTCACTGCGCAGAGAGTGACGCAGAGGCTCCACCGTGAGGATAGAGGGTCCATCTTTGGGGCAAAAATTTGCAGGGGAGTGTGAGAAAATTCTCACAAAAATTCTCTCAGTATTTTCCAAAGATTAGATTGCCAGTAGAGCATCTAAAATTTTTGTAATCAGATTTGATGCTGAAGAATAATAAGAAAACTCTCATCTGCTGCATTGGTTTTCCCAATTTCGGTGGACATTTGTCCAAAAATAACTGTGTTAATATTCTTGTGTGTGTGCTAGAATTTCTTAGTTCCTAGTATTTTATTTTCCGCAGTAATTTTATTGTGAAAATTGCAGTTGTGATTTTATTCGTTGTTTGTCGTAGAAAATAAACTGTATAATTAAATTTATAGTTATAAGAATAATTTCCAGTTGCTGCAATAAATGAAATTTTCACATGGATTTGAGCACAGACGATCAGCTAGAGAGCTCAATAGCGAAGATAGGAGGAGTTTCGTTGTTCAGTGAGGGTAGCATATCGAAACCCCAGGAGGCAACGCAATCACTTTGTAAAGTGGCCGAGTCACTTGAGGAGAGTCTATTTTTTCTGAGAGAGCGAAAAAAAAATCCGATCTCTCCAGATCAAGTAGCTCCAAAGGCAGAGGGAGCAGGCCAATATTTTTCACAGAGCAGATCTCTAGCAGGACACAGTAGTTTTGCAATAGTTTTCTAGAGCAGAATCAATGTCGAAAGGAAAGAGGAATAGCAGACTACATTCTTCAGCATGACCATGGACAAAATTAACAGTCAGGAAGCTTCAGATTTGTCTTCCAGGTTGGAGAACGAATTTGCTTGCTTGTCAGGAACAAATTCACTGGGTGTCTGGCATATAGGTAGTGGAGCATCAAATCATATGAAAGGGGTTAGAGAATACTTCTCTAGCTACAAGGAGAAAATGGACTTCCAAATTACTATGGGAAACAGAACAAAATGTGCTCTAGGAGGGAGAGGTACCATAGATTTTCAGAGGGAGTCAGGAGCCAGCACTAGTGCTACAAATGTATTGCATGTGCCAGGATTGGGTATGCACCTGATTTTAGTATCCTAGTTGCAGGATAAGGGGTATGATGTCCACTTTATAGGGAAGAAAGTGTATGTCAAACACTCAAGTTGGAAGAAGGTAAAACAAATTGGAGCTCGAAGCAACAGATTGTATAGGTTGGAGCTCGACTCTCCAATGACACTAATAGGTAGTAACAATAGTAGTAGGAAGGAGATGAATGAGTTATGGCATAGGAGAATGAGACATCTACACCATGGAGCACTCGAGATGCTCAGAGAAACTGTAACAAGGGTTTCAGAACTTAGTACAGAACACGATGATGTATGTAGAGGATGCGTACTTGGGAAGTATGCTAAGGCAACATTGCCAAGAAACGACAAGAGAGCAGATGGCGTGTTAGGACTTATACATTCAAATATTTGTGGTCCAATGTCCACTAGAGTTCTTAGTGGTCCTGAATACTTCATCACCTTTGTTGATGATCATTCCAGAAAAACCTGGATCTACTTCTTGAAGACCAAAGATGAGGTCTTTGATCGGTTAAAAGAGTTTAAAACTCTTGTGGAGAATGCGATAGGGAAGAAGATCAAGATACTTCAGTCAAATAATGGTGGAGAATACATTGATAAAAACTTCACATACTTTTGCGCGAAGGAAGACATGAAAAGAGAATGGAAAACTCCATATAATCCTCAGTAGAATGGGGTAGCAGAGCAAAAAAACAGAACTATAATTGGGCTGCAAAGGCCATGTTATATGCCCAGAATCTGCCCAGATTTTTATGGGAAGAGGCATGTAACACAATGGTATATATTCAGAACAAAACTCCTCATAGAGCATTGGGGAATAAAACGCCAGAAGGAGTCTTCACGGGGAGGAAGCCGAAAGTTAGTTACTTGAGGATTTTTGGTAGTGTGGCTTATTGCCACGTGCCAGATGAAAAACGTACCAAATTAGAGTAGACTACAAAGAAGGGGTTTCTCGTCGGGTATAGCGAGACCTCAAAGGCATACATGATCTACATTCCGAGCAATAGGAAGATTGTAGTGAGACAAGACGTAAAGTTCATGGACGACTGAGCTTCAAGGGATCTCGAGATATGCCTGTAAGTGATCAAAATCAGTTAGTAAAAGCTCCTTTAGTCTAGCAACAGGGGCATCCAGTGGGACTAGAAGGAGGATAGTCACACGGATCGATTACAGTGACTAATACCAGTATTTCCTCAGGGGTAGGAGATCCGGGGAGTTCTCAGCAGAGGGAGCAGCAGGGACAGGAGGATGAGGAGATGGTTGAACCTCCCACCACCAGTGGAAGAGCAAGTAGAGAAGTTCGTTAGACATTGAGAGATGCAGAGGAGTTTATTGGAACTCCTAGGACGGACAAAATACAATGCAGACAACCTGACAGGTATCAAGCTTTGGTAGCTCAGGTTGCAGAACCTTCTAGCTTTCAGGAAGCCGCACAGCATTTGGTGTGGGTAGATGCCATGGTAGAAGAGTATAGCTCTATCATGACAAACGATGTTTGGGAGGTAGTCCCAAGGCCGGTAGACAGATCAGTTGTAGGTTCTAGATGGATCTACAAGATCAAGTACGCTGCAGATGGCAGCGTGGAGAAGTACAATGCTAGGTTCGTGGTAAAGGGGTATGCAAAGAAAGAAAAAATAGATTAAAAGGAGACGTTCACCCCAGTTTCCAGGTACACTTATATCAGGTTAGTTATGTGAAAATTTCTGAATTTACTTAAACATAAATTAATCTGAAATCTTCAACATTAACATCGAAGTAAATACATTAACAGCCTACACATACAGATTTAAACTGAATAACATGCTCAATGACAAAGTGACACACACAGATTTTCTGGGCAACTGTCCTCAGAAAAACACAATGCGGAAAAACCAGTGCTGCTAGGTTCTGGAGGGTTTTTATTATTAAGCAGATTCTAAGTACAACAGATCTAGGCACCAAATTGGTTAACCCGACAGAGAAATAAAAATGACAGCGATACCTCTATTCCAGAGACATAAACACTGAGTGATTCACACCCTCAAACGAGATTTACAGAACTCGGCCTTTTTTGGCCTCTAGAAACCCCAGCGCTGCTTTTTTGGCTTCCTCTGCGCTGCTCTGGTCTACTGCTTCTCTGCCTTCGTTGTACCCTTGGCCTAGGACTAAACCATTCCCCTTGCGAATACTGCCCCTTGCTGCAGCTGAAACACTTTCGAAATTCTTAGCAAGCCACACCCTAGAATCTTAGCTTAGCTTCAGTGCTCTGGCAGTGTGTGTGTTCTCTAACTGACCCCAAGCCCTCTTCTTATACTTTTCTCATTGAAACTTCAACGACTGTGATCTAATATTGAATCGATGGCTAAGATTAGAATATGCTTGATCCATGTCACGTAAGTTATTCTCATCACATGTTTAATTTAATTAACTTTAATCTTTTAATTTTCCTAAGTTAGACTTAGGGTCCTTAATTAAAAATATTAATTAATTAAATATCTCTTAAACGGGATGGAATTTCCCAAAACGCTTTCTAGGTCTTGGAGATCTTATGTACTATAGTCACTCCACAAAGTTTGGGAGCTAGAGCACATCTGATGCTACCTCAACACCCCAAAATCTCAACATTCTCTCTTAGCATGGAATGTTCTCTAGCAAAACACTTCACCCTGAAGGTTGCTCCGATCTCTGGTGTCGGTCTCTGTGCTGATGCTTGGCCTGCTACCCTTCATCACTGTGCTGTTGCTGCTCTCCCGTACTGCTGCCCATGACGCTACCACCGTCACTGCCACATCCGTACTGCAGCTCCCTTTCAAATTGCTGCATCATGCTTCCCATAACACTAGCATTGCTAACTGTTGCATTGCAACTCAGTTGCTGAGAGTAAGCAACTAAAGGACTCTTGCCCAATCTTTGACAGACAAGTCAGTTGGGTTGCATCTCATCACCGAAGCTCCATAGGCTGCTGCTCTGTGCTGTCCTCCGAAGGCTATTGCGTTGCTGCAGCTCTGCGCTGCGTAAGCATACTTGCTTTGCGTTACGCTGTCCTCCTGAAGCCTCTGCGCTATTGCCCTCTACGCTGCGGCTGCGCTGCGCTGTCCTCCTGAAGCCTCTGCGCTGCTACCCTCTATGCTGTGTTGTCCTCCTGAAGCCTCTGCGCTGCTACAACATTGCACCGCGTACTCTACACTGTTGCTGTATGTACACTGCGTTGCTCCCTCATCAGCCTGTCAGCTCTGCCTCTGCTCCATCCATGATATTCTGCACCCATTTCTCCACTTGTCTCGCTACCGTCTTAAGGCTCTCGCAGCTCATATGTGATCCAAGAGTTGGGCTACTCAAGGATCCTGCCACCACTCTGTAGCTGCTCTACAGGTCAAGATCGCCACACTTTCGTGGTTCATGAGCGCTCATGGCTACGTCATCGTCGGAGCCATTGTCTGCTTCAATAGCCTTGGAACTAGAAGCTTCCTTGTCCTTTTTCTTCTGAGGACAATTGCTGGCAAAATGTCCAAGTTCGCCACACTGGAAACATTTGATCTTTGACATATCACGCTTATTTTTCCCTTGCTGCTTCTTTGATGCGAAGGCTGCATCTTCCTCTTCCTTCACCTTGCTCGAACCGGTGATGTATTGTCTTTTGGAGATTCGACGGATCTCTTGTCAGAGGATAGCCCACATATTGTCCCAGTTGGGAAGGTCCGCTTTGCCCAAGAGACTTTGGAAAAAAGTTTCTCAGTCCTTTGTGACAGCATTGAGAGCTTTCCTCACCATGACATCATCGTCCACCTTCACCCCCATGGCAGTGAGCTGATCCCAGATCAACTGCAGTCTGGATAGGAAAGGATTGATTTCCTCTCCCTTGGACGTCATGACTAACCTCAACTGGTTCTCCAGAAGCATCTTTCTCTGGACGAACCTCCCTTGATACAATGTGGTTAGGGCTTCCCACATCTCATGAGCCATCGCTTTCTCGGCTATGTGTTACCACATGATCTTTGACCTCGTCCATAATGAAGCGCTCGGAATGTGTTGTTGCTTCATTGTGCTTCTCTAGGAGTTTCGCATTAGTCGGTGTAGCCAAAACTTTCTCTGCATGCTCCCGTATACCGTAGGCCTCCAGGACTACCACGATTCTGGCCTTCCAAATCACCAAGTTGGACAAGTCGTCCAACCTATCGTGATCACACAGTCCGTGTGGCACCATATGCTTAGATGTTTGTCGGAACGAATCCTCCTCTCTATACTAGAGACTGAGATCTAGGTGAGATCTAGGGTCCTTGGCGAGAAAGGCACCCTCTGCTCCCTCTGACAACTGACTCCCTCCCTTGGAAGTCTGCCAAACACACCGAATCAGCTCTCTTCGATCATTTGATTGATCTTCAGATTCCTTTGGCAGGAAATATACTGAGAAGCTGTTCTCCTCTCGCTCTTTGTCAACTTAGCTTAGGCTAAATTTTGCACCAACAGAATCTTCACCCCATCAAAAATTGCTGAAGGTCTACAACTCAGCTTCCAGTTCACGTCACTTGCACAACAATCAAATTCTCTACTGTATCACCCTGGCTAGCCTCTGCGTGAGTAGACTGGCTCAACGCAGGCTGCTCTTGCGTCACTCTAGAAGACTCTGCGTTGTCTCTGCATCAGCCCCTGCGTGGCTCTACTGCCTCTGCGTCCCTCTGCTGCTGCACTGCCCTCTTCGATTTATCTGTTGTTGCTGCTGATGCTTTCTCTGCTGCTTTCTGCAACACAGATTCTTCAGCCTTCTTGCTGGAGATCCGGCTAGATCTGCAATTGCTCTGATACCATGTGAAAATTTCTGAATTTACTTAAACAGAAACCCTACTGTTAAATTCTTGATTTACTTCTCCTACTTACATAAGTTATTAATCTGAAATATTCAGCATTAACATCGAAGTAAATACATTAACGGCCTAGATATACTGATCTAAACTGAATAATATGCTCAATGACAAAGTGACACATAAGGATTTTCTGGACAACTGTCCCCGGCAAAACCCAATGCGGGAAAATCGGTGTTGCTAGCTTCTGGAGGGTTTTTATTATTAAGCAGATTCTAAGTACAATAGATCTAGGCACCAAACTGGTTAACCTGACAGAGAAATAAAAATGGTAACAATACCTCTATTCCGGAGACAGAAAAACTGACTGATTCACACCCTCAAACGGGATTTACAGAACTCAGCCTTTTCCGGCCTCTAGAAACTCTCTGAAGCCCTCTGTGTCAACCCTGCTGGCCTGCGTCAGCCTTTCTGCTGCTCAGGAAGGGCTTGTCAGCCAGACTGGGTTGCGTTGCCCCTGCGCTGCCTTGGCTGGGCCTGCATCAGCCCTCCTGACCTCCTGCTGCCTCTGCGCTGCCCCTGCTGGGCTCTAGGCTGCCTTACATAGCTGCTACTTCCTCTGCACTGCTCCGGTTTGCTGCTTCTCTGCCCTTGTTAATTCTTGGCCTGGGACTAAACCATCCCCTTTGGAAATACTGCCCCTCGCTGTAGCTGAATCTCTTCTGAAATTCTTAGCAAACGATGCCCTAGAATTTTAGCTTAGCTTCAGTGCTTTGCCAGTATGTGTGTTCTCCAACTGACGCCAAGCCCTCTTCTTATACTTTTCTCGTTGAAACTTCAACGACCGTGATCTAATCTTGAATCGATGGCTAAGATTAGAAGATGCTTGATCCACGTCACTTAAGTCATTCTCATCACATGTTTAATTTAATTAACTTTAATCTTTTAATTTTCCTAAGTTAGACTTAGGGTCCTTAATTAAAAAGATTAATTAATTAAATATCTCTTAAACATGATGGAATTTCCCAAAACACTTTCTGGGTCTTGGAGATCTTATGTACTGTATTCCCTCCACAAAGTTTGGGAGTTAGAGCACATCCGATGCTACCCCAACACCCCAATCTCAACAAGTTATTTCCTTAGCAGCTCAGATGGGATGGCAAATTCACCAGATGGACGTCAAGACAACATTCTTGAATGGGGTGATAGAGGAAGAGATGTACATAGAACAGCCAGAGGGCTTCGAAACTCATGAGAGGCGCACTCATTTGTGCAAACTGAAGAAAGATCTATATGGGCTCAAGCAGGCTCCCAGGGTTTGGTATGGTCGGATTGATAGTTACTTGCAAGTTGCAGCAAATAGGATTTTTCAAGAGTGATGCAGGTCCCAGCCTATACTATTTGATGGTAGAAGGTAAGCCACTCATTCTAGTTCTCTATGTGGATGATTTCTTTTTGACAGGATCATCAGGGCTCATAGAAGACTGCAAGAGGAACTTGGAAGCAGAGTTCGACATGAAGGATTTGGGGTTGATGCTCTATTTTCTAGGATTTGAAGTATGGTATAAGAATGGGGAGATCTTCCTTGGAAAAGGAAGATACACTAAAGATATTCTGAAGAGGTTCATAATGCAGGATTGCAGACCCATGACTATGTCCATCATCACAAATTGGAAGAAGATAGATGCATCAAATGACAAGGATGTCGACGCCACCTTGTATAGGCAACTCATTGGGTCTCTCATGTATCTCGGAAAAACTAGGCTAGATATTTGCTTTGCAGTCATCACCCTAAGTCAGCTCATGGTAGAGCCGAAGAGGGTACATTGGGCAGCATTGGTGCACATTTTGAGGTATGTGCACGACCTAATCGAGTATGGGTTGAGATATACTCGAGCTGATGTCAGATTATGTGGGTTCATAGATGCAGATTGGGCAGGCAGTTTAGTGGACAGGAAAAGTACCTCTGGGTACTTCAGTGTTGGATCAGGGATGGTTTCTTGGTGTAGCAGGAAGTAGAAGTCAGTAGCACTAAGCTCTGCAGAAGCAGAGTATATGGCAGCCATCACAGCTACATGCGAAGATATTTGGCTTAGGAAGCTTCTAGTAATCTTGTTCAGGCAGAGGATGGAAGCGACCAACGTCTACTGTGATAATCAGAGTTACATAAAGCTCTTTGAGAATCCAGTGTTTCATGACAGTCGAAGCAAATAGATATTAGATGCCATTTCATCAGAGACTGTGTATAGCGTGGGGCAGTCTAGATATAGTATGTTACTATGTTCCCACAGGAGAGCAGGTGGCAAACTGTAATGACCCATTTCGACCTAAAAGGGACATAATGATATTAGCATGCGTACGATGCATGCTTATGATAGCTACATACGCATGCATCGCATGCACTGCACACACACACACACACACATATATATTAACAGTTGTGAAATGTCCAATTATTAAAATACGAAGTAAGATACAAAATGAAAGGGAACTATAACATTATATTAACAAATATAGAAACTATAACATATTATTGTTAATAATTAAAGCATGATATAAAATTATGCATTTTGTAAATTAAGAATATAAGATTTATATCAAAAGGGGACCAATGAATATAATTAAAAGACATGAATGATATAACATATAAATATAAGATTAAATAATAAAATATAAAGTAAATTAAAATAATTTAAATTAAAGAATAACCTTGAATTAAAAACAATGAATAAAATTAAAGTGAAACATTATAAACAAAAATCTAAAGGTACATTACGGAGATGACAGAGCTGCTCTTCTACATGCTGAAGGAGAACAAAGCCAACAGACCTAGAGAAAAATGAAGGCGGTGGGATGGAAGGTATAAGGAGAAAGGAATGAACAGAGAGCGGGGGAGGAAAAATAAGGGAGAACTAGAGGAAAGTATCAAAACAAAGAAAGCTAGACACAAAGAAGCGTGGATTGTTCTTGGAATTCTGGGCACGGGGGCCAGAAGGTTTATCTTCTGGATCTGGGGACCGTACAGGTAGACTCCAGATAGGCTGGGAGGTAAGATTGGTTTGGTTAACTATGGTAACGAGAATATCAACAACACAAACAGTCAATTTCGAGGTATTCTCCTCAAATCTAAGATGTTCTTTAAAATTCCAGTGATTTACTGAATATTATTACAAAATTGGATTTTATTTTGTTAATTGACGTGTTGCACAATTTCTCTGGTTAAAATTATTTCCGAATTAGGGCCTTACATGCACAATTTCTCTAGTTAAAATTATTTCCAAATTAGGGCCTTACATGTACAATTTCTCTGGTTAAAATTATTTCCGAATTAGGGCCTTATATGTACAATTTCTTTGGTTAAAATTATTTCCGAATTAGGGCCTTACACAAACATACTCACGAAGGCTCTAGGGAGAGCTAAGTTCGTCTAGTTCCGAGAACAAATGGGTATCGTGGAGAACCCATTTTAGTAGCAAGGACATGTTACTGTGGATTCTCAGTTGCAGCAACAACATATGAGAGGGAGTTGCAGTGCAGATGCAGTGTTGACAACAATTTAGTAGGGTCAACAACAACACAGATGCAACTCATATCAGAGTTGCGCAGTAGTTGGTGGGCAACACTAGCCAAACATCAACAACATGATAAAAGATGATGCAGAGATAGGTTTTGTGGTAGCAGGTGCAACACTAGAACACATTCCTTGCTAAGAGGGAGTGTTAGTCTTCTGTATCATCGAATGTATTTTAGCCACGAAATTTTGTGGAGAGGCTAGAATACATGAGTTCTCCAAAACCTATAAATCGTTTCTGGAAATTCGACCTATAAGTGTCTCAATTAGATTATTAACCAATTTTTAAATATTTCCTAATTCTAAACTTAGGGAATATGGTTAACTAATCAGTATTAATTGAGATAAGGTGAGAATCATCTAGAAACTCACTCGGATCAATAGGGAATTATTTTGGGCCATTGATTTTGTTTTAATCTTGGTTGTTGGTGCTCCAATAGAATATTATGAGAAGAAGTCGATGGGTACATGGAGAACACACTAGTGTAGTTACTTAGTTGGCCATGCGGTTCAATTTTCTCAGTGGATGTGATTCAATAGAGAAGATAGAGCCAGAGGGTGAGTAGCAGGTGAGAGAGGAGAGTAGGAGAATTCTAGGAGGAAGATTTCTAGCTTCTGGAAAAGGCAGAATGAGGAAGGGTGAATTCCACAATAGCTCTGCGCAGTCATTGCTCATAGAGTGATGCAAAGGCTCCAACATGAGGATAGAGGGTCCATCTCAGGGGGCAAAAATTTTCAGGGGAGTGAGAAAAATTTCACAAAAATTCTCTCATTATTTTCCTCGAATTAGATTGCTAGTAGAGCATCTAAAATTTTTGTACTCAACTTTGTGGCTGAAGAATAATAAGAAAACCCTCATTACTGCAACGATTTTTCCAATTTGGGTTTTTCTGGGGATAATTGTCCAAAATTAACTGTGTTAATATTCTTGTGTGTGATAGAATTTCTCAGTTTCTAGTATTTTATTTTCCACAGTAATTTTATTGTGAAAATTGCAGTTGTGATTTTATTCATTGTTGGCCGTAGCAAATAAACTGCATAATTAAATTTACAGTTAGAAGAATAATTTCCAGTTGCTGCAATCTATGTTGCACGAAACTTCTAGGAACCCGATGTTTCGAGCCGTACCCGTATCTGAAACTTGGCAGAAACTTGCTCGAAACTTGACCATCATGTAATTATTTAGGAGAGTTAATATAGACTTGGTTTTCCTTCTGAATTGTCATCTATGGGTCATATTCCCTTTTTCCTTGCAAGATAATGTGTTATTCAATTATTCATAAATTTATTTTTTGATATATATACATACATGACGTTTCGGTCAACGTTTCGGTTGACGCTTCCATTTTCGGGAGGTGAAGTTTCTAAACGTACCAGTTTTGGAAATTCTGAAACGTTTCGACGCTTCGTGCAACTTAGGCTACAATAAATGAAATTTTCACACTTCATGTTATTATCTTGGTCTAACATTTAAATTTTCTATCATTTGTTTCTTGATCTCATTTTGGGCAAAGCTATTGTTTACTTGAAGGCACTAGTCAACATTTTGAATCCATATTTCAAGTTGGCTTATGTGCTTGTTTAATATTTGAAGGCAAGTTACTTTTGATAGACATTAACAAGGATCATCTCATTTACATTTTTTGCAATTAGATTACTAATTGTTTTCATATTGGCAAGATATCTTTGCATGCTTTGATTTATCAATTCTTTACATATCTTAAAGGTATCCTTATATCTTGTATTGACTATATCTTGTGCTAACAGTTTCTTGTTTCATTTTCAAAATTACTCTTTGTTGATTTTTGTAGCATCAGAAAGTGCTCTAAGTCTCAAATTTGGTGTAGAGGCTTAGACACTAGTATTCCAAAGAACCCAGAAAGCGTTTGTGGAAATTCCACTCGGATTTTGTTTTATTTGAAAAAATAATTATTTTAATGGGGACCCTAAGTCTAAACTTAGGGAAATTAAATAATTAAATGGTATCAAATAAAACAGAATATGAATCTTCTAGAGGACATGGATAAAATCATGTTATAATCTTAGTTGTTGATTAGACATCTAATCTGGGCCATTGATATGTCAATGAGAAGACTATAAAGGAAGGCTTGAGGGTCATTTGGAAAACACATCGAGACATTGAATTGATCTAAGATCGAAATTTCTGGGGCGTGGTTTGCTGAGAAATTCGAGCTAGAGATCTAAGCAGTGAGGGGCAGATATAGCATCTGGAGAGGAAGAGATTTTCTCAGCCGGTGGAGCATCAGTCAGAGAGAGGCAGAAGAGATCTAACCAAAGCCAACACTGAAGGAATAGGGATGACGCAGTGACTGTGTAGGCTCACGAAGAAGCAGCGTAGAGGCAGAGGAAGGGTTTTTGGAATTTTGTTGGTGGATTAGTTTCAGAGGTTGGGATCTGGAAAGTGGGCACCGGGAGGCTGTTTGGTTGAGGGCTAACACTGAGCCTGGAAGGGGGTGACGCAGTGGCTGGAAGTTCCAGCGCTGGATCTGCACAGAGCTTCTCCGGGGCAGTGTTTTCTTCATCTAGATCAGTCGAAAATTCAGTGATTGAGTGAGATAAATGCTCACAAATTATTCTGCTAGTATTTCTCTCTGTAATTGAATCACCCTAGGAGTATTCAGAGATGTATTTAGACATTGCTACTGCATAATAATAAAACCCTTAGATCTACTGCACCAGTTTTCCCGCATTGGGTTTTTCCGGGGACTTAGTCCAAAATAAAGGTGTCATATGTGTGAATGGTTTTCTTGTTCAGTTTCCTTGTTTCAAAATCATAATTATTGTAGTGTAGGTTGCTTCAGTGATTGCTTCAGTTTTTCATGAATCTATTCATAAAATTACATATTAGATGAAGTAATTTGGATGGTTGCAGTAGGATTCCTTAGATTGATTGAGATCTAGGAATTTTCACACTCTTGCTTTCCATTTGGAAGCATTCCATTTATCTTAAACAAATATCTCTTCATTTTAGAGCAATACTTTAAAAGACACTAGTTGTTCGTATGCTTATGCTTATCTTAAATATTGATGGTTGTTGATGGTTATTGCTCATATTACATTTGCTTATAAAATCTTAAAAAAGTAACCCATGTCACTTTAGCATTCTCCTAGAAACCTCACTTTCTTAACTTAGTTTTCTTTGAGGGACCACTCTCCATAGCTAAACTAGGAGATAGTGTAATGTCCCCAATTTTGATTTTTCATCGGAGGGAATTAAGGGAGTTTACTGGGGAGGTGCTAAGCATAGCACAATTTTGTAAATTGAGCATTGGAGACATTTTTGGCGTGTGGGACTTAGGAGAAAGAGAAAATTATTTTGCTAGTGGAATGTGTGGGCCACACCTACAAGAAATATGCACCCCTTGGAGAGTAAATCAAATTGCTAAGGGAAGAAGGTCGAAATATTGGATGGTGGGACCCACATGAGGAGGCAAGGAAAAATTATAAATAGAAGGAGCATAGAAGCTATTGGGTTCTTTTGTTCACTAATCTATTTCCTTTGTTGCTCAAGCTGTTTACCTGGGTCACAAGTGCTGCTTAGCACAAAATTCTCCAAGGGGAGAACTCACCCTTCTTTCGGTGGACTTAGAGTGCCACCCTAGGGAGGAAAGCTATTGCTATTTTGGTGAGAGGGTTTGTGGAGTATTGTAGCACATTTCAACAGATTCTTTCAACCAATTCATACTCCAAGGAGGACGCAGTGGAGAAATCGTACCACTTTGTTCAACTAGCTTCCGAGAGTGTTTTTCCAGGAGAAAATTAGTGGAGTTGCTTGAGGGGGAGTCAAATTTTGTGAAATTTTTTGGAGTTGGAGGTGGCTGCTATTGAGGGGAACAAATTTATCTTCCCAGGGCCTGAGCAGGAAGTCACTGGACAACGTTTTGTGGCGCTGGGTTCAACTATCTTGTGTCGAGATTTGATGTGCAACCTCTTCCCTACATCTGGGAAAATTTCCTATATCATTGCTATTGCAGATTGAGGAGGAACAAGGAGGATTTCGGTAGATTTCATCACTGGGGGATGCAGTGTTTGCTCAAGAGGGCGTAGTGCCAAAATAAGGCAATTTTGGAAGGTCAGAATTAGCCAAAACCCTTTCTGGGTTTTTGTGGGTTTGTTGAGAGGAGTTCGAGGTTAATTTACTGACTTTTCCAGGCAGTATTCAGTCCAGAAATCCCCTTTTTATTCAGCAGTATGTTTTATTATTCAACTAGTAATTGCACCATTTGTGGGTTTTCCGGGTGGTTGGTTTGGGGCAGATTTATTTCTGGGTTTGGTCAAGTGTTTTTGGGAGAAGCTACCGCCGCATTTTTAGGCGATTCTGGGCACCATAGAGGGTCATTCTCAGCATTTCTAGTACAACAACAGTGGCCAATTTTTGGGCATGCGCAGAAGAATATTGGGCTGAAGTTTCCTAGCTCTTGGGGTCATCTCTTCCACGTGGGTTGCTCCAGCTTTCTTATGCATGCCCAGGTGCACTTGTTCCTTGCTATATGTACTCCTTACAGTTCACAATTTAATAAAATTACTCTACTTATTTGCCCAGTTTCTTGGTGTTTTTAATGATGCATGCATATTTGTGATTTTATTTGCTATAGCCTAGTTCATGTGTCTGTTATTAGCTGTAAATTTCAATTTGGAACATTACATATAGCTTAAACGGAGAGAGTTCAGAATAGGTGACAACTCCTTCTCTAGGTTCCTTGCCACTTGTTGTCGCACAGAATGTCTACGCACCGCGACAATGACTCAAATCGAGGGTTCTCACTCTCATTCCCAATATCTCTATTTAAGTTGTCTCCTTATAGCAGACTAAGGGGGGTAGACCCTATGGAAACAGAATGAAGGAGAACTAGTTGGGAACCAATCAGCTTAGGAGACACAATTAAACGACCAAATACTTGTAAAGGATCGAGCAAGATTAAAGGATTCAATTAGATTCAGATGATTGTTACCAGTGCCTTATGGAGTCAACTATCTTGCTAAGAATTTAGGACCAAGTACTTGATGAGAAACTGCTGCTATGCAATGTTAACTTAGAATGCAAAATGCAAGGAAAACGATTTGAAGAAGGAGTGAGATGAAGCAAGCTTCGAAGATGAGAGGCGATGTTAAAAGCTTAAAGCACTTAGATTCCAAATAATCTGATCTAACCACTAAGTACTTAAGCGAGAGTGCCAATTACGAAGATGCCAAAAGATTACTCAATTAAAAAATATAACATTCGTCGCAGATCCAAAAAAATAAGATATCGATCAGACTTACTTGAAAGAGTTTTCCAAACATTAATATTCAATAAATATCCAAATTCAAGTAAATGAAATAAGAGCTAATTAAACATTAAACGATTTTAATCGATAGGAAACATTCCAAAACTCAGATGCCAATGATCATCAAACTTATCTGAAGCATGTAAAATAATTAGCATTTAAACCTCAATAATTAATCATCAAGATATACTAGAAATTTTAATTCCAAATAAACACTTTGTCAAGAAATTTATGGATTAAATGATATTCTTAGATAATGCAAATCCATACTTTAAATTTTTTCTGTAGTCAAACTTAGGATATTAAAATTAAATTGCGTCAATTATAGAAATCATTCCACAATTAAATATCTTCGCAAACTAAATAGATCACAACCCCAATGTCTCAAAAATTGAAATTCCAAAATTTATATACAAAAAAGAAATAAAAATTTAAACTAAAGATAAAAGTTAGAATTAATTTTTTTTTAACTTAAAAAAAAAAAAATTACAAAGTTAAAAGTTAATGAAATTTAAAAAAAAAGTGAAATGTTAATTTTTTTTAAGAATTTTAAAATATCAAACATGAAACTAAAAAAAAATAAAGAATAAAAGAAAATGTATTAAAGTCAAAGTGAAATGTTTTTAAATTTTGAAATGTCAAACCTAAAAGATCAAAATCGAAATATAAAACAAAAAAAAACATTAAATATTTATGTTAATGCGTTATGTGTTAGGTTTGTTGTGTTATGAATGCAGATGAGCGGGAAGAGCCGTAAGACAGCGTAGAGGGGATGGCAGCCGCGGGGAGGATGGAGTGCGAAGGCTGTGGAAATCGGAGGATAGGAGAATCAAGGGTAAGGAAGTCGCAACAAAGGAGCAAGGAGCGGAAAGGCATCATACAAGCCAGTGTGAAGGAAGAAGACGTGTGGGAAGATGGTGCTAGATGGCTAGGGTCGAAGACGCAGATGGAGTTGTGGCAGGGTTTGAGGATGGCAGCAAGAGAAGAAACAGACAACGTGAAGGAGAGGACAGGAGCTGGAGTGGGGAATGCGTCGAAAGCTGCATACATCAGCGTGGAGAGTAAGGGACGGAGAAAACAACCAAAAGCAACTGCGTGAAGGAGGGGATAGAGCTGTGTGTGAAGGGATATGGCAGCGTGGAGAATGAGTGTAATATCCTGTTTCGGGGATATCTCTAAAACACAAACAACTCCAACCAAAGATGGACTGGGAGGGCGTTTACCAGATATTTCACCTCTGAGAAGAGGGTGAGATCTGGAGGCTACCTGGCCCTTTCCAGACTCTGTCTAAGAGTATGAGATAAACACACCAAGTGGTATAGAACTAGAATGCCCGAAGATATGTAAAAATAACAGTGAAGCAAACATACAATAGCATAGATAGAATGTACGACAAATCATCCAGAAATATAGAGAGAGAATGCTAAGCCATTTTATTATACTGAGAAATATAATGAAGTACAATAGGTGATTAGAGTGATAGCACCTAAACTTGCTCAAGGCAAGTGAAGAAATACTCTCAGAATATCCAGGAAATGGCTGCTCTCTGAACTGCGTCCTAGCTGCTAGAAAACTGTCGTGTAGCTGCTACTGCTGAAATGAACTGATGACTTGGGGCTAATCCCCTCGCCGGAATGAGCTGAAAATCTGGAATCCACCTCTACTCATCAACCACAGCAAAACGCAGAAATCATATCTGAAAGTTGAAACGGCTGACCCCCAAAAATCACCCCTCCTTGGGGAATTATGCTCCCCTCCAAGGCTCTGGGCAGAGGCTGAATAGAAGCCACTGAAATGCAGCCCCAAACTCCACCAAAATCCTCCAATAGGCAAAGGCTGATCCTCTGCTCAATCTCCAAGCTCGAAACCCCTGCAAGAAAGTCAATCCGGAGCTCCCCTAGAATGGACTGCGTCCTCCCTCTCAAGACTGCGCAGTCTCTAAATGCCCAACTCCACCAGAAAACCCAAACATCAATCCTCCCACAAAATGCTGAAGAAAATACCTTGCCTGAGCAGGCACTTGAAGTCCCCCGGGGCTAAGGACGATATCTCCGATCGAAGACACTCAACGCACTAAACAGTGCTGCAGACAAGCTAAACAGCCAGCGTGCTCAAGAAGTCGAAACGGCCAGCTCAATATCATCAACAACGAATGATCAAAATGAGGAGGCTCTCCCCTCTATATAGCGTGAGCCCCTCTCAACCCTAAGGCTCACCTCCTCCAACGTTGCCACGTGCTCCCTCTTGGCCTGCGTAGTCCCTCCATGTGTCTACGTGGGCGCCCTCTCTGCGTGGTCTTTTGGCCCCCTTGGCTCACTTAAGTTACAACGTTGTGCTACTAGGGAGTGAAATTTTATTTCTAAAGTGAGTTATGTCTTCTTTACTCACCTTTTTATTTATGAATAAACTATAGACGGCAAAATTGAGCAAAATTGAATATTCCAATTAGCCATAGCTAATTAAGAACATTACAATGAGGGAGCTGGCAACGAGGATAAAAAAAACACAGAGGGAAAAAATGAGCAGTGAATGAGGGCATCCAACAACAGGAAAACACTGGCACAACTGGTGCATAAAAAAAAATTCAAAATTTTCCTTCTATCTAGTAGTTAAATTTACACAAAAACTCAAATTTAAAATTTGACTTGAATATTTCTACAAAATCCTGATCTTGAGATCAGATATTACCCTCTAGGGCCTAGATTTGTCTCAGATCTAAAATATTTCTCTGAAAATCCTCAACGATCACCTGCACAAACCAGAAACAAGAAAACCCAAATACCCATCAACTTTACAAAAATAAAAAATGAAACCCTGATCCCAAGTTAGAAATCAGAAAAACTAAAAGAAAAAAATTCTAAATCACTAAAAAATATATATCTATATAATATATTTATAGATCTGCTAGATCTAAGGAGTGTAAGTCTGACTTCGCTCCGAGATCTGGAGATCTAAGGCTCTTACTAGCCAGATCTAACTTTAAATTCAGTAAAAGATTAAGATCAATTTTTATTTTAAGCACAAGCCCTAGAAAAACCCTGCAAAAAAATAGAATTTAAGATAAGTCAGGGGAATTAGATTCAGAGGGCTCTTCAGATCTTATTTCCTTGGGAGTCAGCTGGTCCAGCTGAGGACTTCCCCAAACACCCAATTCTAAATCCGAAAGATTTCTGCACACTTAAAGTTAAACTATTAAATCAATAGAGAAATAAGATAAAAAATAAAACTTTCAAGAGTTATAGATAGCTGCTAACTCAATCAAATTAATATTCTTATCCTAAATCCAGTAACCTAAGCAAGATACCTGTGCAATAGATTACTCTACAAGAGCCATTAATCAACAATTCATTGAAAAAATCACCAGCAAAATATAAAAAACAAGTTTACCATAAAATGTTGAAGAGGAACAGGACCATCAAAATAAAACCCCAAAGACTTCGTTTGTATTATTCCAGAAAGTATTAGAGGAGAGCTTCAAGAGCTAGTACACAATCAAGAGATCGGATGAAAAATTACACTGACACTAACCTCTAATTTATAGGTAAAATCTCCAACTGCTAGTTCGCTTGATCCCCATCAAAGTAATCTCGACCGTCGAAAAGGATTTGATTATATTTTAATCTTGTCCATCGAAATTATAATTTTTTGAGAAATTTCGAATTTTTCAATTAATTCCCTTTTAATTAACTCAAAAATAATAATTTTTGAGTTAACTACCTCAAAAATTTTTTTTTTTGAGTTAATTACCTCAAGAAATTGACTTTGACTTAACTACCAAGGACCAAAGGTCCAAAATTTCTCAAAATTTTCAATATTCCCTTGGCCCGGGACCTTTAAAAATTTATTTTTTAGGGACGCACAAATTTTGCCTTTGAAAAATTTAATTTTACCTAGGACATAGGGTTAATTAAACTTATGGCTTACGATTTTTAATTTAATTTGGCCAGAAAATTTAATTAATTGACTCATGAGAGGATTAATTATTTTCCAACCCTCTTTACATAAGATTAATACATTAAACCATGAGGGGAATGCCCATTCGCAACAGACCCTCAATAATCTATCCAATTCTGCGACTCAAAATATGATCTACTAGACCTAGCAATATGTAATAAAATGATCTAGTCAATTAGCTAGGATCATTCCTAGATTACTTTACAAAGACTCGATAAAAAACACTAGGACTCATTTAGTATCTTGACGACAAAATCCACCCTAGCTTTGGTGTGAGGCTGGAGGGGAAAAACTCTGCCGATCATTTGTGTTGAGAAACACAAATGACTCAGTGAGACGAAAAACCTCCTAGATTAGAAATCGTCACCAAAATACTAAGCTTACCTAGGTTGTTACATACATGACGGTTTTACTAAGATCATTTACATTATAGATATGCAGAATGGGTTTACATAATTTATAAAACTGTCGACTGATGATGAAATCTGAATGGCATGAACACTCGAACATGATAGATCCCTTTGCGAAAAAAAGAGGTGTACTGCTATGGGGTTGTTGACAAAGAGTGGTTAACACCACCAACCACACCTTGTGGGGTTAAATACTTTTTTCACTAACTCTAGGGAGGTGTAGGCGGCAAGGTATCTATCTTATTTTTTATTTTCGAGTGGGATTTCCACTTATAGTAGTAGTAGTGACTAAGTCTTATGTAATACATTTTCGTTTTGATGAATTAATGAGGAATCTGCAGTTCATGGTTCTAATTTCCTGTGTGTTTGTCATTTGGTCATCATTGATGTAGTACTACTTGTATGATTGAATTTATATCATCATCATGTAAATGTTTTAGTTTCTAAATTCTAAAAAAATTGAATCTTTATGTATATATTTCATTTTTGTATGTGTACAATGTAATTCACTGATTTTTTTTTAATGATATATATATATATTTTCACTGCATAAAACATGTACTTTGTGTCCCATGTCATCATGTCAGATGACTTAGGTGGTGACTATCTTTTTGATAGGTGAACTGCTCTTTCTATTCTTCTACTCTTTTGTATTGCTTTTGGTTGTTGGATTTCTGTTAATGATACAATAAAGTGAGAAATAGAATGGGTTCAGAATTTTAACCATGCCAAAACATTGAAGCTTTTTCTTATTTTTTCCTGTTGTTCAGACACAGCCTCAAACAGTAAAATCAGCTGCATTTTTGGCAGATTTGACTTCCATTGGTGATTGGCTAGGCAACATTTTGTACACATCTGGCCAGCAGGCAAATGAAGCTGTTCAAATAGAGTTATCTTCTCTCAGTCCAACCAGGTCTACAGTTTGTGTGTTTTGTTCCAATCTTTTTCTCCCCCCATTACTAAGTGGCCATTCAATTTCTAAGATGTTCCTATCCCTTTGGTTATTCTCAATATTTAATATTGCTTCTTTTGGTTTGCAGTCTGGTAGTTATCTTTGGTGCAGGCCTCGTGACAAGTCTATCTCCATGCACACTTAGTGTATTACCACTGACGCTTGGTTACATTGGTATGTAATGGTTATAAAAGCAAGAATGTATTGCAGAAGTTTGTGAACTTGTTTTGATGACCAATTTTACAGTATTTATTTGTATGCACTGTCTTCTTGTTTGTTTTGACAATCTTCCTGATATGAAGCAATTGTTCGAGATTTTGCAGGGGCCTTTGGGTCTGGGAAAGGCCGTTTGCAGGTGAATTATTGGACTTTTAGAGTTTCCCGTCTCCATGTTCTAGCTTTTCTTGCATTTTTTGGCAGTTATTTTTTTTTCAATCTAACTGAATCTTTTTTTTTCATGGCTCAACTCTTTTTGGGTATGTTTAGAAAAAGGAACAGGCATTTTCTTGTACATTAACTATGATCTAACACAATGTTCGAAACCTATAGAAATCCATTGTTTCAGGAAGTTATAATACCTTGTTTCTATAAACAGGTTGTCGTTGATTCAGTGGCCTTTTCAGCTGGGCTTGCAACAACATTGGCTGTTCTTGGTATTGCGGCATCATTTGCTGGAAAGGCATATGGGCAAATTGGACAGGGGCTTCCAGTAGCTGCTTCTGGAATAGCAATTATTATGGGTTTGAACCTATTAGAAGTAGGATATTCTGACATCTTGATAGTTGCTTTCTTTTTCTTTTTTGTCTTTCACTTGTAAGAGTGTTTATTCCATTACTTTAATCAGTATTTGTACATGAAGGTAAATAAAGAGAATGGTACAAAAAACACACAATCACGTAAACATTGTATGATTTTACTAGTTGCAAATCAATGACTTGCTTTTATTATGTTCCAAATTGACTGCTTGAGAGAATACTAGGCAGTTACTTTGCAGTGCTGAACAACTTTTACACATTTCCTATCAGTCTCTCCTTTTATACTTTCCTTATTCAACACTCGACTAACTTTCATCCAACTACCAAGCTCAACCGTTAATCAAGGTGAAACTGTCTTGTCTTCGCATGGAAGACAATGTTTTCTTCTGACTATATTGACTATTGCCATGAGTTGTTGTTAGGAATCATAGTTTAGTGGAATTGCCTTTTTTCCACGCCTGGTGGGATTATCTTGATCGAGTCATCTCAGTAGAGTAACGAGTGGACTTACCTGAGTGAAGTGAGAACTTGGTGTACTCAGTCCAATGGATTTCCATTTAAATTTTTTTATCATGCAACATCTCTAGACTTAAATGTCAAGCACCCTCACTAACACCAAACATAGTATTTCATATCATTCTTGTTCTTCCAACCTGGAAATTTAAATTTTGGGATAACTACAAATCCCTTATAATTACCACTTTTCTGAGAATAATATATTTTACTGCAGTAGCTCTTTCAAGTGTAATGCTAAAATATTATTCAGGGTCGCTATTTTCTCAATGATTCCTCGTTTGTGGTCAACATCGCATTCTCTTCATATTACTGCCTCCGATGTTACCAAATTCTTTCAGACTTTTTACTATTGATTCCATTGTTGTTTTTTCAATACTAAGACATGGTGACTTCTGCAATTCCCCCATTCATTGTTATTTGTTCAATATTAATACCTGGCACCTTCTGCAATTCCCTGGTTATATAGAAATACTTCAACGCTACTTGGCACTCCTTGTATACTTGCTTCCAGAGGCTATTTGCCGTACCCCTGTTGGAAGAGGTACCGTAGTGTTTCAAACTTCGAGCCACCAATGTGCTGCATGTGCCTGGTTTGGGGATGAACTTACTCTCGGTGTCTCAGCTTCAAAACAAGGGCTATGACGTTTACTATATTTGGCAAAAGAGTATATGTCAAACACCCAAGTTGGATGAAGAAGGCACAAATCGGAGTCAGGAGCAATAAACTGTATAAGTTACAACTCGAATCTCCAATGGCACTAATAGGCATCAATGATGAGAAGGATTTGAATGAACTATGGCACAGGAGAATGCAGCACTTACACCATGGGGCTTTGAGAAATCTCAAGAACACTGTCACAAGAGTTCCAAGACTGAGTACCAAGTGAGATGACGTTTGCAAAGGGTGCGTACTAGAGGAGTACGCCAAGGAAGCCTACCCCAAGAGCAGAAATAGGACTAAGAGTGTGTTGGGATTAGTGACTAGGCCTCCCTGATGCTCCCCACTGGTCTCCCCTTGTCATTCGATTCTCAGATTTTGATCAATGATTTTCCACTGTTGTTTTAGATCTGGAGTCTTGATATCAGGAGTGGATATGTTGTTCTAAGGGTGGTGAGGCCCAGACACGGAAGGCACCGATGCCTTAGGCTTTGATATAGTAGCTGCTTTCTGTGGTCCTGTCTTCCTATTATATCTGTATGAAGTAGACAGTTCCCTTTCTACCCTTGAGATCAGATCTCCAAAGAATGTCTTTCTTCCCAAGTCTACACTCTTTTTTTCCTTCTTATGACCCATCTTTCCTGTAGTTAGTAGAGTGGAGGGTGTTTTTGGATTTTGCTATCGTCCTACTGGCACACATGGACCCTATGTGTGTCAATTCATCCTACAAGTGCTTCAGTTTCTACAGCAGTGAGCTCGCTTAGGTCTGTTAGAGCAATGCACAGGTTCTTACCTCTCGTCTTACCGCCCAACAACACCCTAAAGAAAACACCCAAAAATTTACACTTCTAAGTGTCCTAGCGAGACATTGGTGAGCCCGCTCAGGTATGTTAGAGCGATGCGCAGGTTCTTACCTCTCGTCTTACCTCCCGGCAATTGTGTCGCTAGAGACACACAAAAATTACACCTCTATGTGCCCTAGTGTAGCATTGGTGAGCCCGCTCAGGTATGTTAGAGCGATGCGCAGGTTTTTACCTCTCGTCTTACCGCCCAGCAATTGCAGACTGGGTACACTCTATCTTCTAACAAACAATTCTGGTTGATTGGATCGTCACTTCCATCCCCGGCAATGGCGTCAAAATTTTGGGTTGTATTAATCACGATTAAATGACTAAAACAGTACACATAAATTATCAATCTAGGGACGTCTTTTATTTCAATGACAGCCACACTATCTGTGTCGATACATCAAACCAGAAGCAAATCCAAATAAAGGAAATCGTCGCTGAAGTAAATGTTGGAAAGAAATCACTCATGCAGAAATAAAATGATCTACAAGACTATGATCACACCTCAAGTAATCTTTCCTAGCGCGCCACACAACAGTTACCCAGCTGGTATCTCTAATCTCACATGTGTAACAGCATATAAAGTACTGGAATTGAAGAAGATCTATTCACAGCTAAAACAACAGCATCAACACTTCCACTGATACATAAAGTAAATAGAAATATATATACACAACTATCTTAACCGCTGCAATCCCTGCTAAAGAGGAGGGCCCTTTCTCCCTAGCAAGGCGCAGGTAGAGAAAGAACTTAATGGAAACTAAATCAGATGATGCATGTAATAGCAACAACAGGATAACTTGTATTAATATGATCAAAATTGCAGAGCCAAAGTAATGTTGTTCTCCGCCAACCTTTCGACCTCAAGGGTCGAGAACTATATAGTGGTTACATCTCAGAAAAACGAGAGATGGATCAGTCATGAGAATTTTATGATTCTCATGCTGATCAAAATATAATACATATGGTTACAACCATTTCTTAATAAAAGTTTGACTGGAAAATTATAGATTACAATCAAAATGGTCTAGAGGCTATTATCCAAAAATACAATACTTAATAACTTCTACAAGTATCGCAATAAATCACAACTGTAGCGTAACAGCTAGAGGACAGGTTAGCATCAAAAGTTGACGAGATCTAGTCAGCGGTACAACTGTAACAACAGTTCGTCAGCGGGTCTGTAACAGCGTGGTGTAACAACGTCGTGGTGTAACAGCTCACTGTAACAACACACCTTTAACTGCTCCTGTACGCTTTGTGCTTTAGATCTTGTGTTACAAATAGCATTTGGAAAGACAACAAAATACAATAGATCTTCTCCAAACATTTATCCTCAATTAGTCATAAAAAAGACATGAGTGCTAAGTGGACTATTCAAAAATCATGAGAAATTAGTCAGTTACGACTACCTCTCATGAAAATGGTCATAGATGAATGACTTACTTAATGCAGTTGAATCCCAAAAATGATATCTAATACATCATAATAATTGATGAAATGGCAAGGTAATGAAAATAAGGTGAAACAACACAAGTTAAGATAGAATGGTAGGAAAAAGAGGCAAAGATAGTCCCAATGGTTATAGTCATGAGATAAAATAGGGGAAACAAATGTAGGAAATAAGTGCAAAACTGGCACCCAACATCTCCTCCCCACTGAAGCACTTGCATGTCCTCATGCAAAATCTCATCTCTCATGGGAATATCTCCGGTGCAGGTCAGTGAGATCATAAGCGCCCATTGTATCTTCATCTGCAGACCTGTATCCTTGATTAGCCATCAACTGCCGTATCCAGGACTCTGATTCATACTTGTTCAATTCATAATTACTCTGATAATCCTCAATTGGCAGCTAGATCAGAGGGAACTTGAACCTTAACCCGAGCCAGGTAGCACCAAAGGTTTGTACTATCTGTGCATATGCTGGTATATGTGTAATGGCCACCACAAAATTCTGGAATGCAAATGGGTCCCCCTTCAGCAGCTCAACACTGTTGGCTTCTTTGCGTTTCAAGCACCCAGTCAAGGCTCGACTCTTCATTATGAGAACTGATTGAGACATAAGTTCACAATCCTCCTTCTGTAAGTGGCAGCATGTTCTCTTATCCCAGGAGTGCTCAAAATTCTTCTAAATTCCCGCCTTAACTCAGCGGCCCGTCCTGGTTCTGCTCGGATCCATAATACCATCTTCTCTTCATTAGTATCCATAGATCTGGTGGACAAATGTCACTCAATCTGATTCTTCATGAAGGACACAAAAGCTTGCAACTGTAGATCCCCCATATAGGATAATATCGTCACCACCATTTGCATACTCACGTGCTCGCAAATGATATTGTGTAATAATAACTCACACATCAGGCTTTGCTCGTCAAAATCGGAGGCATGAAAAACATCTAAGAATGTGTGAGTGGAAGAATATAGATAGGGTCTGTCCTCCATAATAGCTTTCATTTGAAACAGGAAGTAGCGTTCCCATAGAAAAATGGGGTAGGATGGGGAAGGCCCCCTGCACCCCAGCAGATTGAGGGCAAGGTCATGAAGTTTTTGCTTATCCATGGTAAGATCCTGAACCTGCTGCTGTAACAGTAGCAGCTGTTCCTCCTGCTTCTTCATGGCTTCCTTCCTCTTATAATTCTCCCATCCTTTCTTCAACTCTTCTTTCATCCAATTTTCATGTAGGGCATCTATCTCCCTCCGATGTTCTTTTAGCAAAATCGTCTCCTCCCAAAGGGAGATTGCTTCCTGTTTCCACTTCTGCAATTCAGAAATTAACAAGATTTTCTCAGATCTCCATCTCGAGATGGGACCCGACGTTCTTTTGCATTCAATATCAACATCAATAATGGGTGTAACAGCCTTTGTTGAATGAGTTTTCTCCACCTCTACTATTGGTTCTTGTGTAACATCAGCTTCATCAGTGGGTTCTTGTGTATTAGGCCCTTCGTTTCCGCCTAGAGTAGCCTTTGTGTCCATTGTTGTTTCTTCTATAACAACAGCGGCCTGCACAGGTTCTTGTGTATCGGCCTCTAGGTCAATTACTACTGGAGGCTTTGCTTTAACTGCTGGTTCTTGTGTAACAACCTCCTGAAGTTCTGTTTTTGTTTCAATTGGGCTGGTGTTTTCCCCACAGACCTAATACCCTGTTGCTGTTAGTTCTTGAAAACATGTTGTGCATATAGGTACCAAGATTTCTGTCCCCTCAGATAATCTTTGTTTCAATTCTTCATTTTCCTTTCTTAGATTTTCAAGTTCTAAAAGAAGGACATGAGTTTCGTCCTTACCTGATGAGGAGGGTTCTCTTTCTTCTTCTGATACTTCTGCTTTTGTGTGCTTTCGGGCTGTGGGCAAAGGTTCTATGGGCAAGTTAACTTTCACCCTCCGTTTGGCCGTCTATCCCCAATTGGTTCATCAGTGGGTTCTTTCCCAATTCTGACCTTGGCAGGCCGAGTCTAGGTTTCAGCATCTGCCTGACTTCCTCTCGAAGTCGCGGCTTGTTTTCCCCGGCTTTTCCTTAGCCTCTTTCGCTTGAATTCTTCCCAGGTCCTTCCTTGCTAGCTTAGGGCATATAGCATGATCAATTTGATGAGTTCGTGATTGGTCACACATGCTTCTAGATGTGCTGCTGTCTTTATTGCCGCTGCCATATGCTTAATGTTCCCTAATAAGTAGAATGGAAGGCTAATATTTTGTTGGTGTCGAAGGTGATTGAGTAGAGGGAAGTGATAATTAAACACAATCGTGCATCTTCCCTCACAAGTGATGTACTTGATTAAATCCAAGGCGACATCTGCCCATGGCTGAGGGAGTGATAACCTGTCAATTTCTCTCCCTTTCTTCTCCAACTTTTCTTCTCCTTCTAGGAATTCTTCTTTCAAAGAGGGGTCATTGATTTTTTTGTTAAACCACCTCCGTCCCTCTACTGGCAATGTAGTTACTCGGGAGATTACTTCTTCAGTCACCTCAATTTTCAGGCCTCTGACTCGTGTCTAATTGTTATTTAAATTTTGAGCGAATTCGATTGCAACCGCCTCATCCTAGCCTTCCAACTTCTGGAAATACTCAATCCATCCAGCATCTTTGAATACCTGGTAGGTTTCTGGACAAGTCTGCAAGGCATCTATGGAATCCGGCTCATGTCGAACTGCTGCTCCACCCATCTTGCTATTGTTTCTGAATTCACTCCTTACTGCTCAACCCACTGTAATGTCACTGCACTGCTTACTTCCTCTTGGCGTCTTACTCTGCTTATCCTAGATGACGAGTTTGAAATGAAGATACAAGGATTCAGTCAAGGAGGGCGATGGGAGGTGACAGGATTTACGGATTACCGAATCGTACCTCACACAACTCTTCATAAATGTCTCGTTATGGAAAGTAATGGGTTCTAAGTACACACGCTCTTTCCGGTTGGATTTAGTCATCATTGGCGATTGTGCTATTAATTGGGTGCATGCGGAGTTGATAACGATTTATGACGATGGATTTTTTCAGTGATTACAAGATATATCCCCCCCTTGCTTTAATGGTGATGGTCGTCACAGGAATATCATTACTTTTGCCATTAATCACCAGATCATAAATGATGACTTTACCTTTTGAATGATGTACCTGAAGCGACGTGGAGGAGGATTTCGAATTGGCGGCGTACTGTTTGCAGTGATTGTGGCGGTCACGCTTGGTTGGCACAATTATTGTTGTCATGCGATGAAACATGAGAAACAATGTTCGTGGATGTCGACTGTTACATGTGTAACAGCCAAGACAACCTTCAGGTTATTCTTCAAAAAACATAATGATTAGGAGAAATCAGTACAGAAATAAAATCAAATGAATAACATCATCTTGTAAAATATATCAGGAAGGAGGGATGATGTTTTAGGAAGGGAAAAAAATGGGTGTAACGGTAGCCACAGGAGTGGTTTTTAGCTGTTACAAATTGTCTGACTGCGCCCCAGAAAGAGGTTTTCACAGTCAGATTTTTTATTTTTGTTTTATTATTTTGTTTTATTTATTTTCTAAATTTTTATTTTTATATTGCTTTAAAAAAAAAAAAAAAAACATGTGTAATAGCTGCCACAAGTGTGGTTTTCAACTGTTGCACTTATTTGAATTTCAAATTTCAGGTTGCATAGGGGAATGTTCCCCTATTGTTGTAACATGAAGATCAGAGTCCGCGACAATGCTAACAAATGATTCCTTCGAAGCGGGTTGATGATATAACCTTAGACGGTGCCCATTAACCAGTGACGGTGTCTTAGCACTGTCGATGGTGACCAATTGTACAATCCCATTGTCAAAGACCGTGTCTACTTTATAAGGACCTAACCATCTAGTGCAGAGCTTGCCTTTGAAATCATTGAACCTTGAATCATACAAGAGAGCCCAATCTCCTTTCTGGAACTTCTTCTTCTTAATAAACCCATCATGCGATCTAGCTTTCTGCTGCTGAATGATCTTCGTCTGTTGAATAGCAACCAACCGCTTCTCTTCCAACTCATTGAGTTGGTTCATTCTTTGTTTCTCTGTTGTGCTTAAGTCTAGATTGACTTGCAATGTTGTTCTTAATGTCTTTATCTCGAACTCTATGGGGAATAAAGGACAGAAGCCTGTAGTGTTCCTCCATGTTGTTTTGTAAGCCCACAGCAGCTCTGGAAGTTTCTCGGCCCAATTTTTTCGGTGGCTGGCTACTATCTTTGTTAAGATTCTCTCAATGACTTTATTGGTGCTTTCTACTTGACCATTTGCTTGTGGATGATAAGGTGAAGTGATTCTGTGATGAATTCCATACTTCTCAACCAGCTTCTTGATCAAATGAGATGTGAACTGAGACCCTCCATTTGTCACTATCTCTCTGGGTATCCCAAAGCGAACAAAGATATCTTCAAACAGGAAGGCTGAAACAACCTGCTCTATAGCTCTAATTAGTGCCTTTGCTTCGACCCACTTTGTGACATAGTCGGTGCAAACCAATATGTATGATTTTTGCTGTGATGAAGGATTATTTGGCCCTACAAAGTCCAGGGCCCATTTCTCAAATGGTTCTATCACTATCTGAGGCTGTAATGGCATCTCATCTCATTTCAGAGGTTGGCCCATCCTTTGGCAGCTATCACATCCCTTCACAAACTTCTTGGCATCCTAAAATATAGTTGGCCAGTAGTACCCTATTGAGAGTACTTTATATCTCGTCCTTTTGTCAGCGAAGTACCTTCCATAGGGTTCCTCATGACAAGCTTTCAAGATCTCAAATACCTCATCTTCTCTAACACATCGCCTAATCTGAAAGTCTGGCCTAGTGTGATAGAGATTGCCCTCTATCCAAGAGTAGGTAGCACTTTGTTGTATAATCTCCCTCTTTTATTTGGAAGATAAATGGTGTGGAAATATTCCTGCAGCAAGATAATTGGCTATATCTACATACCATGGTGAGTGAGTAGAGATGGAAAAGAGATATTCATCTGGAAAAGAATCCTCAGTGGCAGTGTAGTCATCACTTATAGTTAATCTAGAAAGAAAATCGGCAACTACATTATCCTTTCCGGGTTTATCTAAAATAGTGATATCAAATTCCTGTAACAACAATAGCCATCGTGTAACTCTACCATTAGTAGTAGGTTTGTTCATTAAAAATTGAATTGCAGCATGGTCAGTGTGTACAAATACTTGATACCCAGTGATGTAGTGCCGAAATTTGTTGATAGCATGCACTACTACTAGGAATTCCTTTTCAGTCACTGTGTAGTTGAGTTCTGCTGAAGTTAGATTCTTGCTGATGTAATAAATGGCATAAGGTTTCTTCTCCTCTAGCTGCCCCAAAACAACACCCACAACTATGTCATATGCATCCGTAGTGATATGGAATGGCAATCTCCAATTTGGTCCTCGTAAAACAAGTGTTGCTGTTACACAGTTCTTTAACTTCAGAATGGTCTACTCACACTTTCCTGTCCACAAAAATTCTGCATCTTTCATGAGCAAGGAAAACAGAGGAGATGCAATCTTTGAAAAAATTTCTATAAATATCCTATAGTACCCTGCATGTTCCAAAAAACTACGTACCTCTTTTGGAATCTTAGGAGTTGGGATTTTCGAGATTACCTCAATTTTTGCAGGATCTACCTTGATCCCATCTGCTAAAATGAAATGTCCTAGCACAATTCCCTCGGTCATCATCATGTGGCATTTCTCCGTGCTCAAAGCGACATTAGTTTGTTCGCAACGTTCCAACACCTTTTCCAAATTGACTAATGCCGTCTCAAAGGCATCCTCGTAGGGTGTAACATCATCCATAAAGGTTTCAAGACAGTCATTCAAGAGATCAGAAAAAATACCCAATATTGCCCTTTGAAAAGTTGCTGGTGCATTACAAAGGCCAAAAGGAAGGACTCTGTATGCAAAAGTACCCCACGGGCAAGTGAAGGTTGTCTTGTCTTGGTCTTCCGCGGCAATCTGTATTTGATTATAGCCACTGAACCCATCTAGGAATGAATTTTTTTTTTCCCAGAGAGAGTATCCAGGACCTAATCAATGAATGGTAAAGGGAAATGGTCCTTTTGAGTGGCCTTGTTAAGCTCTCTATAGCAAGGTTACTTGGAAGCGGGAGCGGGAGCGGGAGCGAAGCGCGGAGCGCCATTTTTAAAAGCTTCCGGTCCGGAGCGTTTTCGGGAGTGTTTTTATATATATATATATATATATATATTTTTAATATTTTTTATATATTTTTTATATTTTGATGCATATATGTCAACAAAAACATGTAGAATGATGAATTAGACATAAAAAACATAAAAACATAGATTGAATCATATAACATCAATCATCTAGAAGTTATAATCTTCATCAACCACGCCCACGAGTTGGAAGCATACAACATATTGACTCTTGAGTCTCGCGAATCATCAATCTGAAGGTTTCAAGCTTTCAAAATTCAATATATAACATTTATCATCATTGATATATAACATTTATCATCATTGAGTTCAAATTTCAATATCTAACATTTATCATCATTGATTCATTGATTTCAAAATTCAATATACATTTATCATCATTGATATATATATTATAACATTTATCATCATTGATTCATTGATTTCAAAATTCAATATACATTTATCATCATTGATATATAACATTTATCATCATTGATTCATTGATTTCAAAATTCAATATATAAAATTTATCATCATTGATATTATATAACATTTATCATCATTGATTCATTGATCACCATATAACTTTCATGAAGCATCATATTCATAATTCATCATCCCTAAAAAGTTTTGCTTCCAATTCTTCCATATGTACCGTGCCGTCCTCCAAATTATCATCCTCTGGGTTGTTGTCCCAGACTCTATATGATTGATCCTCATTTGCCCGATCACAGTAATGGCTCAACAACCTCAAGTTGGAATGCACATAAACCAAGCTTTCAGCTCGGTTTTCATTCAGCCTGTTTCTTCTCACATTGTGTATGAAGCTGTAGGTGCTCCAACACCTCTCTGCAGAAGAAGTGTTCACAACCTGTGACAAAACTTTTTTAGCCAACTTTGGCAAAAGTCCCATGCCGCCATATGCTTCCCACCATGTGATAGCATCAAATTTGTCCTCATCTTCCATTGCATGGAAAGAACCAAAGTTAGCAGTGCAACTGAAGTATTTGCCTAATTCAAGGCGCAATCTAGCACACTCCTCCCTGTCAGGTACCAACTTGTCCAATGCCTTCATGTACCCCTCTTGTACTTCTGGATTTGTGTGAGCATAGTTATTAAAACCGGAACCGGTGACCGGACCGGTGGACCTAATGAACCGGGTTTCTAACCGGAACCGGTCTAACCGGGAGCGGTCAGATCTCAATGAACCGGTTTTTAAAAAATACATTAAATAATTATTTTTTTAATAAAAAAAACTATTTTTAAGATTTGCAACCATGATTCCAAGCCAATAGAGACAAAATATGCAAAGTTTGCTCATTTATATACCATGCAAAGGTGAATATATCGAAATGGCACCGAGTGCAATACATATCATCGAAAAATACATAAGCAATGAGGCTCCAAATGGCCAATAAAGTCCAAAAACAATGCTACAAGCTATGAGGCCATTGGCCTAATACAAGACTACACATGAATGATCAACAACATGATCACTCCTCTCATGATCAAAATCATCACCACTACTAGACAAGGGATCATCAACATGAGCTACACAAATAATATGGCTCAGAGTTTGAGGACTCCTAACACTCCTCTACAACTTTAGTAGTAGTAGTAGTAGCAAAAATAGACATCAAAACTACAAATCACTGAGCAACATGGTCTCTCATGAAACTCATCATTGATTCATAGCTACTAGAAATGGGATCATCAACAAGAGATACATAAACATCATCTAGCTCAAAGTCTTCAGACTTGGATTGCTCAACCTTATAACATGATAGAAATTGAAAAAGTTTAACATGCCTAACCAATGATTTTAGTTTGAGTGAAGGGTTCATCTCCTCAACCTTAAAATGCGGTAGAAAAAGATTAGCATGCCTAACCTGTTGTTTTCCTTTGATTGAAGGGTACATCAAGGTTCTTAAAGGACTTCATGCTCTTGATCAAATGCCAATATCATACCCTTACACATGATAGAATCAAATGGAAACATTGCAAATTCCCAAACCATGAAACCCTGAAAACCATTTAGTCTGCTGAATTTTGAGTGAAACCTAAAATTCTAGTTTCTCCATATGAAATCTAATGAGGTCGAAACCACTCTTAAACATCCTGAGTCATTTCATGGTAATGTTAAAAATTTAAGTAAAAGGATGAAAATGAAAAATAAAGGAAATGTCACTTTTACTTTAAGAATTTAACATTACCATGAAATGTCAATGCTTCTCTTACCTCCACATCAGCCCTAAAACCCATTTCTGGCCCTAAACAAATCGTTTTTTCATTGAAAAAATTTAAAAAGCCCGACGGGTTTTTTTTTGTTCGGGGAGCGTTCGGGGGTGAACGCTCCTTGGCCCACTCCGGCGTTTAAAAACGAGGATTTCAACGGCAGAATACAACATTCGGAAACGCTCCCAGAAAAGGTAGGGAGCGTTTTTAACGAGGCCAAACGCGCTCCCGAAAACGCTCCCCTCAGGAAGCGTTTTCGGGAGCGCGTTTCCGAAACGCTCCCGCACGGAGTGCATTTCGGAAACGGGAACGCAAGGGGTTTGAAGCTTCCTCGCAACCTAGCTCTATAGTCTACACTGACTTTCCACTTGTCGTTCTTTTTCGGAACTACGACAAGCGGAGACACCCACTGGCTGTCAGAAATGGGGTAGATGAAATTAGCATTAAGGAGTTTTTGCAATTATTCTTTCACTATCTCCTTAAGTGCGGGGTTCATTTGGCGCTGCAATTGTCTAACTTGTTTGCAGTCCTCTTTAAGATAAATGCGGTGAGTGCATAGGCCAGGATGGATTCCTTTCATATCAGTATAGTTCCATGCAAATGCCTTTTTATATTTCTGTAACAGTTGTATCAACAATCTGTTTTGTTCAACAGTCAAGTTAGGATTAATGTTTAAACATTTCCCAGGTTCAATTTCAACGGGACTACTGATAGTATGTGGAGTGGTTTTCAAATGTTCAATGATTACACCATGTACCTCATCTTCTTCCCCCAGATCTTTAATGGAGGCAACAGAGAGTGAATTGCTAATAAAACCATTAATGGTATCATCCTCTGTTTCATCCTTAAAGTATTTTGCCTTTCCAAGCGTGAGGAGAGATAGGAAAAGAACAGATTCAGGTTCAAATTCATCCCACCAGGGACTACTCAAATCCATGTGAGGTTTTGTTGGGAGGTAAAGGTTCAGATTCTAAATGGCCTGCCCATCCGAGATCACCATAGATCCGAACCTACATCCGATATATGCGTCTGCAGTGGCTAGCCACGGTCTTCCCAAGATTAAAGGATGACCCCCCAGGTTGGACTTGGTTTGTAAAATGAGAAAATCAGTCGGATAATTCCAAGAAGCCACAGTGATAACCACATCTTCTATCATTCCCTCGGGCTTGACACGGGACCTATCTGCTAATTCAAGCACTGTGGGTGTAGGTCTAAGTCCATGAAGTCCTGGGGAGATAAAGAGGTCTTTGGTCATGACATTGATGGCTGCCCCTAAATCAGTCAAAGTGTTGGTTATGGGTTGGTCATCAATATGGACAATCACTGTAGGATTCCCTGGGTCATTATATTTAGTCAACAAAGGTTGATCAGTCACGAGATCAGACAGTTTCCCCATAACATGGATAGTAGCAGGGTCTTTTGGTTTTCTTCCAGGCTTTTTGACACACAAATCCCTCACTGTTTTAGCATACATAGGTACTTCTTTAAGAGCCTGTAACAACGGAATCCACACATAAAAATTTTGCAGTTCCTTGGGGAATTCGGATTCAGGTTGTGAGGATAACCTAGTTTCAGTTAATCGTTGAGGGTATGGAGGATCGTGAATGTTAACAGCTGAGTCAGTTTCCATAGACACACCAGCCTTGCTCGGGTTGGCGGTTGTAGAGACAACAAACCCTCCTTAGTTGGTTGTTATAGGTGTAACAACAGGTGTTGTATCAACTGTTACATGTGTAACAACTACCTCAAAATCGCCCATATCCTTTCTAGGTAACTCACATTCTTCTTCGGTAATAATGGGAGTATGTTCACGTCTGATTACTTTTCCCGATAGAAGCTGAACCTCATTGAGTCCAATAGGAGTAATAAGATAAGTCTGGAAGGTAACCAGAGTGTCTATGCTCTGGGCTGCCTTATTATTTGGATTGGGGTTAGGTTGCACAGGTAATTGGGTTCAGACAGCAGGTGTAGGATTTTGAAGAGAAGGCAGTTGTAACTGTTGTTGCATTGGTAGTGCAGGGGGTACTGGACCTTGGTTGTTACCTCTCCAATTCTTGCTCCAAGGATTGGGTTGCGATGGAGGATATTGCATTGGTGGATGGGAAGGCCACTGGTTCCATGGTGAAGGAAATTGTGTTGAGGAAGGAGTAGGATACTGCCATGGATATTGCTGACTATTATAAACATTATTCCAAGGATAAAAAGAGGAAAAATATAGAGGCATACCTGTAGGTCGTGGCTGCCATGGTCTCTTTGATCCGATGAAATAAGAAGATTGGACATCCTCACTTGATTCTTGAAGTACAACCTTCAGTCTGGGCAATTCAGGGCATTGATTTATAGAATGTGCAAATTCAAAGATATTGCACAGGCTGACGCTATTCAGTCCACATTCTCTTTCCAAATGTTTTTTCTGCATTGGGAACAAAATATTGCTAAGGATGCTTCAGCTTCCGCTTGTGCTTTCTTAACTTGCACCGTAGTGATCTGGGCATAGAGAGTGCTAAGGAGGTTGGTTTTAAAATCTTCAAATAGATTTCCAATCTCTGCTCTGGTTACTCCTCCACTTGTGGACTTTTGTATCCGAACTGAAGGGTCCTGAACTGAGCTTCTCCCTTTGACCGATCCTCTTGAGCTTCGTAGGCAAAGCTTCATTATTTCTTCAAGCGGTTCTTGTGATATGTCTCCTTTTCCCAACAGATTCAAATGCTCCAGACAATCTTCTCTTATACCTCTTAAGAATATTGGCTTCAGAATTTTCAGGGCTAAGTTACCGAACTTAGACCTTTGTAAATTGTAATGGAATCGCTCCATATAGTCTTCCAAGCTCTCCTCCTCCTTCTGTGCAATCCTGAAGATCTCTTCCTTCAAATCCCTATTTCGACAGTAATCCTGATACTTAAAGAGAAAGGCCTCCATCATGTCATTCCAGGTTCAAATCGTGCCAACATGTAGTCTTGTGAACCATCTTAATGCTTCTCCTTTTAGAGTAGCAGGAAATAATTTCAGCTTCTAGGCGTCTGAAGAGTAGTCATAACCTCTACACAGCACATTGAATTTGAACAAAAAGGTATCAAGATCTTCAACAACCATCCCTTGAAAGGATGGTAGGGATGACAAAGGAATGTTTTTCATAGGGGTCTCATCCCGTGTCATTACTATTGGGAATTCAAAAGTAACAGAGCTATCTATCTTGACATTCTCGTCCCCCATGGCTGATTCTTCTTGATGGGATGAACTAACCTCCGAGTGTGCAGGAGATTGATAATAAAAGGATCAGGCTGTTCCAGGACCAGCTGTTTGATTGCACTACCAGCGTCCAAATGATAATCAACTAAATGTTGTTCCTCAGGTCCCTAATGCTCCCCACTGGTCTCCCCTTGTCCTTCGATTCTCAGATCTTGATCAATGATTTTCCACTGCTATTTTAGATCTAGAGTCTTGATATCAGCACTGGATATGTTGTTCGAAGGGTGGTGAGGCCCAGACACGGAAGACACCGATGCCTCAGTCTTTGATATAGTAGCCGCTTTCTGTGGTCCTGTCTTCCTATTATCTCAGTATGAAGTAGACTATTCCTTTTCTGCCCTTGAGATCAGATCTCCAAAGAATGTCTTTCTTCCCAAGTCTGCACTCTTCTTTTCCTTCTTACGACCCGTCTTTCCTATAGTTAGTAGAGTGGGGGGTGTTTGTGGATTTTGCTATCATCCTACTGGCACACATGGACCCTATGTGTATTAATTCATCCTACAAGTGCTTCAGTTTCTATAGCAGTGAGCCCGCTCAGGTCCGTTAGAGCGATGCACAGGTTCTTACCTCTCATCTTACCACCCAACAACTGTATAGCTGAAGACACCCTAAAGAAAACACCCAAAAAATCACACTTCTAAGTGTCCCAGCGAGACATTGGTGAGCCCGCTCAGGTATGTTAGAGCGATGCGCAGGTTCTTACCTCTCGTCTTACCTCCCGACAATTGTGTCATTGGAGACACACTAAAAACACACAAAAATTGGACCTCTAAGTGCCCTAGTGTAGCATTGGTGAGCCCGCTCAAGTATGTTAGAGCGATGCGCAGGTTCTTACCTCTCATCTTACCACCTAGCAATTGCAGGCTGGGTACACTCTATCTTCTAACAAACAACTCTGATTGATTGGATCGTCACTACCATCCTTGGCAATGGCGCCAAAATGTTGGACTATATTAATCACGATTAAATGACTAAAACAATACACATAAATTATCAATCCAGAGACGTCTTTTATTTCAATGACAACCGCACTGTCTGTGCTGATACATCAAACCAGAAGCAAATCCAAATAAAGGAAATTGTTGCTGAAGTAAATGCTGGAAAAAAATCACTCATGCAGAAATAAAATGATCTACAAGACTGTGATCACACCTCAAGTAATTTGTTTTAGCACGCCACACAACAATTACCGAGCTGGTATCTCTAATCTCACGTGTAACAACATATAAAGTACTGGAATTGAAGCAGATCTATTCACAGCTAAAACAACAACAACAACACTTCCACTGATACATAAAGTAAATAGAAATATATATACGTAGCTACCTTAACCACTGCAATCCCTGCTAAAGAGGAGGGTCCTTCCTCCCTAGAAGGGTGCAGGTAGAGAAAGAACTTTACGGAAACTAAATCAGATGATGCATGTAACAGCAACAACAAGATAACTTGTATTAATATGATCAAAATTACAGAGCCAAAGTAATGTTGTTCTCCGCCAACCTTTCGACCTCAAGGGTCGAGAACTATATAGTGGTTACATCTCAGAAAAATGAGGGATGGATCAGTCATGAGAATGTTGTTCTCCGCCAACCTTTCGACCTCAAGGGTCGAGAACTATATAGTGGTTACATCTCAGAAAAATGAGGGATGGATCAGTCATGAGAATCTTATGATTCTCATGCTGGTCAAAATGGAATACATATGGTTACAACCACTTCTTAATAAAAGTATGACTGGAAAATTATAGATTACGATCAAAATCACCTAGAGGCTGTTATCAAAAAATACAATTCTTAATAACTTTTACAGCTATCGTGATAAATCACAACTGTAGCATAACATCTAGAGGACAGGTCAGCATCAGAAGTTGACGAGATCCAGTCAGCGATACAACTGTAACAACATTTCGTCAGCGGGTCTGTAACAACATCGTGTAACAGCTCACTGTAACATCACACCTTTAACTGCTCCTGTACGCCTTGTGCTCTAGATCTTTTGTGCTACAAATAGCATCTGGAAAGAAAACAAAAGACCATAGATGTTCTCCAAACATTCATCCTCAGTTAGTCATAAAAAAGACACGATACATCATAATAATTGATGAAATGGTAAGGTAATGAAAATAAGGTGAAAGAACACAAGTTAAGATAGAATGGTAGGAAAAAGAGGCAAAGATAGTCCCAATGGTTATAGTCATGAGGTAAAATAGGGGAAACAAATGTAGGAAATAAGTGCAAAACTGGCACCCAACACACACTTGAGCCGGAGAGCCAAGTTTGCAGTGTTGTTTAGCACACGAGATCTTCAAGCGGAGATCTCAACCTCTACCTCGGGGGATTTCGAGTGCCCGCTCAGGAGAGGAGTTCTACATTTTGGTGAGGGAATTACATAGCAGCAGCAACAGGAAGAGCGTATCCCCTTCAGGACTGCGCAGAGGTAGAGTAGAATGCGCAGTTCAGTTTTGTGTGGGTGTCGGGAGTGTAGAGAGTAGTGGAGTTTCAGCAGGAGATTTGGAGGGGAGGTTAGCCACCTCTTACCAGGGGTTTTGGTAGCTCTCTAAAGGCATTTTCCAGCAGATTCATCTAGAGGTTCGACTTACCCAACAACACAGTGAGCCAAGCCCAAGAGGGCCAAATTTCAAAGTCAAGCGTTGGGCGAACACTTTTTGGGTTTATTAAGGAGAAGCCAAGATTAATTTGGCAGAATTTTTTGGGCAGGTTTGAGGCTTCAAACAAAGATCCTAACGCAGCCAGCAGCTAGAGGAGCTAGAGGATATTGGGCCGAAATTCTGGGGTCAACTTCTGGGCAATTCTTTCGCAGGTTTTTGTGGGTTTGGTGAGTAGAGTCCAGGGTTAAAAGCCCAGAATTTTCTGAGCAAAGGAAGCAACCCAACTAGCTGTCCAAAGTCAACAAGCAGCAACATTTCTCGACTAGGTAGTGCAGAGACTGAGCCACGCAGAGGCACTTTCAATTAGAGTTTTTGCTTGGGTTTGAGTTGTTCTTCAAACCTGCCTTGAGCAGGCCTAGGTGCAAACTTGTCAACACCTCAATTGAAATCTCTCCCAATATATTAATAAAATGGCTCAGTACTGAATTTGGCTCCAGTTTGTGTGTTTTAATGGTGTTTGCATTTTTTCTGTAGTTACTTGTCTATTTGCACTTTTAGTACTAGTAATCCCCATTTGGTATATTACGGTGGTATTAGAGCTTTGTTCTTGGCTCAGTCGTGGGGATATTTTCCTATGAAGAAGGAGGGTAGGCAGTAGAGGTGGCAAATATGGGGGAGTCAAGGAGCAAAGGGGAATCAACATTTGGTAGCATCTTAAAGGCCCTAAATGATTGAGCCAAAGAACAAAAGGGAATGTTGGAAGGACTCTAGCAACAAAATAGGGATAAGAGCATCCATCATGAGTTCCTAATTTTGGAGACTTTGAGGGTCTCACAACAGTGTGACCACCTTTTACCAGCCACTCACCCATCAGCCTTCATTAGGCCAACCAGGATCACGATGCCTACATTCTTACCTCCAGTACCGAGTGAGCAAGGTAGGCGGCATGATCATATACCCATGGGAGATTATTTCTGAGAATGGCATTCCATGGGGGAAAACTTCATAGCGGCTTTGTCCTTCAGAGATTACTGCCAGCTCAGGCGGGACAAAGAAGGAACAGTGGGGAATCTAGCACACAGAGTTCAGAGTTGCAGCATACTATTGGTAGGACACCTTTTCCCATGTATGATGGATCCACTGATTGCACGGCTCGGGATCAGGTGGAAAAGTTGGATACCTCTTTCTAGCTTGATCGAATAATAGAGGGGGAAGCCATCAAAATGGCTACCTCGCACTTGAAGGATGAGGGCACACAGGATTGTGGGGAGCTCGTAGATACACCTAGTGTGACGCAAGACCCACCCTTGTTGGAGGCTTCCTTGATCGTGTCGGTTGACATCTTAGTGTAGAGAGTAGAGTCTACTCCAGTAGAGCCATCCATTAAGGTGATGACCGGAGTCATGTTCGAGTTTTTGGGTGACAACCGCATGCAGCAGATGAGTGAGGTGTCAGGAGATGTATCCACCTTTGATGAGGCACTAAGAGATACAGAGGTAGAGCAGGAGGACATTCCTTCTATATGTCTGGATGAGTCCATGGGGTCATACGAGGATGCTTTTGGGGAGCATGAGCAGACATGCAGAGTTGATGACAGTAGGCTGGTTTCGTATTCCAATGTGCATGTGGTATCAAGGGACTCTATGGGAGATATTCAGGATGATGAGCCACTTGTGATGATTCAACCAGAGCAACTTATGGTACAACTAAAGGGAACATTGGAGCGTCGGAGCAACCCCTTCAGGCATACATAGATGGGGCTAGAAGCACGGTTGGGTCACCTTTGGCCATTGGAGAGAGAGACGAAGCTACCTAGTCAGATCTGATGCGTTGACTTGGATAGCGGGATGAGACGACCTGAGTTGCACAGGGTGCAACATCTGCATGTCAGGGTTGCTCTAGGTGCAAGAATTCACGCATTCGATCCCTCCCTTTGGGTTGGATGGCGAGAGATTCTGAGTTGGTACTCGGTGGAGTGGGTTATGGAGATAGTGATGCACCGAGGTGTATCTCAGCAAGAGCTTCCAGACATTGGGGTTACCAAAAGCCCGGACTGGCATTGGGATTCGAGCAGGACTACCCATCACTTCCCAGGTATGCTAATTGACCACGACCTGGAGGGTGTAATTGACCTAGCAGTTGAGCGTACACATTCACTAGGGGAGATTCATCCAACACTAGTGTCCAACCAATTTAGTTACAGACTTCTGGAGTTGTCTTGGTACAAGGATTGTACACAGGATCACGGGATGATCAACGTACTCTGGCAAGAGTTTGACAGAGGAGGGGGTATTGGTAGGCCACCAGAAAGTTCCTTGTATGGAGCTGGGGATTCTTTGCATTCGTGTTGGGCACGAAGGACATAGAGGAGCAGAGCAAGATTGGCATCACTATTGGTACCTAGGGAGATTCACTTCTTGGGTCCTTCAGTGATCCAGGTGGATATTGGTGGCCACCCACCTATTCCACTTGGGCCCCCACCATTGTCTCTTTCAGTTTTTCAGTTTCGGCATAACTTACTATTTTTAGCAGTTTTTTGGGTCCTGAACTTCCTGGGAGCCGCTTTGAGGCCCTAAACGACAAGCTTCTTTTGGGCATCACGCTCCAAGGAATAATATTCCGTTTGAAAATGATATTCGGGCGAAAGTTGTAGTCCTCGGAGAGAGCTTTCTAATGATGTATCATGTGCATCAAACGGAGATAGTATGCCAAAGTTACGTCCCTGGGAAGTTGAAACACCAATTTACCCAAACGGGGCCCATAGTTTTGGCGCTTCATCTCCTAGGGTTAGGTTTCTGGATGTTTAGGGTTCTCCATTGTTTCTCAATAATAAATAGGCCCTCGAGCCTCATTGTAACTCAGTTCAGAGGCCTGTAGCCGCCACATCTCTTCTCAGAGATAGCTACCAGTGCCCTAGGTAGTTTTATTTCCATTCTGTCTGTAAGCAAATTTCAGTTCTTTGATATTAATGAAATGAAGTGTTATTTCCGCTGCATCTCTGTATTTATGGTTATGTGTTTATTCTGTTGCGTTCCTGCATAAATCCGGATCAGTGGTATCAGAGCGGTCTGCTTTTTCTCGATCCTTCGTTGCATGTCCCCAACGAGGTCGGGGTATAAGGAGCTAGGGCTTGATCTGGTGGAACCTTTGCAAGATCAGCCTCGCAAACCTCGACGGACGCCCATGGGGGACGAAAAGAAAGATGAGGGAGTAGGAGATCCTATCAAAATATTGCTCGAGGAGGCCCTCGAAAAACAAAGTAATGCGATGATGGATAACTTTGTTCAGATCCTTCAACGGCTGCCCACCGGCGGCGCATCTGCATCCAGCAGCCACTCTGGAGGTGCGACTCCTTTTAAGGTACAAGTAAATTTCGACATTCCCATATTTGAGGGTCAAATAGACGCAGATGCCGTAGATAGATGGTTGAATCTATTAGAAGGATATTTCTCTGTTCATGACTTTTCAGACCGGGAGAAGATTATTTTTGCACTCCTCAAAGCTACTCCCCATGTTAAGGACTGGTGGGAAACCTACTGTGAGAACAAGGACCAGACAGAACCCTCTCTGTTCTCGGCTGTACCAACTTGGAATTCTTTCCGACACGCCGTCAAGGAACAGTACTATCCCGTGGGAGCTATGAGGACAAGTACATACAATGGACCACGCTGCGACAACAAAGGGATCAAGATGTGCACGAGCTGACGAATCTGTTCCATACCCTGCGCACAAAGTTGGGTATCAAAGATTCAGAGAAACATTTGGTGCTAAAGTATCGCAGCTGTCTGCACAGATACATTCAGAAGGAAATGGAGTTCCTCGACATCTCCTCGCTTGGTACGACATACCGGTATGCTGCCAAGATTGAGCAGAAATTCAAACAGAAGAAGCGAGACTTTGGATTTGCGAATCAAAAGCAAGGAAAAGGTGCTTCCAAACCGCAGAACAAAGGACAGAGCCAAGGCATGGCGGCTAAAGACAACCCGTCAAAGCCACAAGAAAAGAACAACACCGTAAAGCCAAAGAAGGACACGGGAAAGTGGTGTGAGTTTCATAAGAGCTCCACTCACAACACAAGTGAGTGTCGGGCCAAGCAGTCGCTAGTGGCCGAGATGAGGGCTTCTGAGTCAGATGCATGCTCCGACTCTGAATCAGAACCTGAAAAGGGGAATGAAAAAGGGAAACATATTATTGATGCGGAGCCCAATGCCACTGTTGCCACTACAAAGATCTAGAAGGAGGAACCGGAAGATCCAGAGGAGGAGGAACATCTCTTCCACTCCCAGATGTGGGTAAAGGGCTCCCCTGTACAGTTCATTGTCGACAATGGGAGCCAAAAGAACCTCATTTCAGTAGACGCCGTGAAGCGGTTGGGCTTGCCGACTACAGCTCACCCACATCCATACACCATCGGGTGGCTTCACCAAGGACGAGATCTCCGCGTCAGCCAGCAGTGTCGCCTTCCCTATAGCATCAAGCCCTTCACGGATGAGGCATTATGTGATGTTGCTCCTATTGATGTTTCTGATGTATTATTAGGACAACCATACTTGTGGAAGCGTCATGCTGTGTATGAGTCTCGACCTCGTGCTGTTATTGTTACTTGGGGAAATAAGTTGTACAGGATACCAGAGGTACCACCTCCTGCGGCTATCTCTTTGGTTACTACGAAACAATGCAGTAAGCTCATTTCCCAAACCAGGAAATTCGTTTTCCTGATGATCCGCCCTCAGGGCAAGAAGAAGACTGTGGCCACGACCTCCAGACAGGGCTCCTCTGCACAACAACAACAAATGGATAAGGTTGTGGAGGAGTACGGGGACATATTCACCTCACCCACAGGGGTTCCTCTGCACTGTCAGGTCAAGCACCCGATTGATCTGACCCCCGGTGCGCCGCTACCTAATGGACCGATCTATTGGCGCTCTGTTATGGAGAATGATGAAATCAAGAGGCAGATTCAGGAGCTGTTGCAGAAAGGTCACATCAGACCAAGTTCATCGCCCTGTGGGAGCCCGATCGTGTTGGTACGGAAGAAGGATGGGACGTGGAGACTCTGTATTGACTATCGGGCGCTGAACAAGATCACTGTCCGGAATAGGTACCCAATCCCACGGATTGATGACCTTCTCGACCAACTCAAAGGTGCAAAATATTTCAGCAAGATCGACCTGAAGTCTGGGTATCACCAGGTACCAATTGAACCCTCCGATGTGTGGAAGACTGCCTTCAAAGCCAAGGAAGGCCTTTTCGAATGGCTGGTCATGCCTTTCAAGTTGACGAATGCTCCCGCCACCTTCATGAGGATGATGGATGACATCTTGTGGCCATTCACCAACTCATTTGTAGTGGTGTACTTGAATGACATTCTGATCTTCAGCCAGACTTGGGAAGAGCACCTTCACCACATCCGACAAGTCCCCCAAACATTGCGGCAACACAAGTTGTGTGCCAATTTGGAGAAGTGCACTTTTGGCATGACCCAGGTTCAATATCTGGGATACATTATTGATGAAAGGGGGGTGCATGTGGATCCAGCCAAGATCCAAGTCATTCGGGATTGGCCAGCCCCAACCACTATAACGGAGCTTCGCAGCTTTCTGGGTCTTGCTAATTTCTACCGTAGATTCGTGTTGGGATTCTCTCATATCACTTGGCCCTTGAGTCAAGTCACCAAGGGAGGAGCAAGAGCAAAATTCTTTTGGTCGGAACCTCAACAAAAGGCGTTCACAGAATTGAAAAATCGCCTCTGTTCTACCCCAGTGCTCACATTACCAGACTTGCAACAGCCATTTGAGATCGATACAGATGCCTCTGACTATGCTATTGGGGCAGTTCTTACTCAACAGGGACATCCAATGGCATATCACAGTGAGACATTGTCTGAGACAGTTCGCAAGTATCCCACCTATGACAAAGAAATGTATTCCATTGTGCAAGCCTGTCGACAATGGAAGCATTACATTTTGGGGAAGGAAATAATCATCCACACAAACCATCGGCCCTTGCAGTTCATACAGACACAAGGGAAGTTGCAAAATGATCGCCATCAAAAGTGGTCCACATATCTGCAACAGTTTCATTTGAACATCAAGTACAAGAAGGGTAGCACCAATAATGTTGCAGACTGCCTCAGCCGACCACCGATCGTGGCGCTCACCACCGTGCTCAACTCTTGTGGGCACGAGACTTCGGATTGGCCGCTTCTCTATGAGAGTGACCCAGAATTCAGCCACACTTACAAGGCACTCTTGGGGGGCACGCAAGTTCCAAATTTTCACCTCCAAGATGCACTTTTATGTCACTTGGGACACCTTTGTGTTCCTTCAAGCGAGCGTGCCAAGATGATATGGGAAGCACACTACAGTCGAGTCGCTGGGCATTTCGGGGTCGAGAAAACAGTAGCAATACTACAGAAGTATTTCTATTGGCCGAACTTTCGAAAGGATGTCGAGAAGCACATCAGATCCTGCACTGCTTGTGCCATTGCCAAACCGATCATCAAGAAGCAAGGCCTATATACTCCACTACCTACCCCTAGTCGACCTTGGGAATCCATCTCCATGGATTACATGTCGGGCCTGCCTTCTACTAAGAATGGAAATGACTGTGTTTTCGTGGTCGTTGACAGATTCTCGAAGATGGCCATTATGGCGGTCTGTAAGAAGAATATCACAGCAGAAGCCACTGCTAAACTCTTCTTTGAACGAGTGTGGGTGCACTTTGGGATCCCACAGTCTATCATATTAGATCGAGATAGTGTTCCTCAAGACATTTTAAGTCCAGCCGGGTCAATGTTGGACACAAAGCTCACCAAGTCCACAACTTTCCATCCCCAAACAACATGGCCGATTGTGAGGTCGTCAACAAAATGATTGTACACACTCTATTCTGCGCATGCACAATCCAAAGCATCCACGCACATGGACGAGAGCCTCCTGAGCCTCCCTCTATGTACAAAAAAGTTATAATCGTGCTCGTACAAATTAATTGGGCCATAGCCCCTTTCAGGTGGGCTTGGGATTCCACCACTATGTCCCATTGACGTAGCCATGCCATTTGCAGCTGCTCAGGCCGATTCAGCGCACATCCAATCTGAAGTTGACAAAGCAAGTAGCTTCATCGAGCGCATTCAACACATCCGCCAACAGGTTCATGATATATTGGATAGAGCCAATGCGAAGTACAAGCAGTGCCATGATCAACACCGGGTGCCACACAACTTCCATGTGGGCGACAAAGTATGGCTACATTTGCAGAAGAAGCGCCTCACTGGACCCCACCGGCAGTGCCCGCTCGTCCGATACGAGCCGGCATAATCGTCACCAAGGTCAGGGAACAATGCCTTCGAGCTAGTATTCCACCATTCTCAAGTCCGCGTGGCTGCCAATGTGGCTCGCCTGCCCCATTACTTCCACCTCATCGACACTCCTATATCGTGTAACAACTCACACCAACAAAGTTAAACCTGCATCGCATGGAATAGGCCACCACAGATTGTATCATAGACATGTAAATCAAGAACACTCGCCAACAGAAGATCCAACTGTATCGGGTTGTCAAAGCTGGCCAACTCCTGCACCAAGGAAAGTGGTTCACCAGGGACCAAGTTCAGCAGAAATTTCCTCATCTCATGGAGGAACATAACGCAATGGGGACCATTGCTTCCTAAGGGGGGAGGAATGATCCAGGTGGATATTGGTGGCCACCCGCCTATTCCACTTGGGCCCCCACCATTGTCTCTTTTAGTTTTTCAGTTTTGGCATAACTTACTATTTTTAGCAGTTTTTCGGGTCCCGAACTTCCGGAGCCATTTTGAGGCCCTAAACGACGTTTTTTGGGCATCGCACTTCCACTCCAAAATGATATTTGTGGCGAAAGTTGTAGTCCTCGGATAGAGCTTTCTAATGATGTATCATGTGCGTCAAACGGAGATAGTATGCCAAAGTTACGTCCCTGGGAAGTTGAAACACCAATTTACCCAAACGGGGCCCATAGTTTTGGCGCTTCATCTCCTAGGGTTAGGTTTTTGGATGTTTAGGGTTCTCCATTGTTTCTCAATAATAAATAGGCCATCGAGCCTCATTGTAACTCAGTTCAGAGGCCTGTAGCCGCCACATCTCTTCTCAGAGATAGCTACCAGCGCCCTAGCTAGTTTTATTTCCATTCTGTCTGTAAGCAAATTTCAGTTCTTTGATATTAATGAAATGAAGTGTTATTTCCGCTGCATCTCTGTATTTATGGTTATATGTTTATTCTGTTGCGTTCCTGCATAAATCCGGATCATTCATGGGGGATTTGGAAGGGAGATCCATTCATTGGAGAGTATGGTGATGCGGAAGTGGAGGTGATGGTACCGATCGAGTATGGGCTGACGCATATGGATAAAACCTTAGGCCATCACACCCTGGGATGTGTAGGAGCATACATCATTGGGCAGTGGTCTATAGATGGGCATGGAGATGCATGGGAGTGTGTTGTAGTATGTCGGACTGCATTGTGGAGTAGGAATGCTTCCCATTGCATTGAGTACATGCGGGGAGTGACAGGTGCGGCGATGCAAGATGGACACATGACGGTACAACACAGTATAGCTATTACCGGTGGTATCCATTGGTGTACAAGGGCAGGTTGCGGCATATAGTGGCATGTCGAGGAGTGTGGTGATACTTGGTGGTATGTAGTGACACATGATGCAGATCAGTGGGCTCTTGGAGCGTTGCCTCCAAAGAGACATATGGACAGGGGCAGTATGTTTACCATGGGATGTAGCTCACCTAGGATCGATGAGGATCATGTTAAGCATCTGGAGACCCCACATTTAGTGGAGACAGGGCTACGAGGGTGTTATCAGCAGATCCGAGGTAGAGAGAGTGTCGTCTGGAGGATTACTCTTGAGTATTCAGGAAGACTCTTGGTCACACCCTTTGGGACATACCTATCCATCATCCTCCAGTGTTTGCTTATGGTCGCGGAGTGTTTGGTTGGTTTCCCTTGACACTCTCCATTCAGGCAGCAGGGCATGGGAGGCTCACCCTAGATAGTTGGATGAGATATCGCGTGTAATGAGACGGGAGGAGATTCTCCAGTTGAGACACTTGGTAGGTGCACGAGTTGATGGGTCCAAGCTTAGGGATGGCATGGTTGATTGCCAAGGTAGCATATGTTCCACCCCTTGTCTCACATTTGAGGGACGGTGGATGGTAGATTTCGTCTACAGGAGGGTACCCAGACTCAGAGCAATATCCAGGTGTATCAGTAGGAGTTCGGATAGCGAGTATCACGACATGGTCAAGCAAGAGCAAGGCAAGTACGCATGCGTGGGACAGACTCTTGATACTTGGGGTCCACCCAGGGGATACATACAGGGGTTAGAGATGAGGGCCAGATGGGTTCTAGCAGGTAGCAGCACTACGCAACGACATCTCGCGAGGAGTGGGAGTTGTGAGGTCCCCATATGGTTGGGGGATTCAGGGATCTGTTGGGCAGGTGGATCACTCCATTTTGTGATGAGCAGGGACAGAGCAGACGGTGACCCAGTCCACCTTGGGTTAGACATGTGGGGGAGCACTGAGACCTCCATTGCATGGGGAGGCAGACTTATCATGTTGTTACTCAGGGTCATGATCGACAATGGAGGGGTAGATATCAACATCATGGAGATGCTCGGGCAGGATGAGCTTTGCCTTCACAGATTTTTCGCCACAAGGCCCCGGGAGAGAGGGATATAGTCTGCGCACGATGGGGGGTATCTCATAGTTAGAGTGGCGCAGCGACAGCATGGTGGCACCTCTACAATATTAGCAGGGGACCCGAGCATTACAACTCTGCATAGCTCGATAACCTCTAGGGGTGAGCTATATACTACATGGTGACATCATGTAGATCTTCCATTGGGCTTTAGCGAGTCACTGATGGAGTGGGGGACTTCATTAGCATGGCAGGATGGTGAGTGGAGTAGGTGGAGCTTCATGTTGGACAGGATGGCTTGGGATCCTAGCATTGAGAGATCCCTTCATATTAGGGCGATGCAGAGGACAGGAAAGATTCAGTGGCACATCTGGGACCCAAGCACATTTTGCAGTGACAGTGGGGAGCATCAGCTCGAGAGGAGGCTTGGTCAGGCATTGCTTGAGGACAAGCAATTTTTGGCGGGGAGGACTGTAATATCCCCAAATTAGCAATCAACTAATTGGGATATTAATTTTGATTAATTTTGGTAAATCCTAATGTTGGGTGGAAATAAAGTGGGTAGGGGACCCACAATTAATAATTAGGCCAAATAAAGTCTTTTCCGAAAGTCGCTAAGGGAAAATTGCAGCTCTAGTGGTGGGGTCGAGTTGGCCTTAGGTGGCAACGTAGAAGAGGCACGAAAAGGATAGCGTGGGATTGGTTAGAGGAAGGCAGCACGTGATTGGCCAAGGAGAGGCAGCGCAGGTCAAGGTGGGACCCAAAGCATACGTTGGGCCTCAATGGATAAAAGGAAGAAGGGAAGGCTCATTTGGCCATTCATTCATTCATCTTATTTCTCTTGGTCATTTTGATTGAAGCACACTTGAGCCGGGGAGCCAAGTATGCAGTGTTGTTTATCACACAAGATCTTCAAGCGAAGATCTCAATCTCTACCTTGGGGGACTTAGAGTACCCACTCAGGAGAGGAGTTCTACATTTTAGTGAGGAAATTACATTGCAGTAGTGACAGGAAAAGCGTAGCCCCTTCAAGACTGCATAGAGTTAGAGTAGACTGCGCAGTGATTGCGCAGTTCAGTTCGGTGTGGTTGTCGGGAGTGTGGAGAGCAACGGAATTTCAGCAGGATATTTGGAGGGGAGGTTAGCCACCTCCTACCAAGGCTTTTGGTAGCTCTCCGGAGGCATTTTCCAGCAGATTCATCCAGACGTTCGATTTACCCAGCAGCAAAGTGAGCCAAACCCAAGAGGGCCAAATTTCAAAGTCAAGTGTTGGGTGAACCCTTTCTAGAGTTTTTTGGGTTTATTGAGGAGAAGCCAAGATTAATTTGGCAGAATTTTCTGGGTAGGTTTGAGGCTTCAAACAGAGATCCTAACACAGCTAGCAGCTAGAGGAGCTAGAGGAAATTGGGTTGAAATTCCAGGGTCAACATCTAGCCAATTCCTTTGCGGGTTTTTGTGGGTTTGGTGAGCAGAGTCTGGGGTTAAAAACCCGGACTTTTCTGAGCAGAGGAAGCAGCCCAACCAACAATTCGAAGTCATCCAACAACAACATTTTTGGGCTGGAGAGACTGAGCCACGCAGAGGCACTTTCAGCCAGAGCTTTTGCTTGGGTTTGAGTTTTTCTTCAAGCCTGCCTTGAGCAGGCCTAGGTACAAAATTTCCAACACCTCAATTGAACTCTTTCCCAATATATTAATAAAATAGCTCTGTAGTGAATTTAGCTCCAGTTTGTGTGTTTTAATGGTGTTTGCATTTTTGTTGTAGTACTTGTCTATTTTCACTTTTATTACTGTTAATCCCCATTTGGGATATTACATAGTGGTGCCGAATATTTCGTCACCTTTATTGATGACCATTCTAGGAAGACTTGGATCTACTTTATGAAGACCAAGGATGAAGTCTTTGATCGATTCAAGGAGTTTAAGGCTCTGGTTGAGAATATGACAGGAAAGCGGATAAAGATACTGTGATCAGACAATGGTGGAGAATACATTGATAAATACTTCATAGAGTTTTGCGCAAGGGAAGGTATCAAAAGAGAGTAGATCGCTCCATATAATCCGGAGCAGAATGGAATAGCAAAAAGGAAGAATAGAATTATTGTCGAGGCTGCAAGGGCAATGCTGTATGATCAAGACATGCCCAATTTTCTGTGGGCTAAAGCTGTATATGTTCAGAACATGATTCCTCACAGCGTATTGGGTAAGATCACTCCAGAAAGGGTCTTCACTGGCAGGAAGCCAGAAGTGAGGCACTTCTGGAATTTTGGCAATGTGGCATACTGTCATGTACCCGAAGAGAAGAGGAAAAAATTAGATAAGACTGCGGAAAAAGGATATCTGGTGGGATATAACGAGAATGCGAAGGCTTACTGAATCTACATTCTTGAGAGCAAGAAGATTGTAGTGCGACGAGATGTAAAGTTCATGGAGGAAAGAGCTTTCAGAAAATCCGGAGAGATGCCTTTCGCAACACAATTTGAAGAGGATCTGCTACTCCAACCATTACAACCAGAAGAGGCTAGCATGAGTGCTTCCCCAAGGCACAAGGACCCAAGGGATTCATCTCCCGAAAATTTGCAAGGGGGGAGTAGGTAGATCCACCCACTACCAGTGGCAAGACAAGCAGGGAATTACAACAAATCCCGAGGGACGTAGAGGAGTTTGTCGGAGACCCTAGAAATGAGAAGAGGCAGCACAGGCAACCAGACATATACCAAGCCTTGGTAGCCCAGGTTGGGGAACCCTCTAGTTTTCAAAAGGCAGCTCAACGTCAGGTGTGGGTAGATGCAATGGTGGAAGTGTACAGTTCCATCATGACAAATGATGTCTGGGAAGTGTTTCGTAGGTCCTCACGTGTCGGAAATTCTCCGCGGGTCCGAAGAAGAATTATCTTAGGTGTATCTCAAGAAGTTTCTTAGTTATTTCTACCAGTCTTTCCTTGTAAAGAATTTACTGCTAAAGATTAATATATAAACCCTCATCTGCTGCACCGGTTTTCCCACATTGGGTTTTTCTAAGGACAATTGTCCAAAAATAATTGTCACTGTGATTGATTCTTGTGCTTGCATTTTACTGTTATGTTCTCTATATGTACTTGAGTGATTACTGCAGTAGTGTTTATTTCAAAATTTACTGGAAGAATTCTGTAAATAACTTATCATGAAATAAGTAGGAGAAATAAATCTATCACAGCAGTAGAATTTCAGGATTGAAATTTTCACAAGTCCCCATGGAAACCTTCAAGTATCACTCATATGTGTCCCTATCAATCTTTGGTGAAATACCCCCAAAGGTAAGCCCGGTGTCTCTATCCATAAGTCTCCCTAGAGGCAACACTCCAAGACCCTGATGTGCAACATCATACACCTCTACATACCACCGAGCATCCGTGTACTCCTCGACATACCATTGTACATCGTCGCCTATCCCTGTACACTGTTGGATACCCCCTGCTACTGCTGTCCCATCCTGTATCATCTCGTGTCTTGCCTGTGTCACTCTACCTGACACTCCCTGTAGGTACTCAATGCGATGCGAGTCACTCCTCCTACGCTATAGTGTAAACTAACATGCTATAGTACACCACCATGCATCTCCATGCTCCTTTGTAGGCCACTGCTCCTCGTTGCACATCCATGCACACCACTGGATGCTATGGCCTAAAATTGGGTTTGTACGCATTAGTTTGCATATATCTACATAACACAGGACCCTACGACATAAATTTGTGTAGTCCTCTGTACCACTACCTACTGCCATACCAACCTGTAACATATGGTATCCCGCATGTGCCACAGTATCCGTTACTCTGCTAGTGAGCCCACCATGACATGCGTCATATCTCTTCATCCGTCTTGGTAGACTTGAGTGGCCTGACTCCCCACCTATTAAAGGGGATAACTATGATGTGTCGTTCCTCGGTGACTCCTGTGCCCAATACCTCAATGGGAGAACATTGTCTCCATATAATGCCCAATCCAGTGGCCTACCCATGCCACCTCTTCCAACTAGATCTTGCCAAACAATGCTAGTCATCCTGTGACCCCATGCGCAACCAACATGCCATAACAACTCATGAACTCTGCCTACTCCCCTGTCAATCCATCTTGTCACTAGTGCTGTCAGGAACTCTGAAGGGGATATGAAAAGGTGTGTGTGCCTAACCACTGAGGCCATCATGCAACTACTACCATCACTTACCGACTCCACGATGTGATGGAGAATCCCACCTGGATCCCAATAACAATATGGCCCTCAAGCCCCTCTAGTAATCCATAGCCTCTATTGATTTGTGGCCATGGATGCATCTAACCTCCTAGCCAACACCACCGGATACCAACTCAATATCTCTCGCCATCCAAAGCCGAGAGAGGGATCGAATGCACGGACAACCATACATGAAACAAGTCCTCCATCCTGCAAATGCTACACCGTGTGCAACTTGTGTCGCCTCATCTCGCTAGTCTGGCCAATCCATGTAATTTTTGTAGGTAATGCAGCCTCTCTCTCACCAACACGAGGAGGCGGCCCAATAATGTTGCAAGCCCCATCGATGTATGCCTAAAGGGGACTGTCGTCTAAAAGCACAACAACTATGGTGGTTGTCGATGCACCTAATTGTTCCTCATCAATGGCTGACTCCAAGGATGGTTGCTCATCCTCCATCATGGGCTCAACATGAGCCACTAACTGCCCTTCCACAAATAGCTCATCACGCATAATATCGTCAACAATCAACGATAGGTAGCTACTTTTTAGAAACTCTGTCACAGATCTGGATGCCTTTGTACCTATTAGCTCCTCATCAACAATAGATATGGTTCCAGGGACCTCATCAATCTGTGGTGCGTTGTTGTCACCCGAAAGCTCGAACACCTCATCAATGAATACCTCAACAACGAATGGAACCTCCTCAATGGTGGACACCTCATCAATGGATGGCCCTAAGGGTGTGTGCTCTACTCTCTCCCCTATGGTGTCAACCCGAGCTATTAAAGGAATCTCCAATAAGGGTGACTCCTGTGTCACACTGGGTATATCCACATGCTCCTCACAACCCTGGGTTCTGTCAGCCTCATGCTCAACCTCCTCCTCAAGCTCCTAATATCTGAAGCCAGGTCTCCACTAGCAAAATCGCCTCCTAGTCTCACCCTCTAACTGTCCCTGGCCTGTCCGCTCCTGTTAAGGAGATTTGGTGCCCTGATTTTGTGACTCTCCCCACATGGTGTAGATGGTTGTACCCCCATAGTCTGTGCAGCTCTAGTGTCTTTGTTGTAAAGATAAGGATGGATTTGGTCTGACACCTTCCTCAACTGAGCCAACCTCTCATCGTTCCAGCGAATTCTTGCATACTAACTCTTCCTTGAGCCATGGATTTGACTATGGTTCAACTCGTCACTGTGCATATATTCGCAAGTCTTCCATGATCTAGTTGACTACCCCACAGCTAGCCAAGATCATGGTTCTGATAACACTGTAATGTTCCAAAAAGGGAGATAATAGTGATAAACAAGCAAAAATACACATAAAATCCAACATGCAATAAGTGACCCACGAATTTAGCGAAGAAATGCGCAGAACTGAGCCATTTTATTATATATATGCAAGTGGAAAGTACAAATCTGAATGGAGTGTGTGCATCTGGGCTTGCTAAAACAAGCTTGAAAACTGCAGGTGAGAAAGTATGTTGCCCAACTGCTAGGAAGTACTTCCCCTTCTATTTGTGTGCTAGCCCTGGAAAACTACAATTGTTGGCTGGAAGGAAGATGTTGTTTGGACCCTCTAGAGTGCTCCAAAAATTCTGAGAAATTAGCCACATGTGCTACTCCACCAGCTCAACAAAACCCAGAAATGTCTCACGAACCTAAGTGGTGGAAATGGCCCTGGAATAAACTGTGCCCTCCTCTATCAATTTCTACCGCTGGCTGCTAAGTGGAACTAGGAATTCTGCCCTCAGAAGTGCTCAGAAAATTCTGCAAAATTAATCTTGACCTCTCCTCAATAAAATCAGCAAAACCCAGAAAAGACTGGGCCTAGTTTCAACCTTCCAAATTTGCCCCCAATTAGATTGAGCCCTTCCACCTGCTGGAAAATTCGTACCGCCCAGAAATCTGCTGCAAATGAGCCCCCAAATGGTGAGGAATGTTCCCCTTATGCCTCCTGGAAAATCTCAGCTCAAAACCCCCAGCCAATCCTCCCACAACTAAGTATCTCGTCAAGGAACTGTGCAACCCAATGAGACTGCCTCTGCGTGTGCACTGGAAGAAAAATTTTGGCTGGGGAATAGCCATTGATTCAGCTCACCAAACTCCCAGAAAATGCCTGCAAAATACCAAAGCAATGTGTCCCTAAAAGCCCGGTGCCAACACAGTTTTGTAGCCCCCACTTCCAAGGAGTGCGTATATCCCTCCTGTGTCCAGAATGCCCCAAGAACAGTTCGATATCACCTGAAGAATTCTCCCAGATCAGCTCACAAGTGTAACTACGGCTCCCCTAGGGTGGTACTCGGAGGTCCACCAAAGAAGTTGAGATTTCCCCATGGAAACCTCGTGTGCTGAACAACACAATGTTGACTTGGCTCAACAGCTCAAGCAAACAATAGTATAATTTTCAGATTGATCAAAGCTACCAAATGATGGTCCCTCTTCTATTATGCTTGTTCCCTCTTCCTTTCCTCGTGGGACCCATTCTCCATTAGTACCCACTAAGAATTTGATTTTCTCCCTCTCCTAAGTCAAAATACAAAAAATTGTTGCTAATTCCGAATTTATCAAAAAGTATAATATTTCCTAATTGGCTTAGGAAAATTGGGGATATTACAATGTGCATGGCAAAATGTGATGTTCTCACTGCAATTTTCTCTCTTTCCTGATAATAATACACGTATGCAAAACATAGGATAGGATATTTCCATATTTGATGAAGTGAGATTTATTGCTCTGAGAGGAGGGGTTCTTTGCAGCACAAAGTGAATGAGATTTCTCATATAATGTACGTGCATAAACTAAAATGGAGAAACATTTGATATCCAACATCTAAAGTCAAAACAAGATAAATAATAAAGAGCATAGATTCATCAGAACACCAGAGCTTTTAAGAAGCAAGTGGTTTGCACCTATTTTTAATTTAATTTAATTTTTATGTTAAATCTCTAGATTTCTATATAGAAATAGTTCAGGAGTCAATGATTGAGTGTAGTAAGAAAAATGTTCTCTAGGCAATACCTTTCATTTATAATGATGCAGTATCAAAATTTAACTTGAATGGAAAAACATGATTGGTTACATACATTCTATTTCCCATGTATCATAAAGACAGTGCAAAGTCAAGTTATCTTTGAGGACAGCTTTGACATTTATTTGCAAGTTATACAACATGGCTGTTTAGATCTCACTGGGTTACATTAACAATCCAAACATACATGCATTTTGTGTGCACAATTTTTTATCATCATCATGTGTTGTTTTGGGGAAAGGTCTACCAAAAAATATGAATAACACTATTTTTTTCCTTTCATTTTTGTTCTACTAATTTGTACATTGGTTTTGCTACATAGATTATTGAATTGCAACTTCCATCATTCTTCAACAATTTTGATGCACGTGCTGCTGCAGCCAGCTTCCCTTCAAGTAATGGTCTTTCCTTTTCTTTCTTTCCACAATGAAATTTTCTCAATTTGTGAAGTTACTTCTAATGTTCACTGCTTTAAAATGATATTTTCCATTTGTTTACATGTTATTAGCCCTTACATTTCTTCTAGCTGTTGTATGTTTTATATGCATTAATTCGCGTACTTGCTATTGGAACTTGTAGGTGTGCAAGCATATTTAGCAGGTCTAACCTTTGCATTAGCTGCATCGCCGTGCAGTACCCCTGTACTTGCATCATTGCTTGCCTATGTGGCAGCATCTAAGGTAAATAAAGACCATTGCAATAAGCTTATTAACCTGATTTTTATGCAAGGACTTTTCTTTAGCACATATAATAAAAGCTAATCATGGACATACTTTCTATTATTGTAACCTCTTTGCCACATTGTAATTCAATCATTCCACATTATATTATTAATATTACATATTAGTCCATAATGTAAATTAAAATGCAAAACTGTAATTTGCAGCCTTCACAAACCACCTTTCTAATTCAATCCTTCAAGGAAAAACTACCGAGATTGAGCATTTCATTTGAAGTGAGTTTATTGCCAAGGGAACTAGAATCATTAGAGAAATTTAGAGGTTAAAAATGAGCCTGATAAAAAATATAGGTGCTATCAACATCAACTTTAAAATAACCAACCAGACTCAAGATGATGATGTCGACCATAAGGGTAAATAGTTTTGGAGAGAGAAAAAACCTATCTTTTTATATGGTATTTTCAACTTATCTTCTTGTAAGTTTACCCAAATTTGAATTGTAGGTGCTCATCGGATGCAAAATTATATTCCACATCCAATGAGTACCCACTTGACATACTTTTGATAGGTCCACAGTGAGATAAACTAAAAATACATGAAAAAAATGTGTTTCTATAAATTGGATTTCATGTATTTGTAGTTTATATAAACACATATTTTTCATGTATTTCCAGTTTATGTCATTGTGGGTCTATCAAAAGTATGTAGAGTGGGTACTCTGAAAGAAAACATGTTTTGTTCATGTATTTCCAATGTATGTTACTATGGGTTTGTCAAAAGTATCAAAGTGGGTACTCATTGGATCAAAAATTTAGTTTTGCATTCAATGAGTACCTACACTTGAAATTTGACTATACCTACAAGGAGATAAGTCAAAAATACTATTAAAAGAAAGGTAGTTTTCTTTTTTCTCCTCTGAAAATTCATGACACTTATTTTATTATTTTCCTTAGGAGGCCCATTTTAAACTTCAAAATTTCTCTAATGCTAAGTCCAACTGCAATGGGTTTGTTACCTATGATGTTGTATCATGATCTTTTGTTATTTCCTAGTTGCACTTGACAAACATTTCTTGATGACATAGGTGATTGAACATCCAAATACAAGGGAGGATATTCTATTGATGCACACACATTCCATGGCACCCTTATGGTTTTACTAGTCACTATTTTAGCAGTGGGTTTGTTATGTCTAGAGTAAAGTAGTTTGTGAAAAGTTGTGCGCTATACCCCCAACGAGGTTTGTTGATCTATTAATTTTTAGCACCAAATCTATTGTGATATTATTTAGTGTTGTGGTGATATATTGGGGATGGGACTTGACATATATGTTGAGGACATATAAATTTCCTAGTGGATAATTCTATTAGCATGTTTGTTGTATCTAGCATGAGGATATCACATTTATATGGTTGATATCTCATACCGATGGAGTCCCTATTGTTGAGAAATCTAGGGCATAGAGATTAAGTGATTTCTCTTCTATTAGTAACTGCTTGTGAGTGCTTTTTACTTCTTTAGATTATGATCTTCTTTTACTTAGGTTATTAGTGTTCTTCTTCATCAAACAACTACCAATCCATAAACCATAAAGAGACAAGAGACACAGAATATAGGCTATCAGCCAGGGCCAAAACCTCTCACTCTTTGAGCGGAAAACCCGAACAAATTCTTCTTCTTATAGAGATTCCAATTGACGAATACCAAGACCAAAACCCTTGACCTATTTGCACCTCCAAGACCAAGACACAAATCCTCCTTGATGAGGTTCTTCTTGCAATGATCAAACCTCTGCTTCTTTGTTCTTCTTGGCGACTCTTCAGAATCTCAGTTCCTTGGTTTAGCACTGCACTTCAGAAAACCCTTAGCTCAAAACAGTTCCAAAACTAATGCTGGAATATTTTGTATCTTTTCTTCTCTCTTTGTTGGCTCCTTCTTTGTCAACTTCCCATTGCCTAACTTCAAACTACTGTACCTCGCGCTTGCTGTAATATTGCCCTTACTGCTGCACTGTTGTCCTTATACCTTCGCACTGTTATCCCTTCCCACTGCTTGTTTATTTTATAGCATCAAGAAGTGTTCCAAGTCTCAAATTTGGTGAAGAGGCTTGGACAACAGTTATCCAGAAAACCCAGAAATTGTTTGTGGAAATTCCACTCAGATCTTGCTTTATTAAAATAATTAATTATTTTAATGCAGACCCTAAGTCTAAACTTTGGGAAATTAAATAATTAAAGGGTATTAATAAAGCAGAGTGTGAATCTTCTAGAAAACGAAGATCAAGTCATCTTTTAATCTGAGCCATTGATTAAAGATATAATCTTTGTCGTTGATTCATCAGCGAGAATACTATAAGAAGAGGATTGAGGGTCATTTGGAAATGAAGCCGGGGACATTCTCAGTACCTGAAGGAAATCGATTCTGAAGTAAGTGAATTCGATTTCAATGATATCCATACAACGCATAGAAAGGTGTCATACCGATGGACATATGGTGGGTTGTGTTGTAGCAGTACTCGCCCAGATGTAGCCATTTCAGCCATGCTCTCTGCTGCCCACTGACGTAGTTACGCAAGTAGCCTTCTAGCCACTTGTTAACTATCTCTGTCTGCCCATCCGTCTGGGGATGATAACTAGTGCTCAGTGTCAACTCTGTCCCCACTAGTCGAAAGAGCTCCTGCCAGAATCCACCCATAAAACGGCTGTCCCTGTCGCTGACAATGGTCTTGGGTAGACCATGCAATCTGAAAACCTCCCGGAAAAACAACTCTGCCACCTGTGCCGCTGTATGATGTGCCGAAATGGCGAAAAAATGAGCATACTTCGTCAGCCTGTCAACCACTACGAAGATGCAGTCCTTGCCCTGCACTGTGGGCAACCCCGTGATGAAGTCCATCGAGATACTTTCCCACTTCCCCTCCGGAATGGGAAGAGGCTGCAACAACCCCGCAAGATGACTCATCTCTCCCTTGTTCCGCTGGCAAACCTCGCACTCCCTGACATGCTGGAGCACGTCCTCCTTGAGGCCCTTCCATGCAAATCTCTCCCGGATGGCCCTGTACATCTTGGTGAACCCCTGATGGCCCGCCAATGGTGAATCATGTGAAGCCTGGAGTATCTTCTCCTTGAGCTGAGACCCCTCAGTCAAGAAGATCCTGTCTCTGTAATAGATGACCTCATCGGCCACCCTGTATCTGCTATCTGCTACCTGTCCATCCAGCACCTCGCATGCAAATCTATCTTTGGAGTACTCAACCAGTAGTCGAGCCTTCCAGTCAGCGTCCAGGCTCATGAGTGACAACGTGGCCGGTCTACGGGAAAGGGCATCGGCTACCACGTTATTCTTCCCCTTGACATACTCTATGTCAAAGTCGTAAGCCTGGATCTTGCTGATCCACTTCTGCTGCCTCTCCTGCAACTGCTTCTGCTCCAGAAAGTACTTCAGGCTGTTATGATCTGTCCTTACCCTGAATCTGCCACCTACCAGGTACTGCCGGAATTTGGCCAATGCATGCATGATGGCCAGCATCTCCTTGTCATATATGGGATATAGCCTCTCGTGTGGAAGGAGCTTCCGGCTCTCGAACGCAATCGGATGACCCTCCTGCATCAAAACTGCTCCAATCCCTTCTCCTGATGCATCGCACTCTAGGACAAAGGGCTGCGTAAAATCCGGCAATGCTAACACGGGACAACTGCTCATCACCTCCTTGAGCTTATCAAAAGCTCGCTGTGCTGTATCCGACCAACTGAATGCCCCTTTCCTCGTAAGCTCCGTGAGGGGTGCAGCAAGCTGTGAGAAGCCCTTGACGAACTTCCGGTAGTAGGTGCAGATACCAATAAACCCTCGAAGTTTTGTTACATTCCGTGGCTCTGGCCAGTCCCTGATAGCCCTGATCTTCTCCTCGTGGACTCTCACCCCGTCCACTCTTATGATGTGTCCCAGATACAGCATCTCCGTCAATCCAAACTCACACTTGGAGAGCTTGGCAAAGAACTGCTGCTCCTCCAAAATGTGCAAGACCGTCTCAATGTGCTGGAGATGCTCCTCCCAAGTCCTGCTGTATATAAGGATATCATCAAAGAAAACCAGCACAAACTTCCTCAGATGATCCTTGAAAATGTGGTTCATACAAGACTGGAAAGTAGCAGGTGCATTGGTCAACCCAAATGGCATGACCAGAAACTCAAAGTGCCCATAATGACACCTGAAAGCGGTCTTGGGAATGTCCTGTTCCCTCACGCGTATCTGATGGTATCCGGATCTCAAATCAATCTTTGAGAAGAACCGCGCTCCTCTCAACTCATCCATCAGCTCGTCGATCCTGGGAATGGGGTACCTGTTCCTCAGGGTCTTCTTGTTCAGAGCCCTGTAGTCAATGCACATGCGTAATGTGCCGTCCTTCTTCTTCACCAGCACTACTGAAGAAGCAAAAGGACTAGTGCTGGGCCGAATGTGACCGAGGGCCAGCAACTCCTGAATGGCCCGCTCTATCTCATCCCGATAGGCCTTGGGATGCCTATACGGTGTGGTAATCACAGCCTGTATCCCCTGCTCAAGCTCGATCGTGTGCTCAAACCCCCGATCCGGTGGCTGTCCTGGCGGGATGTCCCCAAAAACTACTGCATATCTATCGAGAATAGACTGTAGATCGGGGTGCACCGTCCGCCCTGTATCCACTGCCTCTGAAGCCCGCAACTCTACTGCCCACTCTATATCTCCCTTGCGGAAAGTCGCCTCCATGCTGTGTGCCGATACTGTCTGGGGTGGATATGTGTTCTGCCCTCGTATCTTCTCATGCTTTCCCGTCTTGGGATCATCCCACTCCATCTCTAGGGCCTTCCAATCCGTCGTGACCTTCCCCAGAGTAATAAGCCACTGAACTCCCAATATCACATTGGTGTCCGGAATGTCCACCACAAAGAAGTGATCGGTCAATGTATAAGTGCCCATCGTCACTGATAACTCCGGTACATATCGAGCACATGCCATGGTCTGATCTCCTGGTACCAAAACAGAAAACCCATCAAAGCCCTCCGTCGGTATGCCTCTCCGTGCAACCATCTGGGCATCAATGAAGTTGTGGGTGGCCCCACTGTCGACTAAGACCGAAACCCGCTGTCCGCGCACTGTCCCCCGTACGCGCAATGTCAGATACTTGGGGACTCCTCGCAACGCTGCTAGAGCTCCCCCAGTAGGTGCGAATGATGCCCCACCTGCATCGGGTGGTGGAGGTGGTAAGGTAATCTGCGCTGCATAACATCCTCCTGCCTCCTCATCATCCTCCTCATCCTCTTCCCCGCTACTCTCGGAGAAGACCTCTATGAAATGTGCCTTCCCTGCTGCACATTTGTGTCCGGGTGCCCACGGCTCCTGGCAAGTAAAGCATAATCGCTTCCGCCTCAGCTCTCTCCTGGCCTCATCATCAAACTGTCCTCGTCCCGGATTCGCCTTGGGAGGCGGAGCCCTCGTGTCCTTACCCTTAGGCTGGAAAGCCTGTCTCTGTGGATAAGGTGGTCGGGTCCTGGGTAAGACATCCTGTAAGTCTCGAGTCCTGTTGATAGCATCCTGCAATGTAGCCGGTCTGTTTGACCGTACTAGGCCACGCAGTGGCTCTGATAGCCCCTCCACAAACATATAGACCATCCGGCCTGTCGATAAGTCAGGTACCATCACTGAAATCCTCAAGAAATCCGAGATGTATGCTTCTGCACTCCCAGTCTGTTTGAGCTTGGTCAGCTCAACAAAATGCTGCTCCGGATCCCTCCTGTCAAAACGCTCTACCACCCTCCTAGTAAACTCGGCATATGTCGTCACTGTGGAATGCCCGAGTGTCGCCATCCCATGAAACCACCAATCCTGAGCCTCACCCTCTAAATGCAATGTAGCCATCTTAATGGCCTCCGTCTCCGACATCTGATTAAGCTGGAAATAGATGTCCAACTTCTCCACCCAGGACTTTGCCGTAGTCTTTGATGAACCATCAAACATAGGCAAATGGAATCTACTCGCCGCACGGTGGTCATCACGGTGGTATCCGCGCCCCTTATGCTGGTGCTGCTCCTGCTCAGGGGGTTTGAGGCCGTATCGATACTGGAGATAGCGCTCAAAAGGGAGAGTGTCCATGAATGCCTGGCCTAAGCCCTGCCATTCTGTAAAAGCGGCTGTCCATTAAGCTGGACTCACCTCTCTTGGGGCTGTCGACCCCTCGTCCTCTACCAGGAAAGTAGGCATGGTGTGTCGCGTGGGTGCTGGATTGACCCTCTGTGCACCTCCCCGCACTCTTGTCTCGGTGTCTTCTGGTGAGAATGTGGGCATAGTGGATCGCTGAGCTGTCACAATGGGAATAGCATCTGGTATGTGGCGAGACATGTCTGATCCTTCTCCGACCTGAAGGATTCTAGGGAGCTCTCTCTGACTGATCTCTATGGCCCGGAGCCTCTGTGACTGCTCCTGCACCATCTGGGATGTCTCCTG